>JAFBJW010000054.1:3172797-3280311 GCA_016785235.1 Pseudorhombus dupliciocellatus | reverse complement strand
GGGGCTTGATGAATGAAATAAACAACAACATAAAAAAAACCCACACATTTGAATGACCCTGTTCACATCAACTTATCACTTCCTGTATTGGATTGTGTTTCTGCTTAACCACAAGCTGCGAGAAAGTTGTGTGCGCGCGTGCGAGGGACACACACTCACATGCATGCAGAGACCACTGACCCCAATAATCCTCTTTCTCCCAGCATTCACATCTCTTTCCTGGGTGGAGCTCAGCTGTTGTCACGGCAACTGGCCTGGTGGAGGGGGGGAGAGGAGGGGGAGGAGCAGTGATGGTGGGTGGGTGAGGGAGTAGGTGGGGGTGGTGGGGGGGGGGGGGGGGTACAACAGCAGATAAGGGGGGGGGGGGGGGGGGGGGGGGGGGGGGGGGGGGGGGGGGGGGGGGGGGGGTTACAACAGCAGATAAAAGCAAACACTCTTGTTTCTCTGTGGGACGCAGTGATGGCCAGTGAAGCGGCAGAGACACACTCATTACATTACTTCTGTCTGCTTCAGTTTGCTGACAGCTCCCTCAAATAACAGGAGGTGTGTGTGTGTGTGTGTGTGTGTTTGTGTCCACATGATGGGTGCACCTGCCCTTTAACCCCTCCCCTACACTCACCACCTTTCACCTTTTACCCTTTTGTTACCCGCCCCCCTCCAAAACTCATAAGCTGTCCTGGTGTTTTGACGTGATGACATCACTCTGTACATCTGTCCTCCATCTCTCTCTCTCTCTCTGCTTTTCATCCCATCCCTTCTTTTCTTCTTCTTCTTCTTTGGCATAATAAAAGTGAACAGTGTTTCTTTTGAAGATATTTTGGAGCAGATCAAATCCCTCCCCTGTCCCTCGCCCCCTTCCGTCCGTCTTTAAATTTTAACGCCGCCACAGAGCGAGCCTCTGTCGTCTCCTCCCTCCCCTGACGTTCCCCTGCAGGCCTGGATCCACCGGAGCCGGAGGGAGCACCCTGCACCGGAGCATTACCCGGCCTCCTCTTAGGGAACCATTTTGATAAAAGTGAGCCCTCGTTGCGACAGCGAGCTTTTCTTAAAAGCACGGGAGTCAAAACAAAGCGCGCTGTCCCCCGCAGACATTGTCTCCCTCGCTTTCACATGCCTGTTTTATTACTCGCTTTACATGCTCTTTGCTTTTCCCTCCCCACCACTGAATGGACTGATTCCTTCAGAGGAAAGTCTGTGGTGATTAAAAAGGAGCAGGAGGTAAAACAGTGAGCTGATGTCCAGGAGGAGCGACTGACTCAAGCTGCTGATAAATCAGTATTTTACAAGGTGATGCTCACAAGCAGGACATGTCTCCGTAACTTGGGAGGACATTGCATTGATTTCCTGGAGACTCTAGCTTTGACCACTGCCCTCACCGCAACACAAACATATTTCGTATGTTGCTCCCCTCCCCTCAGCCTCCCCCTCCAGACAGGAAGGAGAACCTGTGGAGAAGGTTGAGGAGTATTTTAGATTCTGACATGTTTCAACATCCTGAACTTTCAACGCCACGTGTTTGCAATGATTCCGCTCTCATGGCTCGATGAAGACGTTCCCATCGTTCTGCTGATGCCGCTTTTTTTTTTTATTAATCAGCAAGAAACCAGAAACGATGTAACATCAGCAGCCGACTCAGAGACATTTTCATCTCCTCCCACCTTCTTCCTCTCAGTCCTCATCTCCTTGTCTCACTGAATGGTTGAATTCACTTAAATCGCTCCTCGCTCCAGTTTATGGTGGAGCACGTTTCAGGAGATGGACGGATGAATGGGGAGAGGTGATGATGATGATGATGATGATGATGATCGTGTTTTGCGTGAATGGAACTCACAGAGGTGTTATAATGACGAGCCGCTTGCTTTTTGAGATGGAGGACAAAGGAAGAAGATCATTACGACTCATCATTGTTCGGACTCTTATCGACTGACTATATAAATTCAGATTATTTTTTTTTAAGATATACACATTTGAATGTCAGAGATGAAAGTGGGGAATCTCCATATTTGATGTTTTTCAGCTTCAGGAAAAATTACTGAGACGATGAAGTGAAGAGAGACTAACGATTCAGTGATTTCATCTGATGTGTTTGATATCATGATGAAAGAAATGCTGTAATAACAGGTGGTGACTGACTGACAACCTCGCTCCCTCCAGAATACGTGATAAACATCTTTTATATCAGTTTTCAAGTATCTTTAAACCTTTAAATGTGAGGTTTCACTTTGTATTTTGACAAACTGTCATTTGGTGAGACAGCTCGTGAATAGGCTGCAGAGGCTGTGTGTGTGTGGGGGGGGAATAGGCTGCAGAGGCTGTGTGTGTGTGGGGGGGGGGGGGGGGGGGGGGGGGGGTGAGCTGATCCATTTATTGTGAACATCAACTAACAATATGAACAAAAGCATAATTGACCGTCTCTGTATAGACATTCCACTGTCAGGGTTACTCAAAGAGAAACCACTTTATTCATGTAACGGATAATTAGAGAGAAAAAAACTTTATCCATGCAGCGCTTAAAAAAAAGACTTAAATGTAAATATAAGAAATAAGAAAAATATAAGAGAAATAAAAACACACCGAGCCAGTAATGTGACCTTTAGTTTTTCATCCTCAACCTTGCAGCAGCCACCAGGATGTTGTTGTTATTATTATGTAAACATGTTTTTACACTGTGTATGTCAGTTTTTTATTCCACTATACTTTAATGAACATTTCAATATTATTATCCTGACACTTTGCTGTTGCTTTTAACTCATCATATGTTAAACAGTGATAAAGGAAATTGTTTAATAACAGCCTGTAATGAAAGAGTCCTCAGTGATGGTGGTTTAATCTAAGAAATAATACAAACATGCAAATCAGACCTGGTTTGATGTGAACCATTAAAGATAAGTTAATTATCCCTCATTAGTCCCACAGTGCGGACAAGAGCCAAATATTGGCCCTAGTGAGTATTAATAACAAGATGCAGTACTTTCACGTGAGGAATTTAAAAATAGAGAATACTATAGAATAGAAAAATACAATGCTGGTGGTGCTAAAATAAAATAAAAGTGGAAATAAATCGCTTGCACACTGAAACAGGCGAACGGCTCATAAATGAATGTACAAACCGCAACAACGCGCTCAGTGGACATGTCCTCCTCACTGAGACACTCCCAGAGTTCTTTAATGGGAGGACAGACAGAACATGAATGATTCCTCCAAAATAATAATGAATGGGCTGAAATAAAGTAAAGCACGGGCCGCAGAGCCATGAATGGAGAGAGGCGAAGAAGTGGGACAGCTGCTGTTCCCCCTGTCGGCCGCCAGGCGCCAGTGTCCACCCCCTCCTCCCTGGACTGTTTTGGTCACGTGCTGGCGAAGGCGCTGAAGTTGCGGCTCCATGTCACACACGCGTAACGACAAAGTGGATGGCACACGGGCGCACGAGTGGCACCACTGCCGGAGCTGAACCAAGCAGCACAGAGGAGGAAGAGGAGGTGGAGGAGGAAGGAGCACAAGAAGAAGAAGAAGAGAGAAGGTCGGAGGAAGAGGAGGAGGATGAAGAAGATGAAAGCAGCGGGAGGCTGTGGTAGTATCCCACCAACACCAACAACCACACCACCAGCGCCGGCTCCGCCGACATCCAGGCGCTAGGAGGAGGGCGCGCACCGGCGCGGGGGCTGTCGGGGCTGCGAGCCGCGGCGCGTTCAATCGGGGGACAGAGCCAAAAGTTCAGTGACCGACTACAATGGTTATAAATGGGTCCCTGCTGAACAGCTCCTCGCCAGACCCGCTGCTCAGCCGCCCGCCCTGGGTCACCACGACTTTGGGCTGCTTCCTCATCTTCACCATCGTAGTGGACATCCTGGGGAACCTGTTGGTCATCTTCTCCGTGTACCGCAACAAGAAGCTCAGGAACGCAGGTGAGTGCGGGAGCGGTGGAGGGAGAAGGAAAAGTAGACAGAGAGAGAGAGAGAGATGAGAAAACTCCCAAAGAGACTACAAACATGTAGGTTTGCCACAGTTTCCTCTGGTCTCCATGGAGACACATTCTGTTCCCTGTCCCCCACCAGCATCCACAAATTTGTGTCTTCACGTGTCAAACTGTTCCGAATTCAACCTTCAAGCCAGGAGTCGTCTCCCATGAAGCTTCGTTGGCTGTTGTTCGTGTTTCCGTCTCCTGAGTCATTTTTTTAAAACAGAATATTAACTCATTCTTCTTCATCCACTTCCCAAGGTTACTGGATTACTTCATCGTTCAAGGCTTTTTTATTTTCACGTGTCCTCGTTTTTTGAACGAGCGTGAACAAAACACCCATCAAGCCTCATGTTGTTAGCGTCTCCTTCTATCTTCTATCTTTTTGTTAGAATACAATCACATCCTTCCTAACCCTAACCCTCCCCGCCACCCTCCATAGCTTATTGAGCGTACAGTAAGGGACAGTCCAAATGGAGCTGGAGCAGCGATAGCCGGCTTCTGAAGCGGATATAATGTCTCTGACCTCCGAGCGCAGCTGAGAGAAACACTATAGTAATTATTGACACGCTCTGAAGCCACAGGGAAAGCCCTGCTTCCACCCCAGCGGTGCTTAGCACACTAATGCTTCCCAGGCTTTTCCAGCGTCCACGCTGCTCCAGCCTGGAGATTTGATCTAATCATGACGACAGAATATTTACAACATTTCCCGGCCTGTGATGGAACTAATGCCGTGAATGGGTTTTCCCTCTTCCTCACTTGACTGTGAATTTAATTAGGATATCGGCCGCGGGTTAAATCCTGCGCGGCGAAGGTGGGAAAGCGCTCCTGTTTTGAACAGTCAGCTGACGGAGCGTTGCTGTGAAAACCCGGGAGGCTTCTGTCATGCCCGGGTCTGCGCGCCCTAACTGGCAGCTACACTCATCCCGGCTGTCGTTGTCAGGAGGCTGCGCCGGGCTGATTTGCTAAATACACACCTGACATTACCATTTCCCTCAGCGCAGAAATGTTAGGGGTCAGAACGGATTTCCGTCAGGTGGCGTGCGAAGCCGAGAGCCCCCTGGCGAGGAACAGTCAGGTCGACAGGGATCTGATCTCCTCTGACTCCTGCGAGCTGCTGTGGTTTGGCGAGGATCACGTTTGGCAAAGCGGGATGGGAGTGTTTTAAAAAAAAGAAAGAAGAGCGAAAAAGCGAGCCGCTGACATCACAGCCGTCTGGAAATAGCACTCATCTGCGAAACAGAACCTATATCTGCGCGATGTCGTAAGAGGCTGCGTCGCGTGATGAATCGCGGAACGAACAATGACAGCAGCGATAAATTTAGGGAGCCGCGTCCTTTGAAGTTGCTCCATTAATTACAGCTAGGAATTTAATCAACTGCGGAGTTAACTTACATTATCTCCACTTTAATGGTGTATATGGTTCAGAATTAACCGGCTGGGATTACTGTGTATTTATTCGCTTCATTGGACAATTCAATTTTCTTTTCGACACGGCAAATTCCAACCCAGAACTCCAATATCTGAGGATCAAAAGGAAGTGCGGAGAGGGGGGGAAAAAAAAAACAAAGCTTAATTGTGTCCGCGGCCGTCCATGAATCCTAATAAGGCCGACGTCAGCTGGTGACGCGCTTCCTTAAATCCGTGCCTTTGAAGGGTATTCGCCGCTTCTCATTCAAAGCTCCGAGGACGTGCGTGTCCACCCCGTAGGCTCTCGCAATTTTCTGTCCAAACATTGTGCACAAATTGGCAGACATATTGATTGGTAGGAAGACGTTGCCATTCATACTTTCATCACTGTTGGAATGTTTGGACGGCGGGCGGCTGCTGCCCCGCCTTCTTCTAGACCTTATCTGTGGGAGCTCAGTGCCACGGAGGATTGTTTCAGTAACCGCCGCAGACTTGGACCGACCCAGCAGCTCTAAACGTTCAGGAGCGGGGTTCTAACTCCCCACATTTTCTGCTCTCAAAGAAAGAATCCAATTTCCTGTTGTTGAGTAGATCAAAAACCCCCCCAGGGTAAAACAAAAGCGGGGGGCACAGTTCCTTTCTTGCACAAAATAAACGCTTGCGATTTGCGCAGCGGTCACACAGCACGGGGATAAATTAAATAATGAGTATTTAAATAAACGCAGCAGAAAACCTGGCAGGCGCCGGGTCACATATTGCAGGCAGCACTGCTGTGCCTGCGTAGCCAAACCCTCCGTCAGTGCACAAAATGGCAAAGTGACGGAATGAGCGTGAAGCCAGCAACACATGGTGAGCGGTTTGAGCTGCTTGGCTGGACGCGGAATCGGTGCTGTGAACTGAGCTCAGAGCCAATAAATTAACTTCAGTCCTACCTGCGTTGTTGCTGATAAAGTCGCTCTCAGTTTGGAGGAGGAAAAAAAAAAGAAGGGAGATTGCAGAAAGGAATTGTTGAGAATGGACAGTTCTGACCAGAGAAATATGAGGTGGAACACCAAACCTGTTTGCCCAGGCTGAAGACGCCTCTCCTCCTCTGGTTGTCCGTAGCTCGTCACAGAAGATCGGCTCAGGGGTTAATGTTTGGATTTTAGAATGGACAGAGTGAGCAGTGCTCCAGCGGAGACGATTCAGCAATAATCAATACTAAATAATGAATAGATTTTGCTTTTGGTAAATCGCGTGCAGTAATTGGGTTTCACGTTCAACCTCTTTTGTCTTCACTCTGGAACAAAACGCTTTTACCTTCAGACTCATTTACCCTGATGATTGTCCGTATCGCCGGATGTTTGTCTGGTGCAGGCGTCGTGTTTGCGTTGGTTTCCTGTGGCTAATTCCGCCCACAGTCCAAACACATGCAGATTAGATTTATAGGTTGATTCCAGTGTAGCTGTGAGGTTGTGGGCGCTGTGATTCACTGGTGACCTCCCCGTGACCCTTGGAAAAGGGGATGAGTGGTAAAGATAATGGATGAATGCACGGGTGATGTTGCCCTGCCCCTGTGGCGCCGAACTCCGCTGGCAAACGACTGGGATCGTACTCCCTCTTTGTGTGTTGTCAGCCTCGAGTTGGGCGTCTGCAGAATATCTGAAAAGTCGTCTTCCTGTCACAACCCTCCCTGTTACCTTTTGCGCTGATCGTCCTCAAAGCAGGAAACTTTTTACGGCTCCAGCAGCACGGGAAGTTTAAACAGCGGCTTACCTACTGTACCGCTCGCAGAGCGAGGTGACAGATGAAGACGAGCTTTCAACAAACCAAAGAGCCGCACGCCGAGGCGGGCGCCGCCTGAATTCGTGTGTGACACAGAATTTATCCCTTCCCCAGCGTTGCGTGACTTGGCTACACGTCGGCAGAATGTCATTTCCCGTCGTTCATTACACCCCGTGCGTCTGCAGCAGCAGTATCGCTCTCAGCATAATGAATATTTTCAGGCATTAATGCAGAATTAAGTGGCATTTGCATGTGATTCCAATTTAAATGAGCGTTTTAGGTCTCATAATAATATCCATCGGCTTTGTCGGGAGATTCTTGACGGAAATTAGCTCAGAACTGTGGAATTTAATAAAGATGTGACTCCGAAAAAAACCCCAAATCCCCCTCTGTAGATGTTACACCGCTGCATCCTGTTTTGTTTTAGAGAAATGTTTTGTGACACACTGTAAATCCTTAAGACCAGGCTTCATCCCGGCGTCACGCATCTGATATCAACACGCCGGAGCAAAGATTAAACTGAGGAAACAAGTTTCTCTCTGTACGTTTCGGGACGACGTTAAACAGAAGAGTGCACTCATGTATTCTCTGTGTGGAGGAGAATACTGGGTTCTATTCAGATGCAAAGTTGACTCAAGGTCTTGTCTCACTTTTATTGGAAGAAGGCTACAAGTCGTTTTTTGTTTTCTCGCACTTCAGTGCTTCACTTGAGGAAAACCAGAATTTTCTTCTTCAAGAACTCGTGTCGTTCTCAAACACCGGCATTTTGTCATCTCTCCCTCCTGAGTTGTCAGAAAACTCAGCAAAGACGTGGGTGTGGAGTTTTACCCGCACTCAGAGGATGTGTGTCAGGGGCGTATCCTCTGCCAGCAGTATCGATGTCGGGGGGGAGGGGGTGCAATCATGTGTTCCCACCTCTGATGACAAGCCTGCCGCTCTGCCAACCCCCGCTGTGCCCCCTTTGGCTCACACCACCACAGTTTTACCAACAGGCACAGGATTCTCCCCTAGAGCTGCCGAAACCATCCAGAGAGACGTGTCCACACACAGTTGGGGGACGGGGGGCTGGGGGTAGATTTGTCATTACATGGTTTGAATAAGTCATTGGAATGTTTTTAAGAACATCCCTGTCCAATCACACGAGGTCTGTGCTTGTTGTGAGGTTTTCAGTAGAGGGTTTTGTCCTCAGTGGCTTCCCCATTAGCTTGGACTGTCCACACCTGTCCAACCCTGCTTTCAGACGAGCCAACATCCAGCTCTCTGAAGCAGCCTCAGACTTCTGTTCTCGGCCGACATGGTTTTCTTCTGTTGGAGCTCTCGGTGTCAACTCCGGCAGCTCACTGGACGGCTGCTTTTTGACCTTGTCTCCATTCTGAGAAACTGTGTGAGAACATCAGATCCAGCCATTCATTTCTGCCATCTGACCCCGTTTGTACATTTAATAATCTGCACTCTGTGAATGCCTCTGCTGCCACGTGAGCGGCCGATCGGCGCCGCCCCTCTGCTTAGAATGCTCTGGTAGAGCAGGAGACCTCACAAAGACGAGAGTTGTCCCTCGAGTTCTTTTCGCTGCTCAACCAACCTGTCATGTGAGGCTGCGGCGGCAGGACGAGCACTTTGCTCGGAGGTAACTCATTACAGCTCTGACACTGTGCGAGCAGCGGCAGCGCTAAGCAGGGGGACGCGCAGCGGGAGCGGCGCGTTAGCAGAGCAGCCGCCGCGCCTTCGCGTGGCTCCTCGCAGGATGCGTTGGTGTCACTGCGGCTCACACACACACACGTGGAAACAGGGCAAATAGGTTTGGGGGCATTTAGTTTGAATAATGAGATTTAAGATGTAGAGGAATAACTTGAACAGACGGGGAGGTTGGACTAAATCTACTGTACACACACAGAGTTTAGACATGTCGCTTGATTTTGTGTGACGCTGCTTCTTGACGTGCGGGATAAACCGTCTTGGAGTTACCTCACATGGAGGCGGTTTGTGGTTCGAATCCCGGTTGTGCCGGTGGGCCTTTCTGTTTTCTCAGATTAGGATTATTTATAATTATAATTTGATAGTTGTTGTGAATTTAAGGCCGGCGTTTATAATCCGCCTCTGCCACCTGTCCATGGCGTGACCCACTCTACCCTGACCCCCACACGATGACAGCGGAGCAGCTCTCGTGCTCTCTTTTGCAGATTGAGCATTTCCATAAAGTTGGAACGTATTTATTTATTTCCAGGTCAAGTGGGCCTCACAGCTCTGGTTTCTGAAGGGGCCCTCGATGACTGAAGGAGCCCCAGGTTAGAGAGCACCAGCGGGTGCTGAGGTTGACATAGGAGGTGCTGCACTTTATCCAGCGCGGACATTATGAGATTATGTGCCTGATCAAATAAACGCAGCCTCAGCACAGTCGCATATTTGTGCCGTTCCACGTCGTTGAAATATTAGTTTTGAACTCGATACCTTCCTGGATATTTATCCCGCGGATCATGGGCATTAAAAGAAAAGCAAACGTTAACGCGTACACGTCATGACGAGAAACTCTGTTTAATCAAAACCCCCACGGTTCTCCGGGGCTGTCCTGCAAGGAGGTGCAGGAGTCACGGCCGCCCGTCCAGTCGGGTCGTTTTGACAGGGGGCGGAGGTGCTTAAAAGTGGAAGGGCTGAGAGGGAGGAGGGCTCAGAGGGTGAAAGGCAGACTAATGGCGGAGCCACAACAGCCAGCAGGTCATGACTTTGCAATTAATTCGTAGTTTGCCCAAGCTGAATAAATGAACATTGAGTGGGAGAGGATAAGGATCTCTGTCTTTTACCCATGAGGCACTTAACTCCCCGCTATAGATTAGTTAATGCCCCTGCTGTCAGCCAGGACACGGGAAGAAAGAAGGAGCGGCTGCGCGCCGCACGCCCAGAGGCCGCTTTCCTCCACTCAGCATTAACTCCTCCTTTCGCCGCTGCTGTGCACCCTGACACACGCAAAAGACTTTCCACGTTCCCATTAATTATGCAAATCGACTCACAATCTGCGTTATAGTCTTTTCCCGTCAGAAGGCTCTGTGGCTCTCGTCAGGATTAATACCCGAACATCAGATCACACGAGTCTAATTGGAGAGTTAGAAGCGTGCGTGATGGCAGCGGCGGCTGCGCTGCTGGGATTGCGTGCGTGATGTTATCGCCGCCTGCTTTGCCAACGTGGTCCGACTGGTTTGTTGTCCCCTTTCACTGCGAGAGAGAAAAGGTTCCCAGTGAGAAACGGGGGAGGGGATAAAGACGGGGGAAAAGGGAGGCAGCAGGGAAACAAACAGAGCTCCATCGCCGTTTCAGTTGTCGCTGGCGACCGGGTTTAACTTTTTGTGACATTGACGGTGAGAAAACCGTTCTGCCAAATTCTCCAGTTTGACTCAACTGCTTTGGGGCCGGCGGGTGCCACGTTGTCCTGCTGGCTCCAGGCCTCTTTCCAGGGCCGTCGGAGGAGGAGCCACTGAGCTGGCGTGCTCTCACGTGACTCCGTCGACTCTTTACAAAGAGCCTCGGCTCCTCTGTGACTTTTATTTTTAATATTTGAGGGATTATCTGCACACACAAGCCTGCAGTAATCCATTCTGTAAACAGGATCTGTATCTGCTGTATGATAAGACTATAGGCTGGGTGTATGCGTGCGTGTGGTTTTTCGGTCTCAGTAAACGCCTCTCTCCTTCCCTCTCTCCTCTGGTTTACATTCTGCCGTTCCTCTCACTGAGTTTTGTGCCTCATCTCAGTCTCCCACCTCCTCCTCCTCCTCCTCCTCCTCCTCCTCCTCCTCCTCCTCCTCCTCCGGAGTTTACTCACCCTTGCGTATGCACACTCGCTTTTTTTTTTTTTTCCTCCCTCTTTTCACTTAAATTTGACCTTCCAGGCTTCATATTCCATGACACCCTGTCTGTTTGCATCACTCTGATCCAACACCCCCACCGTTCTCTGAGGACGTTACGTTGTCAGGCCGCATACCTGTAGAGGAATTCTGCCAATAGCGCTTTTCATCAAGCCAGTCAGGCAGCAAGACGGTTATCACACAAACCCTGCGGAGTCCGGATTATATAATGGCCAAGTGGGCAAATAAGGCTCCAGCCTGTGTGTTAAATAATGACCAGTGGTCGACTCTAACCAGAGCTGGCGACGGGCATCTGGTCCTCTCTGTCACGAGCCCCCCCCCCACCCCCCCGACCCAACCACCACCACCACCATGTTCCCTTCTCTTGCTCTCATGTGCCTCTCACACATTAAAGAGCAGAGCATGTTCTAACTTCAAAAGGAAGACACGTCTATAAATACTTCCACATACAAGGGAGCATATATGCAGCCATCCCCTTCCATCGCCTCGTCCCTCACCCTGCCCCCCCCCCCCCCCCCCCCCCCCCCCCCCCCCCCCCCCACCCTGCTCCCCCTGCACTATTTTTAATCATTTACAATATTATACAGTGAAACTTGTTTCTGCTTGATAGGAGCCCGGGATGACGCACATGGAAAGCTCGGGGCAGTGACATCAAGTACAACCTAATGCTCATCCAAGGGGAACTATGCATAACACATGCATACTGTAGCGCTTACTGTAGAGCAGCAACTACTTCCTAACACACATGCAGGAGGCAGCGCCAGGCTCAGGGGTTAGAGATGCTGGCTGGTGATGAGAAGGGGTGTTGTTTGAGTCCCAGTTGGCAAAAATCACAACATGGAGGCAAGGAGCGCCGGGCTCTGCGCTCAAGGTGCCCTTGAATGAAGCACTTAGTCCACCATTTCCACTCAGTGTCCAACAGTGGAAGACTGCGGTTGGACTCAGCAGCTTCCAGCTGTGAATGCGTCAGATTAGATGACTGTTACAGCGGGACACAGAACGGAAAAATATGCAGGCTCAGTCAGTCGTTCTTTTCATTTTGAGAAAAGGAGAAGCAGACAGTTGACCTTGTTATCATTTAAATGTCTTTCCGTTTTGTTTTGTTTTTTTTGGTATTTTTTTTTTCCCGTTGCTGGATAATTAACATGTCCAAAAAACACAGTTCGCCCAGCGGACAGACGGGCGAACGGACGGATCAGAAGGCGGCGGGCTCACTGAATGGCATGAATGGCATGTAATGATGATTATTTTGGCAGACACATGAATGCATTTGATGTAGCTCTGTGAAAACCGTCCCATTCAGCCCTGTCGGACCAGTGCCTGTGCGTTCAGCGGCAGAGGTTTATCGCTGGTCACAGCTCTGTCCTGCACGCTCGCTCCACATCACTGCAGCATTGCTGCAATAACCGTTTCCGTAACTACAAAGCGAAGAATAATCTAAAAATAATCCAGACGTTAGAGCGATGCCTGTTGTCTGCATGAAATTAGCAACGTGCTTCAAACCGTCCCGGCTCTAAAATAGGAAAACAAAGTCTTTTGTTCGTGATATCAACTAATTTTGGAGTGGATGTCAGAATCTGTTGCGTCACCTCTGTCGGAAAACAGGGTGCATGTTTCTCAGGAGATAACAAACAGAGAAATACGGTTTTGCCGCTCTGAGGCGGAGTCAACAAAGGAAAGCATGACCATAAAAGATCTGTAATTCCTGAGACATTCACAGAGACACACACATTTGTTCCTTCAGTCCGCACAAGACCAGATTCATCCTCGGTCTCCTCAGAAAACCTTGAACGCTTGTGTTATATAATAGCCAGTAGCGAGAAATGTTCTGTGCAGGAGTCACAGTGGAACTGCCTGAATCAGTGCTAATATTTGTGAGAAGGAGAATTTTTAATCAGCGCCACAGAAAAGTGAGAAATACAGTTCGTGTACATAAAATCGAGTACATAAAAATTTGAGGTCATAGTCAAGGTCACAGTTTCCAATATGTCCACAGTTGGACCAGAGAGGCGATGGTCTGCAAACAGAAAACAGAAAACAGTTCCTCATCATGTGACCTCAATTAATTTCACCAACGCATTGCAAAGACATGAGACAACGACGTAACTCAAAGCTCAGCAATGATCTCTCCCTTACTATAGACCCACAATCCTACACAAACCTGTACCATCATTGTAACGCCACTGTGAAGCCAGAACACCATCCCATGGAGTGTTAGCCATCCTTCCCAACTCACACAACCACAGGAACAATCCACAGCTTTCTTAGATCAGCCATTCATGTGGGCTAAACGGCGTCATCACATCAACTCTACCCGGTGTGTTCAGAGTGTGTGCAGGGTATTCATAGCACCGTTAAATCCATGAATAGATCCCCCATCACTTATCCGACTGCTGTCGAGGGCTCCTGCATTGGAGTGCCGGTGACTCCTGCCCTTTGTTTTACCTGCGGAGTTGTGAGAGAACAGGAGTTCTGCCGAGATGAGTCACAGTCAGCGGTGCGGAGGTACGGTCCCTCTCTCAAGAGGCACACGATGACACATTCCTCGTGGCCTGTCATGTTTGCAAAGTAATCAGTCGAGTCCTGCGCGTCTCTAATGAGCGGGAGATTTTCTTATCACAGTATGCTTTTCTTTAATGACCCATAAACAGGACCCCCCCACCCCACCTCCGTGATTATTGTCGAAATGAGTGTGCTTAGTCACACTTTCGCGCACATTCACACATCAGCTGGGTTCATTCCAGCGTTCTTTGGGTGCCGTCCAAAACCAATAGAGATTCATGCAGTAGGACGTTAGATTTTCATGCCGCTTATTTCTCGGTGACCCAGTCTGGGCCCCGGTTGGGGGCCATATGAGAATAAACTCACATGGCATGTCGTTTTATTAAAAAATAAATATATATTCCATGGGAAATATTGAACTGTGATAGAATAGGAGATGTGTGTGATATCTGTGCTGCTTTGGGACACTTATTAAAATCCTCTTTTGCTGACTCTGCGGCAGCGTTGACCCAATATCTTATCATCTCTAATTTTTATCGGGAATAGTTTTTTTTTTTTTTTTTTTGTGCTGTGGCTGCGCTTCACTGTCAAAAGTAGAAGCAGAAATGACGAGTTGTTAAAAATGTTTTACTTGGAAGAAGGCATCTTACAAAGAGTAAGACAGAGAGGACGTTTTTATGTGAAGGAGGGACGAGGTTTAGTGGACTCGACGGTTGTTTCTCTTATGGCGATGCACGTATTTCCTTCGATGCAGGCTGTCACCTTTTATCACCTCAGGAGCACCCTTCATATCTGCTCTGAGCTCCGCTGCTGCTGCTGCTGACAGTAGTGTGGCACAATATTAGCTTGTTACGGATAGACCAGCTTTTTTATAAATGCGTAGAGCCAATGCTGTCTGATTTTTAACCCATGTGCTTGATTGCGACTGAAGCAATTTTAGATCCTTGTGTTAGATAGATGTGTCTTCAGAGTCTTCAGCCTCCTCCAGGAGAGGCTTATTTTTCCAGGAGCAGGTCTTCTCTGCGGAGGCCGGCATGTTGTTTGTACAGAACCACTGACTGGAATTTTTGAGTTTTTATGACGACTGAAGCTCCCACTGGTTCCCTCTCATGTTTGGAAGGGGAGGGTGAGGTGATCAGCTCCACACACTGCACCTTTAATGCTGATTTGTTGTGGGTTTTAATGTTTACCTCTTACACGTACCCAGACATCACTGTTTTGTTATTCACATCAGAAATCTCTTCTTGAAGCCGACAGCAAAATAAAAAAATGTGCCATCGGCTGAAGTACCAGCGCTCCACTTTGACGTCTGCCGGCCGTGCATGCCATTAAAATAGATGAGGGCTTTTTATAGCTAATGATGAAATGAGATGTTGAAGGTACAAGGTGGTCCCTTCCATGAAGAGAGAGTGGAGTGATACGAGTGAATAAAAAGATGAAAATGGAGTGAAACATTCATTTATTCCCATTATTTGATAAAGGATGGAAACCACAGGAAGAGTCCCTGATCCCACCATCCTTTTCTTTTAATAGACACAAACAGTAAATGCAAAAGGTTTCTCATTGTATGTGAGGCGGCCACAGTCTAGATAATTAACTCTGTGACACGGCTTTCAACTCAGTCTTCTCGTTTTCATTAGTGTTTCATCTACATGTAGCAGTGATTTCTTAACTGATTACACGTGGTTCACTGTTTCCCAGAGCTCAGTGTGACACCTTCTGATTCTTTGTTTTGCCCTAAACCCTGATGTTGGAAATTAAAACACAAGAATGTTTTGAGTTTCTTGCTTGAAAGCAACTTGAATCAATAATTGAGATTCATCTCCACTCCCACGTCCAAAGTCACTGAGGAGCAGCTTCACGATTCCAACTCACATGAAGAAATGTGAACCGGGAAAACACTTACTGACTGATAGGAAAGATGCTGCTGAGAGCCCGTTAGTCCAGACTGGAAACATTGACATCATCGGATGGGAACTGGAGGAGACAGACGAGCATTAGGCAAACTGTTGGTGTTTCACAACATTCAATCATCCCCTAGTGTTCGAGGTGATGTTAAAAAAGTAATAACCCTAAATTGGATGATACCAAAGTGGAGACATGGTAACATCCAGCTCTTTAATCAGACGGGTCCCATCAGCTCAGTGTGGCCGACAGCGTTCCATGAACCGGAGTGGAGACATGCATCATGGCTCGTGAGACGCCCGCGAGGGTTAGGGTGACAATGTTGCCGGGGATTTGCGAGCAGCTTTCCAGCTGAGGGTGAAAAATGTTTGCAGGCGTGTGAATCAAATTCCAGTGAAAAGCAGTGAGAGTTGTGGTAGTGAGAAGCATCTGTGAGGCAGACGCTGTCGATTACTCTGTGCAGAGGCTTTAAAGATCCATACTGATCATTCATTCATCATCTGTCTCCATTAATTCCACAATAAATCATCCTGTCAGGATCCAAATTACTGCTTGTGCTGTAATTTCAGACCAGGTCAGTGTGTGTGTGTGTGTTTGAAGACCAATTGAATGTTCGCACTGAGGATATTTCACAAAGAGCTTCATTTCGTCCAATCTTCTCTTCTTCAGGTTTAAAAATGGATTCAAAAAGTTAAGTATTTCTATTGATTAAAGGTTAAATTTCCTTTTTAAAGGCTGGGCTGTAGGAGCTAAGGAATGAGTGGTGTCACAGTCCTGTGCCGGTATATCTCTCTGGAGTCTGGGTCAGACCAGCTCAAACATTCTTTTTCCCACTTATTTTTTTTTTTACACTGCACACTGACCTTTATCCTTCATGGAGGAAAAGAAATGTTCCGCCCAGTAATTTTCACCTCCTGGCGATATCATAATTGGTGAAGACATCAGAGGAACGTCCATAACAAAACATGAATGAAGTGTTTTCATTGGATCAGCGTCCTCATGTGTTCTGGAAACTTACTGGTCACTGTTTTGATTTTAAGCAGGAAACTCACAGTTGGTTCATTGTTGAAGCTGAAATAACAAGTTTAAAGCTGAGGGGAAGCTGCGGGCGTGTGTCGATTCTCTGTGGGTTTTGATCTGAAACCCTGTTCAACATCACATACAAACAGTCCATCAATTATTAATGTGCACATCTTAATGAGAGCAGCACAGTCTGGACGACATGACAGATCCTCAGAAGGGAAGTTAAAGCGTCTTCATCGCCCCCTGGTGACAGGCTGCAGTCTATATCATAAACTGCCTCCTCCATGTTAGTGGACGAGACACAGACCAAACAAACACGTTGAATAGATTATTCTTCCCAAAGATGGTTTCTGTCATTTTAGTCTTTTCTTCCTTGAAATGTCATGATTGACAGGTGAGGCTGACTTTTGGTGTGTGGGCGGGGCCAAGACTCCATGGCTCCGCACCACTGCGTCCACTCAGAATGATGTCATCTGAATATGCAGTCTGTGGTTATAGTCTTGATTATTGATTCAGACTGAGTCAGTGCTGAGTCTTAGAGACTCTAGAGACATTCAAATATAAGGGGTATCTAAAGCAAACATGTGATGATGTCGCTCTGGGCCTTGTGAACTGCCAAGGGCTGTTTTTTCTCCGCTTTGTGAACAGACTAAACACTTCCATGTTTTATTGAGAAAATATTGACAGATTACGTTATAATGGAACATTTTTGTTCGCTGCGGCTCGAGTCCTGCCCGCAAGATTGAATTTGGTTTGTTTTCATTTTCCCACAAATCCTTTAGGTTTAACTCTGCCTCCAAACGACAACAAACACGAGCTAAACACAGATACATCAGGGTCCATTTGTTCCAGGCCTGGAAGAATCTGATCAAATCCTGTAGCCACGGCGCTGTCTGCTGTAGTAGTGGATGTGCGTGGGTCCTCATTTCTACCGGCAGCTCGTTAGTGTCATTGTTGCATAACATTATGTCTGTATGTGAGGGTGCGAGACGCAGACTGGGATAGAGAGAGGTTGCACGACGAGCGTGGGCTAGCGAGTGAAGTCTGTCTCCGAGCTGCTTTGTATGTTTACACATGATGCTTATTTCCCTTTGTGTTTACTGTTAGTGCACAGAGCTTTCTCTCTGACACACACACACTCTGTTTAAATGAACTTTGGATCTCCTCACCATTAATGATGGGAAAGGCCGAGCAGGAAGTGATGCGCAGGGTACGCGAGATGCAAATGTCGACGAGCTGCAAGTTGCATTAAATAAGGGAAAGCCCTGTCCAAAGCTTGAGATAGAATACTAAGATAAGCCCTTAACGGCATCCATGAAACACGCCTCGTCTGTTAAAAGTCCTCAAATTTATAAAGTTGACACAAGGAAAAAAAAAATGCAGAAAGAATCCCAGCTCTGGTCTAAGGAGATTACAGAGAGCTCTTCCAGATCAATTGGGGTCAGATAGGATGATGGAAATAACCGCTGCACAAACGAATCATACATAATGAAGCTCAACAGATGCTAAAGCTCCAGTCTGACCTCAATTTTCCATGAGAACGGCGATGACATATCAAAACACACAAAGGTTTGCTCATTTTAGGATTGTTACGTAAACTCATTACGTGACTCATTCAAGCCCATCACTCCATCCCGCGTCTTTGTTTGAGAGGCGGCACGTTGGGTAAGATGTGCACTATGCGTATGAACTGTAAACAGCTGTTAACCCTTTCAGACATCACATGGGTCAAAACGTCCGAGTCGTTTTCATTTCCTATGTCTTTGTCAGGCGTTTGGACCGCTTGGTTTTTGTTGGCTATTCTTATCGTCCCCAGCTTTGGTCATTTGACATGTGTATCCTTGTTTGAGGATTGAGTATTGGCCAGTCACGTTTTTAAATATGTGTATGTTGACAATTGTGAATTCTGCGTTCAGCCTCTTCAAGGGGAGAATTTCTGTCACTTGGCACAGACGACAAACGCGTCTGTCTGTGATCCACGGCTGAGAGTTTCCTGCGATTCTTCGAGCACGAGTCTCGGCAGCACCTCGATAATCTGCCTCTGCAGACTCGGGCTCCTAATGACATCGGGAGAGCAGGATGGCAGCCGTCCTGTCTATCCTATCCTACAACTGGAGGAAGTGGAGACGTGTCACCCATCTTTATGTTCAGTCTACAACTTGGCCGATCAGATCTCCATCCTGGATTTTCGGTGCCAGCGTGTTGTCACATGAGCTGAGACTCAGAGTGAGGTCGTAATTCTCGGAGGTTTTGTTGCCACGTGTGACGCCTTTCAAAAAATATGGATGAGCTCGACTTCAAAGTGCAAAGAGCTGAAGTGGATGGTTTGGGGGGAACAAATCATTTCATCTAATCTGCAGGGACAGATGGATGGCTCTCTGAGATACTGCTGAACACACTGGATTCATGGTTTCCACAAAACAAATATTTCACCCAAAACAAGATCCTGAAGTTGTTCAGCTGCTGTCATGAGAAAGTGGAGTAAACACACACACACACACACACACATGGCATCAGCTGTGCAGTGTGATAAGCTCTTAACTCCCACTTTGTATGAATGTGCTTCCACTGTAAAATATATTAATAATAAACCAGAAATAACTTCCGCTGCAGGCATCAATGTTTACTATGGCAGAGGCTCCTCTGTATTTAAATGACATTTTATTTAAATTAATGGAAAAAAATATGTATCTGTGGGGATGAACCATATGTCTTTAACATGCTAATGTGTTTTCACACACCCACTTTTCATCTCTCTAAGTAGTAGTTCATTTGATTGTTGGCCACCGTCAATCATCTACATCTGCGGCTTGTGAGGGATCAGATTGCGATGGGGATCCCGAGGCCTTCCCGGGCCTGATAATAAATCTCTCCAGCAATATTTTGGGTCTACCCCGGGGCGTCCGGACAGAAAACCTCCAGTGCCCAGGAGGCATTCTGATCAGATACCGCTTCGACTGACTCCTTTGAATGTGAAGGAGCAGCCACTCTACTCCCAGCTCCCTGTGGATGTAAGAGCAGATCTGTATCTCTGAGGCTGAGGCCGTCCGCTCAGCGGCGGTAGCTCCTTTCAACTGCTTGTATCTGTAATCTCAGGCTTCTAGTCACCACCCGAATAACTCGATGAGTCGGGGCGAAAATCCACGGTGCATCGAGAGGTTACCTTCCACCTCAGCTCTATTGGAAACAACTCAGGGAGCTCCATGATGCTTTGTAGTTTTATTTTATTTTAAATGAACCAAAACATCTCCTCTGATTCACCTTTATATGGACAGTTTGAAATGTGAGACATCAAAAAAGACTAGTTGCCTTGTTCAAAACCAATTGATGTGCAGGACTGAGGACGTTTAAATGTTAAAATTGGCTTAGTATTAAAAGTAGCAAAAAGTTTCACGTGTTCACCAGTTAAATGAAACCATTGAATGTTAATGCATACCTGATGTCCTCGACCATGACAATTCTGTTTTACAGTTCCTACTGTACAGTAACCTGGGTGACCTTGAAGCATGATGAGTGTGCTCATTTCATAATGAGTGGCAATAACTCCTCATTAGATACTTGCTTTCCAGGGACCTGCGTGACATAAATGGGATCAATTTAATCTTCTGACGGGATCAAGGTGCTGGGTAATTGCAAATGGGAATCCGAGTACCCTGTAGTTAGCTGCTGTGTGTGTGTGTGTGTGTGTGCGGGTTCCTTCCTGCTCATTGGATTGTTCGGTTGATTGATTGGTTAATACCTTGGTTGGTTGATTGGTGGTCTGCTCGCTGAATACCGTGGATCCAAACTAATTCTTTGCTTCATTAGACTGTCAGACTCCCGCTTATCACTTCAACTATCGAGCGCAGCACCGAGGAACGTTCAAAAACCTCGAGGTTCATTGACATCCGCAAACATGCAGCAGCTTCCGCACGTCTCGGAGCGGAGCTGGATGATCAAACGGCCTCCATGTGACCAACATCAGACAGTGCCTCTGTTCATGTTTACAATAGCCCTCTTGTCTGCAGCGCTGGACGTCTGTGCTCTTAGGTAACTGGTATGACTTCTTTTTTGTTTTTTTGTCATCAACATTAACTTTGTCTTAGGGAAATGAAGCAATATCTGGAAACGCAGATGTTGCCTCGGTTTTCTTATCCTCAGTTGAGTTGTAGATAAGATCTGCCGGGGCATGCACTCGGCCAATGTGGCAATCAGGCAAAAATAATCAGCGCCGTTGGTGCGCGGGCTGCGGTTTGTCACAGAATGGAGGCTTTTAAGGACACTGGTCGGAGCACAATCAGTGGTTTGCCGGTTGTGTGGGGGTGTGTGGCGCAGTGGTCACCTGGTTGAACTTTAAGTCTGTCTCCCCCTATCTGGGTCAGCCCATCAGCCCCCTGCCAAGTTCAGCCTTTCAGAAGCTCCACCACTCAGACCGGAATCACCTGTGGAATAGCCAGGTGGGATGGAAGGTGCCCTTCTGGGGGGGGGGGGCGACAGGTGGGGTAAGAATGACGTCACAGATCTGTTTTCAGCAGATGATTGTGTTTTAACAATAGAACAGACAGGAAATAAAGGAAGTTTGTGCTGAACTTGTAGCCCTCGTTTTGATGATTGTGATGTCGTGTGAATGTTTGTGTGCTTCTTTTCAACTCGGTCGTGAGTGTTTATCTTTGAAAGTGTTTTCACTTTGGAGACAGAGAAGGGAAGAAAAAGCTTTTGAGCTAAACTAAGCTTCACAAAACGCAGTTTACAGAGATGGCAAAACGTCGGAAGACGTCTGGTTCCCTCTAAGAAACAAACCCTGAATGTGATTTTCACTTCTTGTCGGACAAAGTCACAAGTTGTAGGGCTAAAATTTCTAGGATCTGTAAGATTTCCTTTGATTCATTTTTCTGAAGCATGTATGGGCCGATTCCTCGGCATCCCAGTTTATTTTATTCCTTGCTGTCAGTGTCGGTGTTGAAATCCATATCAGTGGGCACAGATGTAAAGAAGCGGTAAAATGAGGGGTTAGAGCTTTACAGCGAAGAGAGAAACCCCGTTTGTGTCTGGGACCATTAACACTGATGTGTTTGGCATGAAAGGGCTTGAAGGCTGGAAACCAGCATCAGCAAAATAACCTGCACTTCTCTTATTAATGAAATACCTTCATTCACACAGCACTTAGCAGAATAGGGCTTCTGCCCTGCACCTGCTCCTCTGTGTCCTTTGCTTTGCAAACGTTGATAACGTGGAGTTTCACTGGATGGCAGCTGCAGTACTGTAAATCTGAGCAGCACGAGAGCTGTGGCTCCTGGGGTGGGGGCGGCACGATATCTCCCGCGCGATGACCCCGTGTCCGTCAAGAGCGACGGGAAGATAACGGATGGCGCTGATGAAAGATGACAGCACTGGGGTTTAACACAGAGTACAGATGCAGAAGTTGGTACATTTCACGCTTGGTCTCACAGGTTAATTTCCTCTTTTTATTACCACCGATTCTTGACACATGACGACCGCGTAACCAGATTGACAGCATGACATTGGACAACTTGTCTCGGGGGGGTTTTATCTGGAAGACGTGACTGGCCCTGTCAGGCTGTGTCAGGCCACCAGCTGTGGGGGCCGGGCCCACATCCAGTGTGACACCACCCGTGGTGTTTTGTCATCTTTGCTCCCTGACCAGAGAAAGTAAGCGTGGCAGACAGGTATTTTCACAACACATGATTCTCAAAGTTGCGGCGGCAGCTGCAAGAACGGAGCCTGGGAAAGTTGAGCTTGAGAGTGCGTCCCATTTTTTTTTTTTGGAGGGGGGGGGGGGGGGGCCATAGAGGTGAGATCTCACTCAAAATGCAGAAGTTTCTTCCATTTCCTGTAATCAAAGCAGCCAGCTCAGTTCCTTGTGTTACTGTCTGCAAAGATTTATTAATAAACAGCACCTCTGGTTAAAGGAAGTGTGCTGACTTGGAGAGTATCTCGGAAGGAATCTCCTGCCCAATGAGAACACTTTCTGTGTGATAAATATTCCCGGACGTCATGAGATGGGGGCAAAGAAAAAAAAACCCACAAAGAGAAAACTGTGTTGTCGCAGTCACTCAGATGTCTCCTGTTGGACTGGCACTCCTCTGCGCGCGAGTGTCAACTGTGGTGATTAACACTTGATTCTGACATTTAAATATTCTGCAGGCTACTCGGGGCCATCTGCTTCACGAGCGCAGCCCTCGTGCTCGCTGTGAACTAGAATCAGGCTGACGGTGCACTATGCCGCTTTCCACTCCGCCGCTGTTTTGGCTTCGTGCATCCCTTTCAGAGGGAGGGGGAGGGGGGGGGGCACTTGAGGTCAGCTTTTTAAATCCCTTTTTCTCTCCTTCACCACACCGCGGTGAAAGTAAACCACTGCCGCCTGAATCCACATCAGAAGCGTTTCATTTTTCTTGCCGTACAGCTGAACACAGACTCCCCGTCAGTTGTGAGAAAGCCCGCTGATGGATGTTGCCTTCCACGTTTTGTTATTAATGTACTTTATGTCCCGTGTGTTTCTGCTCTCATCCTCGGCTCGACTTGAAATAGGTTCCACGGCAGAATTGAGGAGATTAAAGCTGCCGAGAGTCTCATCATCCGAGCCTGTCACTGGCTTCATTCATAAACACAATATCCGCAAATCCAATAGTGACCCAGGGACATAATCACTCTGCTTCCTCTCTCTCCCTCTCTCTCTCTCTCTCTCTCTGCCTTTTTCTTCACCTCTCCTTCTCACTCCTTTCCTCTTCCTCTTTGGATTATTATTGTTATTATTATTAATACAGTTGAAGCCAAGTTCCACCGTCACAGTTGTTTGTTTTGTTTGCATTTTGTCACATTTCCTGAGCTGCCATCCTATTTTTGCTGGATGGATTGCCATGATAATCCGATTTGTTTTTTTTTGTTTGTTTGTTTGTTTTCTCTCTCTCTCTCTCTGTGCCGTAGTGGAGGCTGAGAGATATTTTGAGTGAATCCCATGAGACTCTTGGTAAAACAGTCAGGAACAGAAACACACATCAGATGGGTCCTTTCATCACGGGCTCATCTTCGGCACGGTTAGCGATCGCTGAGCCATGTATGGGCCGTCGCTCCGCATTTATGATCAAAGGAAATCCGCGAGAAGAAATTCTTGTCTTTGAAGCGGAGCAAAAGAGGTGAACAAAAAAAATGTCAGGCTCCGTTTTTTAAGTCGCGACAACAGAGAGCAACACGAGGCACAAGGTTGCGGCGGCGCGGTCACAGAATGTGCCTCGGAGTAAAGTGCAAAATGTTCCAGCAAAGCTGAATCAAAGTCAGGTGGGTGCGCTGAATTATTTCCTCTCTGTCACGTTGTCTGGAAAGAATACGTCGCACGTCACATCACAAATAAGATTTTCCCCAAGTGTTTGACAAAGTTCCGTAGATCCATTTGTCTTTCAGGGATAATTTTAATCTACCTTTTCCCCCCTTTCTCTCGTCTTTGAATCAATTTATTTTTCGATATGAGCATTTGTGCATTTAGCGCTGGCTGCCGCGGCACTTTCCAAATTAGAGGTCACAGACAGAAACGCAGCTCGTCCGTTGCCTTGTAATGCTTGAGGAGATTTGATCAGCTCCAGGGAAAGACTTTCATACGGCCTGAAGGATATTGCAGTTATTTTATGCGGCTCCAAAGGTGTCCTTCAATTACAGCATGCGATGAAATGTGTTTAGTGTGGCTTTTCATCACAGCTTTGTAATTGCCAGGCATTTAGTTTTCTCCCATGAGGGGAACCAACACATTAAAGGAGGCTGCACAAAATAACTGAGAAGAATTTGGTTTTAGGTTTAAAAGACTAATTTTCAGTGGAATGGGAAGAGCTCGTCTCGTGCTGCCTCCCTTTTGTTCGCCGGGCGTGAAAACACCAAAGCCTCAAAGTACATTTCAAGGTCAGGAAAACACCCACGCTGCTGAGGGGGGGGGGAGATGTTCAAAATTCAAATTCATATAATGAGAAATGCATTTGACTATACAGGATGTGGAAAGTAATTATAATCAGAATTTACATACTCTTGACATATTGAAATGTATTCATATTCCTGGGGTGGTTTCTCACACATTACCATACATTAAACCAGCGTTGGCAGTATGTTGCCTCACTAAAAAGACTGATGTGCTTTTTCTGCACATTCATCCCGACCGCGGGAACTTCCCCTGACGAGGTATGCAGTTAGACTTGACTTCTGGCCGCGGGTAATGAAATGCCTGGTTCATTAGTGCAGCCGGGACAAAAGGCCACGGAGTCAAAGACGTCATATTCATATCGCTCCACCTGCTGAGAACCTTCAGCACACGGAGCCCGAGACTGTTCTACACTGACTGCTCAAAGTCCGTTCTGTGCTATTCCAACATTATCCAGACCTTTTAGGGCATTTCGAGGCGCCATGAGCGTGACAGCTGTCAGCACAGACAGACTGTAGGTGGACGTCTTGATCCAGCTTTAATTTAGAGCTGATTTTGGGGCCAATCAGGTATTTTTGTGTTGACATTTTCACCAGTTTTCCAGGGAATAAGTCATGAATCTTAATAAAAAAAAGATCTGGCACAGATAAACATTTGTGACTGTGTCCAATTTGGTGCAGATCCAAATTACCATTCTGATCAAGCAGATTTAAATGTGGTTTTGTACGATTATTGGGCCTTGGTGGAGGTCTCTACTGAAGATTAGAGTCATTTTCATCACACACCCACAACAGGAAAGTCTTTTTTGCCAAAAAGTGTGAATACAACGTGTCCATATTTATATTATCTAGGAAACTGTGAGACTTTTGAGTTGGCGTAAATCTAGGGAAGGATATAAAACTAAACTCGAGGTTGTTGGGGTCTCACAGGAAAAATAATTCAAGAATGAATTTCGGTTTCAAAACATTGAATTAAAATAAAGGACAAAACACTTAAATGCTGCAGCAAACTGAATGGCCGGCCAATATCAGCATCGGTCAAAGAGGTGACAGAGAATTAAGGTTTTTGCTGAGGTGGCATTATGGCAGCACTCGCTGGGCAACACGTCAAAAATACTGACTCGGAAACCAGCGTGACTCCGAGCGACGACTCGCTGCGATGCGGTGCCACGTGCAGGAAACAGCTCAGCACCGGACGGACAACATCCGTGTGGCGTCATGGATGCTCTCCGCTGCTCTGAGGGGACTGGGAAGAGGAAAGAGCAGCCAAATGTGAGGCCTTATGTCGCAGACAGATTGTGTTCCGACAGGAGGGAGAGAGCGTGTTTATGAATTCAGGATCCCACTGATTAAATGTAGATCGGCTCTTGGCTTTCGGCTTAATTTAGGCTAATGCCCAATTATAGGAAACAACCGTATAATTGCTCCGCACTCGCTCAGCCGGCGTTACTGTAATGCGAGGGAGGTCAGCACCGCAGGACAGAAGAGCAGGAGGAGCTGATGAGTAAATGAAATACACACGATCAGTGAGCGATGGTAATAAATGATTTAACCTCCTTTAATAGGATGAGATGAAGCAAGAAGGCGTCGCCTCCCTCTACCTGATTGGATTTGGAAGAACAGGTTGAATGGAAACGAGCCAAGAGGAGGAGGAGCATGTGCTCGATGAAATCAAAGTCATCAATGAGCAGGAAGAAGCAAGAGATTTAAGAAAAAAATAAATAATAAAATGCACTTATGCTAAGCTCCATATCAAATCACCGCCCTTCTGTGTCACTGCAGCAGCTCCGGCACAACAAAGTGACGATCCTCGTGTGACCCAGTAACAGCCAGGTCTGAAATCCCTCTGGAAAATCTGTGGACAGACCTCGGTGCCGCCGCTGTCCGGCAGCTGGAGACTATCACTGCACAATTGTTCAGTATGGGATATAGATGGTAAAATGATTGAATACCAATATCTCATTTTCAGTGTGTCAGAAAAACAATTCCATCGTCTCTATCGCCCCAAAAAAGTAATCTCCATTTTTATATTATGTTGCATCACTATAAATATGTGGTCAGTGAGGCTGTTCGTCAGCTCTAAGTAGCTTCCCAGCCCGGGTCAAAACTCATCCTGAACTACCTGACAAATCCTGACAGAAATCGGTCAAAAGTGTGAGGTTGCAGAACGGAATGAAAAAGGACTCAGCACCGGGCCGTATCTCTCCTCAAGCCAAATGAAAACTCAGGACGACCCGTCAATCACAAGACCAGTCGCAGAGTCCAGCAGCGAACAGAACCAGCTGCCGGCGGGGGCCCCTCGCAACGTGACCTTGTCAAGGTCGAGGCTGCTCAAACGGAGAGATTTGAGTTTCAAATCCCGTAACGGGGTAAAGAACACTTCATTTGACTCCAGCAGCTGCAGCCGGCCGTCACGCGAATCTCCCACAAACACTTGTTTCCGTCACGTGGCGAGGACGACACCTCCTCACCCTTCACTCTGCAACATTAGCCCTAAGCCCCAAACTTCATCAACACCCAAACCTTCTCAGTCCAGAATCACCTTCCTTTTACAAAATACTTTATCCCAGACGGGAACATTGAAACGAGCCAGCGTCTTTGGCTCATTACACAGAGCAGCAGAGGACGCAGACAAAGGAAGCTGAGACGTCAATGTTTCCCCATCGCTCCATTACACCGTGTAGATGCAGATGAAATATCTGACTGATATCTGAAGGAGTTTGTAAAGAGATCAGATCTTCCCGAACTTAACATAGACTGATTTCAGTGTAATACTAAATCATTAAATCATGAATACATCATAACATCTACGCTGTGCCGCTCTCTTCCAGGGCTAACAGCTAGCTAACATTAGAAATACAGTCGATCAATGTCAACAAATATCCAAATCCCAACATGGAACACAGTTTTCCATTGGACCCGTTCCATCAGCATAGTGGGAAACAAAACACGCACACACACACACACACACACACACACACACACACACTTGGACGTATATAGCAACGCTCTACAAGTGACAGGATCTTGTGACAGCAGCAGGTGCATCCAATCCCCCACAGAGGGCATCTGAATGACAGATATAAAAGGACACAACTTAATTCATATCTGCATGTGATCCCTGGCATCAGAGAGATTGGTATGTTCCACAGGAAGCAACAAGCCAGTGGGCGGACCAGTTCTGCTAATGCTCGGGTAACACTGACAGGTCTGCCTGAAGTTTGGGAGGGAGGGAGGGGGTGAGGGGGGTCTGGATAGTGACAGACAGAGCGAAATGAGCCAGAAATGAATTCGGCTCATGCGCTGAGGCGATTGTAGAGACATCCGACGCACGTAGTTCTCTTGTGACACGCGGTTAATGATTCAAATCATCTGTGACAGGGTGCTGTCACGTACTGTACATGCTTGTCATTAGACCCATCGATATGGTGCTCGCTGCAATTCATATCGCTGATGTAGAAGTGACAGTCCTGCAAATGATGTGTGGCTGCGCTTCAGTATGCGAATGAAACGGCATTCAACGGTAAATAATTGCTTAAAAAAAAAAAAGAAAGAGAAAAAGTGCAGTTGGATGGTCAGAAGGAGAAAGGCCGCGGAGCGTCATGAGATGCATAAAACGCATGTGACGAGGCTGAACAAGGCAGTGGCCGTCCGTCACCTCGGGAGATGGCGTTTGCCTGACACTCAGCGTGGAGTCCTCGCTAGCACCATGAAAAACGCATTATTTAGTCACAGGGGCTCCCTCCCTGTCACTGTTCAGAGACATCATCAGGGGACAATTGAATGCGAGATGAGGTTCCCACACTCTCGCTCAAACACGCACGCGTTTGTACACACATGGAACCACCGAGGGGAATCTACAGAATATTTGTATGCAGTCACGCAGGCAGTGAAATGTGCAGATGACTTGCCTGTTAACACACAGCCTTCAGGCGCTTTTCCTGAGGCTTATGTAACAAAGTACCAGCAGAAACACAGGGGGTTTTCTGAAGGACTTCGCTGGTGTTTTTCCACGTTTTAGCATATTTACGAATTGTGCACCCTTGACCTTCCACCAAACATTTTCCAAAAACATATATTTGCTGTTTTTGGATTCGGAATGTGCATTACTTTTAAATGTCACCGCTGTGAGAGCATGAAGCCCCTTGAACCTCGACGTATCCGTCCTAAGCCAGCCTGTTTGGACTGGTCTGTGTTGCTTGGCCCGCGGTGATGCTGCTGGACTCCGATGCTGCTCCAGCACTGCTGCACACAGAGCTGTTCACCTGTTTCCACAAAGTTTATAAATATTGAGCTGCCGTCATACTCATCCGCGTTTATGCTTGACTCACCTGCCCCCCCTCACAGGATTTTTTTTTTTCCCTCCAGTTTAGAGACCCGCACCCACGTGCACTTTCAGAAAACAAAATTATGTGTGCCAGGCTTCAGGCCTCGATGATGCGCTCACTCACAGGAGTGTGGATGCTGCGGCCGTGGGAACGAGCGGCCATGTTTTCTTACACAAAGCCGTCGTCTGATCGTCAGCTTGTCCTCATCGGCCTGACTTGACATCTCTTTTTTCCGCCCATGTTGATGTTTTGTCCTCTGTGACTCAGTACTTGTTCCATAACCTTCTCCACGCTGTGATAAATGCCTGATAGAAAGGTTGGGGAAAGGAAATACAATAAATTGGACCAGAGCAGTGGTCCTTTTGTCCGACTGATAACTTCAAAATGACCAATTTGGCATTCCCTCTGCACAATCGCTCACGCTCTCTTTGTCGCACTCATTTGGATGACCAGTTTGCTGTCAGTGACTCATGTCCTTGCTCTGTCTCTGTCTGGGTTTCGTCTGCAGGGAACATCTTTGTGGTGAGCCTGGCGGTGGCAGACCTCGTGGTGGCCATCTACCCGTACCCTCTGGTCCTCACCTCCATCTTCCACAATGGCTGGAACCTGGGTTACATGCACTGCCAGATCAGCGGCTTCCTCATGGGCATCAGCGTCATTGGGTCCATCTTCAACATCACCGGCATCGCCATCAACCGCTACTGCTACATCTGCCACAGCCTCAAATACGACAAGCTGTACAGTGACAAAAACTCCGTGTGCTATGTGATGCTCATCTGGGCTCTGACTGTTGTGGCCATCGTGCCCAACCTGTTCGTGGGCTCGCTCCAGTACGATCCGCGGGTTTACTCCTGCACCTTTGAACAGTCGGCCAGCTCGGCGTACACCATCGCAGTGGTTTTCTTTCACTTCATTTTGCCCATAATGATTGTCACCTACTGCTACCTGCGCATCTGGATCCTGGTCATACAGGTGAGGAGACGGGTCAAGCCAGACAACCGGCCCAAGCTCACGCAGCACGACGTCAGGAACTTTGTCACCATGTTCGTGGTGTTTGTTCTATTCGCCGTTTGCTGGGCGCCGCTCAATTTCATCGGTCTGGCCGTAGCAATCAAACCGCAGGTAGTGATTCCCCTCATCCCCGAGTGGTTGTTCGTGGCCAGCTACTTCATGGCCTACTTCAACAGCTGCCTTAACGCCATCGTGTACGGCGTGCTGAACCAGAACTTCCGGCGCGAGTACAAGCGCATCGTCGTCTCAGTGTGCACGGCTCGCATCTTCTTCCAGGACAGCTCCAACGACGCAGGAGAGCGACTGAAAAGTAAACCGTCGCCACTGATGACCAACAATAACCAGGTCAAGGTGGACTCCGTCTGAGAACACGAACATGTGTGATGTAACATATTAAAAAAAAAAAAAAAAAAAAGACCTGAGCAAGAAAAATACCAAATATCCATTTAAAACAGTGTCTGCCCTCTGGGCTGGCCACAGTCCCGCTGTACGGTGCTATCTGACCTCTGAACAATCACAGTAAACGCAGGGGTGCATATTATCTTTGTCTTTAATCAAGCACTTTGGTTTGACTCTGCAGTATCTGTAGTACAGTAAATATATGACGTTGGTTTTGTTTTCATGTTTACAGTGATGATATAAATGTATCATGCATTATATTAAGTATTTATTTTGTATGAAATGTCATGTAGATATATAGTGAGATATATCAGGTTCCAGTTACATGAGGAGAAAGGCCTATACGTACAAAAAAAAATTAAACACGTTGAAAATATAACGAGAAGTTTATAAATGACGTTAACTGATTTTAATACATCATTTGTGACTCTGTAAGAGTAATGGAGTGCGAGCAATGTTGGTTGCTGCCGTCTTATGCCGCCTGTCCCGCTCATTAGGTGGAATATATATTTTCTTAGAACATCTCTAACTCTCTCTCTCTCTCGCTCTCTTTCCACTTTGTGAGCTCATTATAATGTATGCATGGATATCAGGAATTGTTTATATGCAAAATAAAATCTGATATTGATGGAGTATGTGTCTGAGTCCTGTGGTTCCAGTGCTCCATGTCGAAGCCCTCTCCAGGTCCTGAGTTGTCTGTCAGTTACCGACCTGCCCGCCTGTGCTCACCTCTGCCCCTGGTCTTTAGCTGCAGAGACGCACGCCGCTGAATCAGACGATGGTCTGAGGTCAAAGTCAAAGATTATAGCCGTTGTTATGATGATGATGATGTTGTTATGTGATGCTCAGGCTCGCTGCCTTCGCGGACTATATTTCTGTCTGATGCGTTCGAAGCTCATAAATTAACCTGAGCGTTATTCCGTATCCCTGGGAGGAATGGAGGTTTATTGAACCTGGAATGACCTTAAAATCCACGTGGTGGTATTTACGACACACAGCTCGTCTGATGCAGTTTGATCAGCTGCGAGCTGCTGCCCTGAATATTCCATGTACCCTCAGTTATGTATAGATACATTCAGGGATAGTATTTGCTGCTACGAGCTCGAGCAGCCAATCAGCGCACGTTTGGGTTCAGGGTGTAATAAATTGGGTGTTTATCATATTGAATTGTTCCTTTTTCCCAAATTGTTCCAGCGCTCCTCATCATGTTATTCAGCATGTCCTCTATTCATAATTCATACATTTTGCAGAGGATCAAGCTCGACAGCTCTGCCTCAAATCCGCCCTGAGTATTTTTCTCCAAAGTGGAGCATAGCCAATGAAATTCAGTTTCCTTTTTTTTTTTTTTCTAATGTGAAGCTTTTTCTTTCTGCGTCATCAGACTGGCTCACGTGCGGCCGTCCACCACTGAAGATTCCGGGCTCAGTCTGCAAACACGTTGTGAGGTGAGCACACATAACAAAGCCTGGTGCATCAAGGGAAGTAGGGCCTTTAGCCACGTGTGCGTCAGTCTTTGGATGCATGTTGTATAGAATGCCTGAGCTGCCACCGTTAGTGGGGCAAAGACAAAGGCCTCATCCATCACGGACAGCGGCTCAACGACGCATCTGAAATCCACTTGGCTTATATAATAGCTGCTGACCATCATCCCCAAAGCAAGAGCTGAAAGTGCCGGCTCCCAGCAGACTCCCTGCCCCCTTCTCTATCCGTTTAATCCCGAGAGCTCTGTGTCGTAGGAAACAACTGAATGGGTTGGAGATGAGCAAATGTAAAAATCCCAAGGATTTACAACCCCCCCAAATAGAGTTATAGTGTAATCTGTGGCCCAAAGATTTTTATAGCTCAGGATATACAACTAAACAGTGTGCAACATGACCAATGGCGCTGGTTTAGGCCCGTCGCTGATTTAATACAGGGGAAAGAAAAGAGAATATATCCTCCACCGTGACACGGCCACAGATCAAAGCTCCTGCAGAGCGACACGTGAAAGGTCACGGAAGCTAACGTCCACAATCTGAGTCAACTGTGACTCAAAAGGTCTCTTGAGAAATGTTGTAGAAAAGTGTTGACTGAACCCGTGTGGACTCGTGTGTTTTCTGTTGTGATATTAAAACAAATTCACTACCTACTAAAGGCTCACGTCACCTGAAAATATATAAGCTATATATATATAAACTGAAGTCTAACTGTAGTTGATGTACCCCTGTGGAGTACTTCAATACATGTTGTACTCACAACTGCATTATTGCAATCATTTGGGTTAGTACCAGTTTTCATTACTATTGTGGAAAAATACTAAAATTACTGCAAAAGTAATCAATCAATCATTTCTACATTATTTGATGAATACAAAGTACTCGCCTCTACTGTATTATTTACATGCGTACCCAGTAATTACAGTATTTAAACTGAGTCTTTGCTTCTTATCTTCAGGACGTCATGACACAAAGACTCAGTGTGACCTCAGTTCTAGCAGTGAAAACTGAGAATCAGATCCAAATACTTTGTTTTTTTGTCTTGTTGTAGTATTATGTCACTGGTTGACATTCAGCTCTGTACATCAATGTAATCGATATTCTGTGAAGCAGCCAGATATCTCTCACCTCCTGGAAGGTGCCGCTGTGTTGTCAGTGTTTGTTTCGGTTGCCTCTGAGCCTCACTGAAAGATGACTTAAATAGCTAAGATGCTGGATAATGCAGCTCTGTCCTCCCGTTGCTCTCTCGCAGAGACATAATCCAAAGATGAATCACTGCTGCCACCTGGGCCCCCGAAAACTCCCCAGAGCTGCCGAAGCCTGGTGCAGAGAGAGAAGGCTGCGCTTCTTAGCCCCAGAGAAACACAGCGGAGAGGAGATCCTAATGATCTCACCAGCAAGTCGCGTTGCACAAAATGACACGACAAAGGTTCGTGTTGAAAAGCGGCAAAAACCGTCAGCGCTGACGATGGGTTCCAGCTGAAAGACGACATTCAAAAGTACAGTTCCACAAAACATCAACCGACATCAGTTTCACATTGTGTTTCCTCAAATGCACCACAGCTAAATGACTCGGGTTATTGTAAAGATGCTCTGCCGCCTTGACAATGAGCCACTTGTCACAAGTGAGGAGACACAATTTTCACTTCTGTACATTGACTTCATCCCATCCAGCGACAGCGGCAGTTTCTCCTCATTCAATCATTTTCTCTCGGCCGGTTTTGTGTTGCTTTCTCCTACTTTCATCCAATCATGGAAGTTGTTTTCACTTACCTTTTAGCACATTTCCCAGTAGAGCATGTCCGCTCTGGTTTCTGCCTGACCACACAGGAATGATATGAACCTCTTAGAGGCACAGAGGGGAAAAAAGGAGGTGAATTGAGAGAACTACTCAGACAGAAAAGAAAAAAAGAAGGAGAAATGAGCAGTTTGAAGCATATTTTGACTCATTAATAACAAATCTGAACACATAGCGACAAAGGCTTTTATTCACTTTCTTTCAAACGTACAAACACTTTTTGTACATTGAGAGATACACATTCTTCTCTGCTCTGTAACTGGAATAGCAGAACAGAAAAGCAGTTCAAATCAGGTTCAGTTGAAAAACAGAGTTACCTTACGGAGCAGGAATCCAGCAGATCCCTGGAGAATATGGAGCTCAAATAAGTGATCATGATAATGTTTTTTCTGCTGTGGAAACAATGTGGCAAGCAGAAAACAAACTTGATGCTTTCCTTTGTAACTTTATGGCAACAATATGGAAGGCAAAAGTACCTAATAACTTCTGCTGTGCCTCAAGGATTTGCCTCTCTATGAGAATCTCTTGGTCAGATCATCTGCTATTACACATTTTCTATTTTATTAATGCTTTAATGGCCACCCCAGTCATTCATTATTGTGTGGCCGACTCTTTTCAGCGCTCTTCACTCGTCCCGTGTGGCATTTTGTGTTAAACTCAATCTTTACAGCTTAATCTTGTTGCAGTTTAGAGCGCAGGCTAATTAATGTGGATGTTAAAGTCATAAACAATGAGTAACTGCTGCTACATTTAAGAGCAATACTTTTAAATTGCTTTTTACATTTGTCACCATATTGCAAATGCTGTAAATTTAGCCGCCTGGTCTTTCAGTGGTGGATGTACAGTAGTTCCCTTTGTTGGGATTTGTGGACACAGCTGCAGCGATTAAATCACTGTAAGCAATTCTATTTACTGTGCAACAGCAACACAGGGAACAATATAGAGTTTTTTTATATCTGCCCAGGGAGAACTTTTATCATGACTTTGACACAGCCTGTGGTACCAAACTCTAAATTCATGTGCTTGTCATATGATTACATTCTTCTCACCTTTGGGGCCTGGGACGCTATAATAAAACATTAAGGGCTTTCATACCACAGTACAGGAGTATTCAACTAATTCAAATAAAAAAGAATGCATCAACATATAAAGAGGGACTCTACAGTCTTCGCAAAACAGCAGTTTCAATCCCAGTGAGTACTGCTTCTTGTGAGCGGAAACTAAGCAATCTGGGTGAACTGAGTTAAGGAGGGCAAAGGATTTGATTCTTCTTGAGTCTTTTGTTGATTGGTTTGCCCATAATCACCAGAACTGCAGAATACTGTAAAGTTCATACAAGGGAAAATAGTTGTGTTGTTGTGTTTGTGTGTCAATGATATTGTAAGTTTGTATTATTGTGATTCTACCTGATAAATTGATTTACACTAAAGATTTTGAGTGCTGTCTTTGTCTCTTTTGCCTCGGATTGAGTGTGCCCCTCTGACAAAACGCTTGGCCCCAGACTGCCCCCCAGGAGACTGTCTAGAACCACCACTGCCGACCACGACAGCAGTCTTGTTTGTATCTGTATGTGACTTTGTGGCATTTCCTCACAGGACTAACGTTTACACACCATGTTGGTCGGTATGATAAAATGCCATTCTCCAATCCAGAATCAGTAGGTGATGGTGGGTGACTCGACAGATCTCTTTGTCCTCTGTGAGACGCCACGAGACACGGTGACATTTCCCAAGTTCAACCTGATAATGCGCTGCGGTTGGTCTTCACACGGGTGGAGAAAAGATAAGGTCGGGAAATTACATTTGGTGATAGGATAGGTATCAAATTATAGCTCTATTAGCACAGGAGCCGTTAACGCTAAGTAAGCACAATCATTTTTATTCCTGGAAGCGCATATGACTGAATATGAAGACGCTGGCGGGAGGACGGCTTAACTTCAGGTGGCTCTCAGACAATGATGACATTTTCACATGGGCTTGATCAGTCTTTTTTTTTTATTAATATAAGATTTTCATCATGTAGTCCGGTGCATGTGAACACTGTGTGCTGTGACAGTTTTAATGTTCCCGTTGAACCGCAGAGGAGGGGAGTGTGATGCCAATACCCGTATAGAGCGAGGTGAGAAGTCAGCGCCCTAATTAGTGTGATACTACTTTTACTTTGTAAGATAATTAGAGTTTATTTAAAAATCAATTTGCCGCCGGTGTCATTATCTGCCCCGAATTAAAAAAACACGCTAACCTAGGTGTATGTCTCGCAGACACACTCCGCAGCCTGTTATCTCAACGGTAGATTTGGTTTTCACTTATCTCAGGGAAAAGCAATGATACGACTAATTATGTTAAAGATGGTTTTGTGCTTTCTAAGTTTTCCAATTAGCCTCGACACTGAGCCAACGTGAACAATACCAGGACCAACGGTCAAAGGTTTAAACTTAATAACTGTGCCCCCCCATGTCAGTGGTGCTAGTGAAGTCAATTTTTGTTAGGGTTTTTGTTACTTCCTGTTTTATTTTGATAAGGGTTGTATCTTTTTTCTGTGTGCACTGTGTCTGTCTTTGCATCCTCCCTGATAGTTGATCGTTGGCACCTGGTGCTCATTTCCCTCTGCCTTTAAAAATCCCCCTCTTCCTTTTTCCTGTCTGTTGCCAGTGTGTCTTCCATGTCACGTCCAAGCCATGTCAAGACAAGTCAAGAGCTCCTCGTGCCTTTTGTTCCGGATGTTCCTGTGAGTAGTTAGCTTGTATGTTGTTAGGTCAAGCCTTTTTGAGTTTTGTATTTTTGCATTTTTTCCTGAGAGTTGAATAACCTCGTTACGCTTTCAAGCTTGTCCATGGTCTCGTGCATTTGGGTCCAAGCCGTGTGAACAACTGAGAAAATACTAACCTGTGATTTTATTGTGTTTAATTGTGTGTGTGTGTGTGTGTCTACTTCAGTGTGCTGAGATTCACTCCCATGATCCTCTGGGGCGCTGGAGGCAGTATGCCTCACTGTACATCAGACCGAACTCTGTGTCCGTCAACACCCACGACTAGAGGAGGAGAGGTGGACAGCGGTAGGAATCACCACTCAAATGTTTCACAGTGTGTCCGTGACAGAATGTGGCGGCGCCACAAAGAGACGCGGTGTCAGGGCTGACGATGACGTGACGCTCTGAAGTTGGTGGATTTCAATCAAATTAAGCAACTGTGGGAGACCTAAGTGCAAATGTGATGACTTCCTGTTTCGGACACCTCTGCTGCACCACCTATAGCAGATAGAATCTTTGTAGCAGGAAACAGCAAGGGTATTTTTCCACCAAAACATACCTAATCAGTCCGGGATGCTAAATATTTGTGTTTTACAATCTGATGGAAGTAAAAAATTCTCCAGAGCAGTGTGTGTACGAGCAGCATGGTCATCTCTGTCTTTACCAGCTTGTCGCTTTGTTTACATTGAAGTGCAGTCATAGGTCATTTAATACTGGTGGCTATTTTTGGAACCACGAGAGGTGTGGAGGCACAAAAGATTATCTGGATCACACGCACATGTATGTGTGTGTGTGTTAAAGAGAATACATGCAGCTACAACATCCTAAGATTTGGCCTCGGATCAAGAAAGTAAAAGCATTACACTCTCGATTTGCAGTGACGTGGAAAAAGGATATCTTTGGAATCACTTAAGGACTCGTGACATCGTCTGTGCCAAATTATTATTTTTTTTTTTTTTGCTGAGATCCATGCCCACTCGTTGTCTTCATGGCCAAACAATACATTCAATCACATCAAGTTTAGCAACTTCCTGCGGAACTGCGGAGTCAGGAGTTTCCCTCCTCTTCCACGTGTACTTATGCTGTGTCCCAATTCAGAGGCTGAATCCCCACAGTCCTCATTCCTGGACAGAATAAATCACAGGTTTACACGGGCGCTTTCGTTTCAAAGGCTCCTCCAAAAGCAGCCGAGATGCAGTGGATGCTCACAGAGGTGCGTCCTCTGCAGTCCTCAGTGTCCCCTAGTCCCCTGTCTGTGGAGGTAGTTTGCAGAAAAAGCATCCAACAACGTGTCCTGTGGTCCCTATTGGAACCAGTGCTGGTGTTGATCTCTCAATATCCATAAGGAGGTCAGGTGCAGTCAAGGGAAGAAGCTGATGATGGATTTTTTTATTCCTGTTCTTTTGTTTAATTTTAAGGTGGATTTCTGGAAACAATTCCACACTTCCATTTTATTTGATTGCCAGTGAAATATTGAGATGGTCATCAAATTAAATAGATATATATGTATTTATAATTGCCCTGTCGTTGTAGAGCTGATATTTGCATCATGGTGGTTGGCCATCCGTCAGGTGAATGTGAGGCAGACATTCATGGTGGTAAATGATAGAGAAAGCCGTAATAAGTTCAGAAGTTGTTCACAGTGAGTTCAGATGAAAAGCGTTTTTAAGACGCCATCAGTATTGAATGTGCCTGAAGTGTAAGTTCAGCCGAGTGCAGGGTGAGCAGGCCCCTCTGCATGGATGAGTTACGCTGGTTGGGTGCACACGGGAGTATGTTTATGTGACGGTTGGTTGGAGCTGACACCGTCGCACCACGGTTCAAGTCAATGAATGAATGAGATAGTACAGTTGCTCTGATGAAACAGGTCAGTGATCATCAGACTCACTGACTAAAACAAGCACCACAAAACTCCTATGACTGTTGAGTTCCAGCACTTTGAGGACACTCAGTCGCTTTTTTGCATAATTGTGCTGACAAACAAGCAAACACAGGTGGAGGGGTGAGAATTCTGCTTCAGTTAATTAGGCTCCATCACAGAAGCATCTTTCAACGACACTCGAACACAACAATCTGCTTTGCTTTGTGGGCACAGACAAAGACCCTCACGGTTGCTCCACTTCAGCAATGGAAGTAGGCCATTTGTGTTTTTCTCCCAGGGATATGTAACAGCGACGTTTCCATAATATTAGAATGACAAAAGCATAGTGCCAGTGAAGGCACCGAGAGCCAACAGAGCAGCAAAGGTCATCACGACACTGCAGCCAAAAAGACAATTGCTGCTATTAGCTCCTGAGCAGGGCGTCCAGCCAGGGACAAATGAGATATTTAGACCCAAGCGGTGAAGGGAAATAAACAAATTAATCTCTTTAGATTTGAAACGTAGAAAACTGAACTGTTTATTTAAAAGATAAGTAAATCAATCATGGTTGGTCACAGTGGATCTTAGTAATTCAGATTGGTTTTCATTATGCTGCAAACCCAGACCCAACTTATTTTAAGTGTCCGTGTTTTACTTTACTCAGGCTAAACAATATATGAGTGTATTTGACTAAATCAGCAAAACGGATGCTTCATCTCTCTCTCTCTGTCTCTCTGTGTGTGCAGACCTCACATTAAATATTGCATCGACAACTCAAAGAGACTTAAAGGAACTTTTGATGGTTTTCCAACTGGATAAATCACTGTGTTAAAAATGAGAGTATAGTTATTTTTAGCCCTTTTCATTATACAGTGGCATATTCAGACCATCCAATCTATCCCTTCGATGGAGGGATAATGGTGTCTCAAAGTGGAATTAGTGCATGCCTCCACAGCGTCTTTGAGAGATTTTTTTTTTTTTTATTTCACTTTTAATGACTGCACTAATTAAGAAGTCCTCCTCGGGTCCTGGATAAAACGGGTGGAGTAATGATGGATGGGTTCCGAGACAAAGAAAGAAAGGGAGTGGAGGGAGCGGGAGAAGCTCAAGGGTGGCCCCAGGAGGAGACAGTGGGTCTGCTCTCTGTTCACCTCACAGCAGGGGTCCCTTTCAGCAGAGGTCCAGGGAATGACACTTTCTCCTAATGAGATGGACATGCTGCGAAGCCGTTAATACTGTTAACTGGTTTAGCTGGAGGAGAAGACAGCCCCCATGACTCGCTTGTCTTTCTCTTCGTTGGATGTCTTTAAACGCACATTTGTGTTCACAACAACCACCATTTTTTATTCTTTCAGTTCCTTTAATGACGAATCAGACTTAAAGTGCTAAGCCGATGTGTGGTCACGTCGTCACCCCGGCTGGAACAGAAGCCGGCACTGGAATTGGAATTATTATCTGTTAAGTACAGCCGCTGAGTATAATTACAGATACTTAAGGTCATTGCGTCTTCATTGTCAGTCATTAAGTTGTCCTCTGCCATAATGTAGCTGTTAATTTAAGTGGCAGCCACCAAGTGTAAATCAGATTCAGACGGCAGTATCATGCCTCATGGTCCTCGTTCGACGTTTAAAGAAAATATAAAAATGTGCTTGTTTCTACAGCACAATATTTGGTCGACTTTCTATGGAAAATAGAGTAAATGTGAAGAAGATGATGAAAGTCATAATTTAATCATTACGTAGCGACACGTATCATAATTCAATGGCATGTGTCGCGACATAGGGGGACACAGGAAGGTCAGTCTGTGATTATGTAAGAAGTTAATTACATTGTATAGGGAAGAATGATCCACCCAGGCACAGGAAACTGCATCGACTGTGGAGGAGGAGATGCATCTGTGCGATATCGTAACAGGCACGTGTAATCAGTGAGGTTTGTCAAAGATTTGGAATCCATGAGTGGAGTGGAACTCCTGCGGGCACAAGTTCTCCTCGCTGCTTATTCGTTACCTCCTTAATATCAGTGTTTTTATTCTCAGTAAATTCCAACTTTATGTCATTTAATAAATAATAATAATAAATCTGCAATTTAATTTCTTGCAAAGCATGATGCAGGAAAACATTTTGTCAAACATACAGTCGGGGGTTACAATAAAAATTCTCACAGCAATAATCTGAAAACACTCTTTTGGGAGCAGTACTTGTATTGAGTATTCCCACATTAATATGTTGGGTTTTCTTTGCTGTGATTAGCCAGCCCATTGGCTATGGCCTGGATGTGTATATACTACTTTACAAATGAATGTGTTCTGTTAAAAAGAGAAAGTCTCACCTGTACACTAAAAACTAAGAGTTACTCCTGAAATGAATGGATACTGAAAGTTGTGTCACCTCCAGTCACTTGCACACGAGCGTCTATGATCAATCACATGATGGTTAAGGCACTGGAGGAAGCCAAAGACAAGTGATCGCACCTCTGCTCAAAACACATATCAAGAAAACAAATATGTGCGTTCTGCCAGGCCCACACACACCGCACACGCTCACATAGCAGCATGCTCGTGAAGGGAGCAGAATGTAGCTGCCAGATCCAAAGTCACCTTGTCCCGACTTGGCTGGATCAGATGTGTTCCACTTTTTTTTTGTTTTTTTTGTTTTTTTTTTTTGACAAAACTTCTTCAAATACCTTGAGCAACGTGTCAGTGCTGCCACGTCTGCTGCTCAAAGATCTGCCCATCTGTCATGCTCAAGCATTTTGGGGTTTTTTCTCTCCATCAAGATCACATCAGTGTACCGGTATCCTCCTGGTCTCTCTACCAGCTGACACCGAATCTTAATGGAACTAGTAAACCTCAAAGATCTTACCTGAGACTGTGAGTGGCGTCAAAGTTGACCGAGTTGAACATCTGTCACTTTTGAACATCTTTGTAGCTCTTCATCTTCTTGTGAATGATAAAGCATCAGGGACAGAGTCCCTGGATTTAATAGGGGATCAGACTCCTGTCACTTCAGCTGGGCGGGTGTTTATAACCTGGATGCTCACATTAGAAACTTTTCTCCTCAAACTGCCTCAAAGATAAAACATTTAACATGGTTTGTCCCGTCTACTAACATGGTTGGGACAAATGTTATAACCTATACTGCAGCCAGCCACCAGGTGGTGATTGAGACGCTTTGGCTTCACTTTTGGGGAACAGTCCAAAGTCTGTCTTTAGTGTCTATGGCCTTTTCTGATAAGGGTCGAGAACCCTGAGGGGACGCCATTAGTTCAACCTTACGTATTCTATATAACCTCATATGTGTTAACTAGGTCTGAAAAGTAGACATTTAAGTTCCAGTAACCTCTGATCATTTACTCAAGTGTACTTACTAAAACTTCATTGTTGCTCTTTCTTTACTCAGGAGAATGCCTATGGGATCACAGGCTCATGTGTTCAGCATGTTTATTTTTATGGGTATTATGTGCCTGCGTCTTAAGACACTGAAGACTTGTGGCAACGGTTCAGTTACTGTTCAGCTAGATGGCAAAGTGTTGTGATGTGACCGCAGGCTCGCTCCACGATAGCTTCATGACCTTGGTTGTTATGACAATGGCCACTGGGGACCAGGGCAGCTTAACTCCATCTGTGTCTCCTCAGCTGTCCTAGAGACAATGAGCTCCAGAGCCTGCCTGGAAATGACCTGTGTGAACAATCACTTAAAGAAGTGCATCTGTAAAAAAAAAAAAACAGACAGACGCCCAAGTCTCTACTGCTTCCATTAAAGTACTGAAAGTGCACAGTAGATAATATATTTTCCATTCATCCTGAAGCAGATCAGCATAACAAAGACGGCCATTAACTCGGATATATACTGATCCAAAATTAAAACCGACGAGAGGCAGAGGATTCATTTAGTGACATGGAGTTTTGTTTCAGCTCAATAACCTTTTCATCGGAGTCACATTAAAGCTACTACATTATCAAACAAATACTGGAGAATAACATCAAACACATTTTAGAATTAATTCAATTCAGTGCATTTATTCATGTTTCCATGACAATCCACATATTGCTTCTCATTTTCTCCCACAAAGTATAAATCGTAGTCACTGCCAGTTGGTAATGCATCTTTATGCTTCTATTTACTTTGGAAACTTCAGAAATTATAGGCTGTATCAGATGATTTTATTCTTTTTCATAATTCTATTCCTTTTCAGAAATATTGCCCTCTTGTTGAAACCACAGTTTCCTAGAAATTATGGCTGGAGGGAGGCTGACTGTTCGGAGGGCTTGCATTTATGTCTTCACATGACCCAGTCACTTCAGTCAGTGTCTGAACAACATTAAAACCTCAATTTTCCAATGAAATGTGCTCAGTACACATATTTCTTGCATGTCACACATTGCCATGAGGGCATAATTGTCAAATCACAGTCGACATCTCAGTCGGCCCATGGATTGTGTTGCAGTAACACCCCTTTATTTTGCCTTTAATACTTCAGAACATTTTGTAGTATTGCCCACTTGTAAAAACAACAATCCAGAGAATGGCAGAAATGAAGGCTCTGGGCTAAAAGGCTGTGTCTGTGTAAAAAAAGCTCTCATTTAGTTTCACACATGACTGTTTCACTTTGTCTGCCGCTGTGGCCCTTTGAAAGCGAGCTGCTTTCAGTCGTCTTATTTATTTGGCAACGGATCGCCTTCTCTCTTCTGCTGTGCAGTGCGCCGCTTGTTTGTGGCGTGTTGTGCTGCGGGAAACATATGGGGTTAATGAACTGTGGTGAGCAGGACATATGTCTCGTCCTTGTGTGGAGAGAGAACAACGCGTCTCTTTTTGTCCAGGTGGTTCTTTCCACCACGATGTGGCCCTGTAACAACCCACTGTGATTTGTGAGTCTCTGAAGGTCAGCGTGTTCATCCTCCGTCTGTATGCATCTATGTCCATGTACGGCCCACTTGAAATGGTTTTACTTGGAAGAATAAACTTTGATTACTTCATAGTCACAGCCAGATGGAGAAAGTCCCACAGGAAGTCTGGAGGCTCTCATGGGGACATCTCCTCCAGAGAAGCTGCACAGGATCTCTGGAGTTCAGTTCACGTCTGAACGCTGTTTCTGAGAGGGCTGTTCGACCAAGCTGATGCTAGAGCTAGTTCTCCCTAGGTTTGCAGCACTTCTTTCTGTTTCCACTGACAAAGAACTGGCTCCAGGTGCTTAGCAGGCACCAACTCTTTGCTGGGACCGAGCAAAGCACCAACTAGGTCAAGAGGCAGGGGGTGGGGTTATCGTGACAATCGTGACATGGTTGATTCATTCATCTGCAAACCCGCAATGAGACAAAACTGAAGCAGCAGTGGTCGGAAGAGGAGACCCGGTGGTTCTGCAGAAGTACAGGGGAAATTGAACAAAATTGGAACCTCGTGGACCACCACATGATTAGAACCAATTAAGCACAAGCACTAGCACCGAACTAGCACTTGGTTCTTTTGGTGGAAAGCCTGAGACATCGCAGTTCGCTCCCATTCCATCTACTGGCTGTAAGAGCTTGTTAAGTCCCAGACTCTTTTGTGGCCAGTGTGTGTGTCCACGTTCACACTCGCATGCATCGTCAACACTCGAATAGCTTTTGAACCTCCACATTGTGATTCTCCTGTCATTCTGCAAGGTGATGTTGTCCTTGGGCGACGCCCCCCCCCCCCCTGCACAGGTCAGCGATTCTTGATGCTGTCAACACATTGCGACAGAATTCAGGAGAACGCTACACAACACATTTACTGCCGTCAGTAAAAAGATGGACTGTTGTTTTTCCCCTCCATCCCTTTGCAGCCTCGTTTCCAGCGCACCTCAGGGTGGCGAGTCGTCAACAACATCAAGCAGTGTTTTGTTCTTCAAGATGGCTATGTATACTATGTCATAGGAATATTTATTTACCCTCAAACTGAATTCTTTCGTACATCAGCCAAGCTTGCCTGAAAATTGCAGCAGCAGCTATATAAAACTTTTATTCTCCCATCTTTTTGAGCCTTTTTCATGTCGTTGATGTGAAAACAACCGAGCAGAAAACGTAGAAACACAGAGTTCAAGTGAGACATGTGTTGCTGAGCTTTTATTTAAAAAAAAAAAAAAAACTTCTTGTGTTTATAAAACACTGAATGTTTTTCATTTTAAATAATTCAAATTTGTGAGAGGGAAATCAAATTCTTGCTAGGCTTCAATGACCTGGAAACTCTCTTTAGGAATCAAACTGAATCCGTAGTAATCAGCCAGTAAAGTCTGCTTGTTTACAGACAGAGGGGGGGAAAAAAACAGATGACAGTGTAAAGACAGGAAAAAAAGATCAACTCGGACGGGCGGTAAGGACGGACTGATAGTGTGCGTGTGTGCAGTTGGCTGGCTTGCTGCATGGTTGGCATATTCTCAGTTGGATGAGAGGACATTTATGTGATGTCAGCACGCATTAACCTCTCTGAAAATACATCGGAAACAAACAGGGACACATGTGCCCACATCCCACCAGCTCCAAGTAACAAGCCTCTGGAAGGAAAGGCTGTGCTGGACAACACAGCACCGATCCAAAAATAGAACTGCGAGGATGAAAATAGAAAGGCTTCCTGGTTGAAGAGGGGAAAGGGACGATGATGAAGATTGCGAAGATGTTTAGACTTCGTAATGAAGCAGCCTTTGAATATGTGATTTTATTCAAAATCACACATGGTCTTAGTCTTTTTGCTTTGCACCAGTGTACCTATCGGTTCAAGTGGCAGAGGCTTGATCTGCTCTGACACTTTAATATTGTGAATAATTGATGATGCTTGTGTGCATGTGCATAATTACTACGCCACCATTGTTGAATAATTGACCTTGTGTGCTTTTTCGAATGCGATCGGCTTCTGTGCTGATTTTAAACTTTCTCGTGGGTTCATAAAACCCTGCGTGTGTGCGAGTGGCGGCTGCGAGGCGTGCTTTTTCTCACATTAAGTAATTAACCAAACTCTGCTCTCCTCTAATTGTTCCTGCCACCTTCCTGAGCTGTTTCTGCCGTCTCCCTTTCTTCAGGGTGATGACACTGTCCACCTACTCATTGTGTCTCTCCCACTCGCACTCTAATACCTCCGACCAAAGGCAGTGAGGGATGCTGGGGCCCTCTGGGCTTTGTCAGCCAGCTCCTGGCTCCCACGTTACAGACAGTGCCCTGTGGGCAGGGATGCTAATTTGAAGTGTTCCTGGATGAGACAGCTCTGTGAGAATGTAAGCCAGAGCCCACAGAGAAGGACTTATAATGCCTCCGTGCATTAACGCTCTTCTATCGCGAGCACAAACGTGAGATCTGCTTTTAGAAACCAAAATTGCCCTGGCAGCCTGTGCTTCCCAGGGAAAGGTGGCGTTTGTGGGACCCAAAAATAGTCGTACAAGGCTTTGACTTGAATTTTTGATGCAGTCGTGTAGTCTGTAGTGGGGAGCTCTGCAGTATAAATGAAGCAGGTTTTAACAAGCTCAAATTAGAGTGTTTAATCTCAGTAAAGTGTTTCACCTCAGGCATTCACAGAACTCATGAGCTGAACTGTCTTCCAGCCTCAGCCGTGAACTCTGGGTTGGAGTTGTGAGGTTATATCCTAACTGGCATTCATTTTGTCGTTAATCCTGTAGGAATGTCCTGCTCAAGCCAGCCTTGAAGGAGTCTCACACTTTGGATCACAGTAGGAAACTATTCATAGTTCCCAGAGTTGCATCCTTTTGAGTTAATTAATATCCCGACTTTGAGTTTAATGCAACAATCGAGCAAACCACTCTCATCGTCAGTGAGAGTGAAAGGACAACAATGCATTTGTATGTGCACAACAGAAAGTTCCAATCTCAGCTCTCATTCACAGAGCAAAGACCAAAGTAAGACGACCATCGCTGTTTGGAGGGCAGCCAGTCAATGTTATTGAGAACAGAATGCACCTTTTTGTCCTTGGTCAGATGCAGAGTCAGCTCAATGGGAAATGTCTGCAGATGGTTCAGTATCAGGCCACTGTCTTCTGATGAGTCAGTAATGATGGCAATCAAACAATATTAATGTTGTGTATAGAATGTTAAGTGCAAGCCCGTGTAAAAATAGAAAGATAAAGTTAACCCTTTTTGTGATATTCTCCACAGTCAGCCAAGCTGTCTTTTTTCTAGCGTTGCGTTTTTTTCCACATGAACGGTTAAATCTTATCTGACTCTGTAAACTATATTAAAATGCTGAACTGCTCCTCTCTCTCTCTCTCATGGTGTCCTTAAACACCTAAGGTAAACTCACTTGCTGAAACCCTGCAAGCTCAGCATTTGTTTTCATCCAGTGGTTTTGTGGATTAGCTCCAATAAGTGTAGATGAGTTGAAAACGACTAAAGAACAAATAACCCAGCAGGTATCTGAATACAACGAGACCAGTCTTCCAGTTCAGTCTAATCTGTAAAGGCAGCACATTCCGAAGCCCTCAGCGGGACTAACTGCCACAGATGGAAGTCTTTGACCTTAAAGCTCAACTGGAGCTGGTGCTACACACACTGCTACTGTCAGATTCACCACACTAGTCTTGTTCCTGGTAATACATGATGAGACTCTGAAGAGGTCAGGGCATATGACGGTATCATGACTGTCTCTGGCGGGAGGCTGGGGAGCGCCGCATCAGAAAAGTCCTGTGCATGGGTTTTGAATCTATTATGATAACTTGGCAGCGTGGACTCACTGGCCTTTTTCGGACTTGGAAGATGGCTCTCATTTGTCTGACAAATCCATAAATCTCAATCTGACTGTGTTTGTGTGGCTCACATGTCTCAAGGACCATTAACTGTCCAATGTTAAGGGCCCAATGAAATGCGCTCTAGATTTCTGTTGTGATTTGAACATGAGGTGCTTTCAATATTTATCAAATTTGAACAATCCTTTGCTGAGCACAATGGTTCGTTCACAACCACTTTTTCTCAGAATCGGGTTCCTGCATCGAGCTTCACTGAACTTTGTATAAACAGCTGAACAGCTCTTTGTGCAGCAGTGGTGGTGCAGCCTCAGGCGTCTGAGTCCAGCAGCTGGTGTTCACTTGCCGCTAACTTTTACAGTTTTATAAAGAAAAAAACAAATCCAACCAGCATCACCACAGGCCAAACAAGCAGCCCATTGGATGCCGGCGTAGTAACAGAACACTGCAGCATCACTGCTCCATCTGACAGCCGTAAAGGAAGGGAGTGGTGTTGGTTTGGATTGATTACACATGGAAACCACCTCCCAATGCATGCGCCGATTAAAGCTCAACACACATTGCGCAGCTGTTCTGCTTCCACAACCGGGCTGCTCGAGATAGAGGGACCCGGCCGGAACTCTATTTCCTATTTTACCCAGGTGATAAGTCCTGTCTCATCTGTTTAGTTGCTGGGAAATGAGTTGCAGCGATGACATCAGCACCTTTATGAAATTGTTTGCTGAAAAAAGATGCTGGGCGAGCGTTTCCTCATTGGAGACGATAGCTATTCAGATACACACGTTATCATGGATTCACTTTACTGGATTAACTTTGTGCTGTTTTTCTGACTTGACTGGATTTTAGGCTGGTGCTTCTGGGCAGTCATGAAAGATCCAGCAGCTCTATTATTAGCTTTATCTTCAGCCGACAGAGCGATGAGACTGCCGTGCACAGCCTGTCCACAACTCCTGTACTAAGCCATTCCTTGATAGATCCAAGGTCACTTCCTGCCCACAGTGTCGTATCCACCTTGTGTCTCAAGCGCTCGTTTGAAGCACTCTGCGAGAACTTGGACTTTATTTTCTATTTTGCTCCCCCAGAGCAGCAGAGGAGGCAGAATGCCTCCTATTCACATATTTGGCACATTGTGTTTTTTTTGTTTGTTTTTTTTTCCCTTTTCACTCATGTAATCATTTGTTTGTAAGCTTCGCCAGCTCAGCTCTGGGCAAGCTGTTGTCATGGCAACACCTGTCCCTCCGGATTATAGAGGCTGTCACAGGAGCCAATTCAGCAAAGGGATTTTAACTGGCTTATTTTACCCAACGATATATGGCACCTTATTAGAAAAAAATCATAACCTGAAAATTGAAGAAAGTCTGCTCCCGGCTATTGGTGGTTCTTAGATAAACTTTTGAAGTTTGGCCAGATCCCTTCGCTTCCACTGTGGCATATGCTGCCCAGGCTGTGGGGTCACGAGTGTTGACCCACATTTGAATTAGAGGCACCTGCACGGATCGTTAAAGGTGTGCGAAGCCAATTTCCCAGAGAAAACGTGGAAGAGCAGCAGCATCCACTGAGACCCTTCAGAGAGCCGCGTGACATACAGGTTTAACGTTGTGTTTATGCCCCGTGTGACCTTTCTGACTGATGCGCACATTTTTACACTGCAGCGCAGACGAGCGTAGGTAACTGACACCCCCTCCTTTTCTGCATTTAGGACATGAAGCGATGCTCAGACAAAGCTCCCAGGCTCCTCTGTGTTTCTTTTATCAATCACAATCGTCTCTGGAAGCACCAGGATGCACAGACAGTGTCCCGGTCTGGGGTGGGGGTGGGTTGTCTGAATTGTGCCATTTAGTTATTGCAATAACCGGAATTTCCGAGAAGAAACAGTCCCTGTTTTTATTGGGCAAACAGGAAATTTAGAGAGAGGCTGATAAAATGACTGTAATAAAGCCTCACGTGCCGCATACAGTTTACACTCTGACACATGTGTTTGCCCAGTCAACATCATTCATCTGTGTCGAAGTGGAGAACAGAACACATTAAGGAGGAAGGGCGGAGGGAGTTGATGAATTTCAAAACAATGCTCATCACTCAACAAACAGTGGAGTCTAGAGTACCTGATCTCATGCATATTTAATGAGGAGATATTAAAAACGTGCTCACTCACATTGGGCACACAGAGCTGCGTGCCGCTGCTATTTTTAGATCCTCCTTCGACGGTTTCTGGCTCCGCACGTGAGGCTTCGGGAATGTCAACAGAAGGCTGTAGATAACAAGATGGAAAATGGCAAATGTCAGAGATGACATTGCTGCTGTGAGTATCTGTGTGGCTTTGCTTTTTCTAAATATTGTCACCATGATTAGCGTCAGGCTTAGAGGTGAAACATTGGCCTTTTGCCTGTCACTGTAAGCCACGGTTATTCAGGTTTAATGCTTTTCCTCCAGTGAGAGAATGATTCTTGGGAATGCAGCCACTATTTATAGTGCAGTCATGTGTGGAGAGAGTGATGAGAGATAGGAGTTCATGAGCCAAATGTAAAACGTATAGGGGAGGGGAGTGAAATGTTGCTGACCATTTTAAGAATCAATCTTCCAGTGATTTATTCAAATTATTATTCATAAGGATGCTTGAGAAGAGAAAATCACTTCCATCATGGTGATGGAGGATTTCTTGTCCCTCATTTAATATCCATCCATTGTCTGTACCATCGGGTGTTTGAGGGTTGCGGTGGTGGACAGAGCTGACTCCAGCGGGCAGGTGGGCTGCATCCTGGATAGGTGGCCAGTGGAACTGTAAGCACGACATGCCGACACAAGCAACCATTTACACTCAGTCTCCAATTAACCTGACCTGGATGTTTTTGGAGAGTGGGAGGAAGCTGCAGTACCGAGAAAACCCTCACAGGAGGACATGCGAACTCAACACAGAGAGAGGAGAACTTTTTTTCTTGCAATTGGATTAAATGCAGAGTCTGCGCCAACACCAATTTGGCAGTGTTCACACTGGGGTATTTGTAACACGAATAGGCTGCACACACTCAACCTTTAAAAAGTCTTTGAGATGCGATGACGGCATCAGCTTTGGGAATGAAACTCACCGAAGACAGGTGCTGGAAGCGATGTGAGTGAGCAGCTCATCAGATTTACCAGTGATTAGCCCCAGCTGCTGGAGGAGCCGATGAAGGTCCCAGAGCTGCGTGAACATCTGAAAGATCTTGTGGATGCTGGCGTCACTGGTGAAAATGTCATTTTTCAGTTTATTAGTTGCTTTAAGTTTAGAGACTGGTTTTGCTCCACGGCGAAAGCTTTCGATACTTCTTTATCGACTGAACAGATAAAGTGTTTAATATCCTCATTGTGCTTACACAACGCACAATAAATTATTATATTAATAAATATTTTCAAAGAAACTGAATGAAACAAGACAGAAGACCAAGGATAGGGCAAATATGACCTAACATGAAAGAGTGAAAAGTGTTTGGTAATTTGTTTCCTCTAATCCACGAGAGCCTGAACAGATCAATTCTGCTGTAAACGGTACTGACACTGTACATTCTTCCCCAGAAAGAATTGGAGGAAGCTGTCTTTTGGTCTTTTTTCATGTTCCAATCACTCAACTCTAATGTGATGTGATGTGAGTGGTGATGTCATGATTAGTGGTTTTGAAATCAGCTCAGCCTGTCAATCATGGGACCATCGCAGCGCCCATCAAAGCCCCAGAGAAACGAAAGCCAAGGGCGCAGCGATAACACTGACAGAGGAAAAGAGAAAAGGTTGGAGGCGGGGGTTGGGGGGGGTGCGAATGGGAAGCTTAGGAGGGGGTGGGAGAAAATAAAATATAAATTCTTGAGTATAAGTAGGAGCCGAAAAAACTATATTGGCTTGATTGAATGTTAAAAATGACAAATGAAAGGATTTAGCGATAACAATATTTAAAATCTTTGCAGCTTATTACACTGTCAGTCACATTGGGCTTTAGCTGCTAATCTGATCCCAAATATAACCCTAAATCCAGCCATCACTATTCCGCTGCTCGCTCGCTAATATAGGCCACTGAGGACCCACGTACGCAGCGCTGGCACAAATCTTAAGCACTGATCCCTGACGTCTCGTTAAACCGAATCCTCGGCTGGAAACACAATGTACCTGTCAGTGGGGAGTTTGAAGGACATGCTATAAAACAAAAGAGCGTTTTCCCTTTTTTTGTTGTTTTTTTTTTTCTCCTTTCCCCTTCCCCTGGAACACATGTAGCAAGAGTTTGTTTCTGCCCCGAGTGCACTGTGAAGCATGTTGTTTCTTACACTGGCAGACCCAGTGGGACACAAACACCTGAGTCAGCATTAGCTCTGTGTTCTGACTGCAAGGTGACACAGACATCACACAGGATGACTTGAGACACCCCCGCCTGGGTGAGTGCCTCGGGAGCAACGCTGAGCCAAAGGCGCATCTGTTTAAGACTTTTAGCGTTTCAACCACTCTGGATTCTCTTATCTTTGGCCTGAATTATATGATCCTCAGTAAATCTCAAAGACGCTGAGGGTTGTCCACAATTCTCCTTCAGCTCTTTACGTCTAAACTGTCTTTGCGGTCCAGATGAAATGATGACAGCGACCAAAGCTATCACGGTGTTAGCTGCGTTGTAAGAAATGTGCTGTGAATGACAAAAAATGCATTGTTAACAAGACCACGGTGGTTTCCCTCACCTGGAACTAAGCACTTATTTGCTCATCCAATTGTAAAAAGCAGATTGTCTCTCAGAGGAACCTGTAGACATCCATTCCTCATCGCGAGCTCATGTCAGGCGTCTTCCCCTGGACGCGGCCCTGACTGTGGGGGTCTCAGAGCAGCGTCTGAGCTCCAGCTGTTCATCTACATCTGCCCGTGGCTCACTCTCTCCGCTTCCCCACCGGGCAGCAGTGAGTTGAAAGCCCTGCGTGATTTCTCTCTCGCACTCTTGACTAACAGAGGTCAGAATAACGAGCAGGTCGAGCTGCTAATTTGGAAGAAACCTTTCTCAGATCCACTTTCCAGCTGAGCGTGTGTTCCCACATGGCCGCTCTGAAGCAAAGCAGAGATTCCCTATATTTATTTTCAGAAGATTGGAACAGATGAAATATAGGTAATATGATCTAGCCTATGTGACTCAGGCCTCACCTGCGGCAATTTAAGTAAGAGTGGCCCTCAACAGAGGTGTGTGTGTGTGTGTGTGTGTGCGCGCGTGCGTGTGTGCGTGTGTGTGTGTGTGTCCTGTACACGTCAGACTCGGAGCTGTACGTTACAGATATAGGTCACATATGTTGACGTCACAGGACAAAGAGCAGCATAGATGCATGTGTCACATGAGAGACACACTGAGCCTAGGAGAGGAGGGACCTGCTAGAAAAACATCTTGTACACACAAATATAAACTACAGAGTTGTGTATCTGTTTATGCCTCATCATAGCCTTGCTATATTTTATCTGTGATATATAATATGAAGAGGAAAAGTAGGTCAATTAAGTTCCATGGGTTGCTTCTTTGACCTTTCACGGCACACGTTGCCACCTCCATAGGGTTTGTGTTGAAGGCTGTGCTGGCGCTATAGACGACACGCTATTGTTAGGGGTTGTGCACACGCGAGGAGCACAGTTACTCTTCAGGCTCTGTTGGCCATGTTACAGTTGTACTCGCGGTGACCGTCCCTGTGCGCTCAACACTGTTCATCCTAACAAGAGCTGCAACTCCCCAGCAGACAGGTGGCGTGTCTATCGATCATCTGAGACCCTCCGAGCTGAAGGTCAGAAGAACGGCCGATAGCTATTATCCTCAACAGTGTCACACTTCTCTGACTCTAACTGTCGCTGTTCTAGGTGCGAGTGTGACAGCAGTTTGTACTGTAGATATTTTACTTTCTCACAGCAGGAAGAGTGTTTCCATCTCTTCCTTTCTTAAATAATTATCTTCACTAATTCAGTAAGGGTCATCCTCTGTTTTATGTTAACTCTGAAAAACGAGATTAATGATGGAACAGGATCATTTCAGGGACCAGCTGGGGTCACTGGCCCCCTGAACCCTCCCTTGAATCCACCCATGCTTGACTTAGAGACAGCTTGACCAATGCCAGGAACCTGGAGCCACCTCGGCGATTGTTGCCGCAAAAAGAAAAGTCACAAAACAAAAAACAAAACTTTAAACCCCCAAAAAATGTCTGCTGTATCGTTACCCCATTAGAAGACAGCAAGATCAGTCACTGCACACCAGCGGCAGAGATGTCTCGTGAAAGAGCAATTAGCAAACAAAAATCCCATAATCTGCTGGGGCTCATAGGGCTGCAGCCCGTCTACCAGGGACAAAGGCAGGTTTTATTCTTTGAAGAGCCAGCAGCTCAGACAAAAATACTTGTCCTACCTTTTTTTTTAAACTGGTAACAGAAGGTGTTTTTTATTCATGAATTGTCAGTTTTGGAAAAACAGAGGAAGCAGAATGCCATCAGAAGCACAATTATACAGAAGCATATTCAATAATTTAGAGTTTATAAGTTATATTCATGTACATGATTGGAGATGGAAGATTATCAATCATCTTTTCTGTCTGAATCTTAAGGTAGTGCACGTGCATGTTACATTTTTTTACCACCACATGCACTCCTCTGAAAATATGGAACTATGCAGTACCACATGCAGTAAAATTAAAAAAACACTCCCATACTCCTGAATAGAATCCTAGGATTACACCATCTTGTGAATTTGGAGTCAGTGTAACAAGTGGAGATTAGATGTGTTGACAGACTCATTTTTTTGTGTTGTAATGAAGAACAAATATGAAGTGGATGCAATAAATAAGAAGTTTATGTTTTCGAATGACAGTTCAAACTAATACAGTTGTGAGAAAATGGAATAACATTTACCTATTAAACCAGTAATTGCTATGCTGTGTGTTAATTCATGTTTGGCAATAAACGGAGTGATGTTCAATCCACTTACCTAAAAGCGCTTCATTCTTATTACTCTCAAGGAACTGTGCCAATAACAATAAAGCTTCTATAATCACTTTTTTTATATCAACGGATGAAAAAATGTAAAATGTGTCGCTCGAAGTGATGAACCCACTGAGAATCATCACCTGCCTCTGCAGTCCCCCAGAGCTCTGCCTGTTTTATGGCCTCTTTTAACCTATTGAGTTGAGTTTTATTGTTTTGGTTCACGCTCTCTGTTTTTTTAGTAGCCTTGCAGGCAGCTTTTTATGCTGACGTACTGTTCTGTAATGCTGCCTGGGTGTGTTCGCTGGATGTGGTCGTGGTTAAAGTTTGCAATTTACAGTGCTGCAACCAAATGGTCCAAAAAGCTTTGGATTATTGCAGCTTGCGTAAAATGAGGTGAATGTAAAACTCTGAGGGGAGTTAGAACCTCAACATTATGTAGTTTTAAATCAGTTTTCAAACATCAGGCGTATAAACGTATATCCTCCTTATATTTATCAATATATTCGTTTAAATAACTTCTCAAACACACTTTATTTGCTCTGGTGGCTGGGAGGAAAGGTAGGCAGCACACAGTTGTTTGAGGAGCTGAGCATTAAAGTATCCGTGTGTTTGTGCCAAGAAGATGAAACAGAGGAGTGGGAGAGAGTGAGCGAGCGAGAGACACATAAAGATGAATTAAGGATTTGGATCTGAGCTCTGAGCCCAGTTCATTATCCCAAACAGCAAAGCGACGAAGGGGAAACTACAAACGGTGTGTCTCTGTGTAAATCTATTTGCTACTGTATTTCACCACTCCTTTATTTGCTCAGCGGACATCATTAAATAATCTCAAGACTTAACGTCCATAAAGTTGTTACCATTCATGAAGTTGCCAATCCATGCACATAGTTTCAGCTGCAGGACACTCCTCTCCCTCACGTGACAAACGTTGTCTATTTTTCCTCTCACTTGGAATCTGTTGTGTGTGTGATGTGTGTGCATCACCTCAAATTAATTGATATAGAGGGAAACGGGATCTGCCGATTTACTGGCATCAGCACCCACATTTAAACAGCTCTTCCCTGACCCTTCCACCAAGATTCATGGTGAACTCTGCTGGAGTTTTGGCATTAACCGGTAAACCAACAGACCGACAATCAAACAAAGTGAATCTGCACAAAAAAGAGTTAAAAAAAAAAAAATGAGTGGACAGCTGTCTCATGGGTTGTGGTTGTTGCCTGAAAGCACCTTTGATGACATGAGCTCTTGTTGTTTGAGTTGAAAGTAGCTTGTTGTTCAGTGAAGAACCTTGTGCTGGGCTCATCACGGTGAATCTACAAAGAATTGGACTTGGACACGGGAGATTTGTTTCTAATTTCCCTTTAACAGTCGATGTTGGGTTCCCTTCACCAGGACCAAGCCTTTTCTCACATTAATCAAGTTGTTTTTGTGTCTGTTGTTGTTCTTGGAGGCAATGAGCACTAATCATTGACAGAGCTCTCAAAACAAAGCTGAGATGCAGGTTGAGAACTTGCCTAATTAATGAAAAGCCTCAAAAAATCTAGTTTGTGCAGTGTTTGAATTTTACTTTTACTGGTTACATTTGAAGAGAAGTATGGGTACTTTCTACTTCTTGCATTCTTGAAGCTGAATTGCTTCTCTTGCCCACCGCCATCCTTTACCAAAGTGGAGCAACGTTGCTTCTGCTTTATGAAAGCAGTGCTAACTTTTATGATGTTTGACCATTCTATACCAGCTTTAGATGGTGTCTTTCATGTTATCAGCTTTGACAGTAGTGTGCGATGTACTGTGGGTCTCAGGAGCTGATAAGTAAACCCTGTGGTCTTGCCAGTTGCAGAGTGAAGGGTAGAGGTCAGGTCCATTGTCCATTGTATTTTCAGGGCAAAGGATAACCGCACAGCTAAACCTGGAAGCAGGTCAAACAGTAATGTCCAGGGGAGGGAGCCCTGACAGTTGAACAGGGTTGGACAGTATTAAAATGCTCCGCACTAAACTGAGGGGCTGACAGTGTTTCCACTATTCATGACTGAGCTCACATGTGAGAGGGTTTACTCCTAAATCCCAGGGCTGCCGTGCCCCCAAGGGCGAGAGGGTCACTGAATACCAGAGCAGTGGACTCGAGACTCGACTACAGATTAACTCTAGACATTTGGCTTGAACTTGACTGTTTTGACTGGATTTCAGAAACAAAATTGGTTATGACCAGATAAAAAAAAAAAAAAAAATCAGACCAGAAAGAACCACAAAAGATGAATATGCCCCAAAATAACAGAAGCTGTAAGCGTGTCTTGTGTGCCTGTCCAGGGCTGGAAGGGACAATATTCTAGACGGTGAAAAAAAGTTGGATGATGCGTCTCCACAGGACAAAATGTCCTGAATATAAACACCGGCAATTTGAATCCTTTGAGCAAGAGTCTACAGACTAGTGAATCACGAGTCAGTCTCAGTCATCAATCACGACGTTTCACCCTTTTTTTTTTCAGGATGATATCAATTGAATAATTAAAACCAGAGTTAAATGAGAAACCAAACCATTGTTGCCGCATTTAATTAACATGCGCTTTGACTTTTTTGTTTGGTCCCATCCCATCCACTAAAGGAAGAGGTGTGTCATTAGATGACCATTGAGTCCTCGAGGTGTCAGAACAGAAAGGCACTGAGATGTTTTGAAGGCCATCAACATCGTCCTGTTGAGGCTTCACATCTCAGAATGTTTGTGTTGTCCGATTACAGACAACCACTACTTAATAATAACTACTTACCTCTCTTGAAGGTCAGACTGAAAGGCTTTGACGTTGACCGAGTGCATCTTTATTGGAGCTTCACGTCAACTAGAATGTTTATAACAAATACTATTCCCTTGTGAGGAGTGCCAATAGAGCATCGGGTAAATCATTTGATGAGCTAGTGGTTGTTATGAGTCTTGACACCATTATGGAGACCAACGCACGTGGTGTCGAGCTGGGGCAGATCTCAGGGGGAAACTTGAAACCTGAAAGTACAGCAGCCTCCTGGAAATGAATCCCACTCACACCTCTGGGTGATGTTACGTATGTCCTGGAAGAGGCTGAGACGTACAGCTTCACATCTGTCAAGGGAATGACTTCTGAGAAATGTGGATAAAATGTGTCTTGTTTCCTAGCGCTGTAAAAAAAAAAAAAACATAGATTTAATGTCCAGCAGCAGTTTGTGATGTTTTGTCTTCAGTGCCTTTCATATCTAATATACAGCACTTTGAACTGCCTCACTTTTGAAGTATGCAATGCAAATAAAGTTGCCTTGACTAAGCTTTTAAAACGAGTGCTTCTAAAGAACTGAGGTGACCCACCATTTGTTTCGTATTATCTCTGAAGGGCAGAACATTAGCATAAAATTGCTCCAAACCACCTTTTTTTCCAGAACACATTTACCATCCTTCTGAAGCTGAATGTCAACTCATTGTGGCCAATAATTCAGGGGCATAATGCAAAGAGTTCCCTCAAGGTGAACTGGGATGTAGTTTTCAAGTGGAGTGGCTGCACTTTGCAGTCATTTGTCAAAGTGTAGAGCCCAGAGGACAATCACACTCCAGTGCTCCATGTCTCCTTACATAGATATTTAGTAGAGCTTTATTGAATGGTGAAAAAAGATTCAAATTGATTTGTACATTTCACTGAATGGATGAAATATAAACCAATAAATAAAAATAAGGATGGCAACAACAGCACTGAGGGTGGCACACGAGGACAAGTGTAAATAAATACAGTATTAAATAAAGTATTTTTCTAGAGCTGGAAACCTCCCAAGTGTTGCTGTTTAGAACAAATACACATTGTTTTTCAATATCAGTTGATTTGGACACAAATTTTTGATTAGATTTCACAGATATGGCCAAATATCTAAAGTCACCCGACAAGGACTTACAAAATCTGAGGGTATGTGTTTTACATACTCCTACCATATTTGAATTTACGGTAAAGACGCATGCCATTGCTTTTCTGTGAAATAACCCAATCCAGGTTTTTGCAATTAACTCAAAAAAATTCTAATTCATGGAGGTCAATGTCCTGATCCCTCCACGCAGATATAATATTCAGTGCCGAGGTACTGTTTAGGTGGCACGTGTTTCCACGGTGCTTTGTTCTTACCTGTTTGCCCACAACACCGACACCTAACAACATTTTGTGCTGTGTTACGCTAATTAGCGGTGACACATTCAGTCCATGCAGTCACGGATGCAGCGTCCATTTCCATTGCTACTTTTAGCGAACTTGACATTGCTCTGAGCCTGACTGCAGACATGGTCTCCTTCTGGCCTGTGGGTTACTGCCTGAACAGAATATATGCTCCTGTCATGGATGCAGCTCTGTTTACAGTTCCCTGCCTGTGTTTTCTTGTTGCTGTGAAAACTACCTTAGCGATTACACTAAATGGTCTGCGAGCGAGCGTAGGTGTGAAAGGGATGGAAGGACACGCGGCAACGGCGTTGTTCATTCTTGGCCGTGCATGCGAGATGGGGGGATGATCGTGTCACTTCTTCTTTTGATTGTCACGTTGATGTCTCGGAGCTGTCCATCAAGAAAACATGACAAATCGCATGAGTGACAGATTCACAGCGGTGCTGCAGACACAGCTAGATGCCAAATTGCTTTGGGCATAATGTTTCACGTTGTGTCATCTTGTATATCGCGGACTAGGGAGGTCATTTTCCATCGTAATTGTTACAATCTTGCACAAACACTAAACTGGGTATAAAAGCCCTGTCAGGAAGATGTGTTTCTGTGACTGGCTGCTTAGCTGTTTACCTATTCACTAGTGGGAAAAGAGCAAAGGTTTGTCAAACAGAGGGCCCCACAGGGGGCACTAAGGTAGATGATCCTTGTATCATTTATGGGACATCTTACCTTTGTAGTGTCAAGGTTTGTCGGTGGAGGGAGGATGAAATATACTCGGCATAAACACTAAATAATTGAATCACACATCTTAACCACGTCATCCTTGTTAAAAATAGCGCCACGTCAACAAACACACATGCTTGTTTTAGCAACATCGGGTCTAATGGAAGTTGCCATACTACATTCTGTGGCTTAGTCTGTGAGTCATGGGCCGATGGAGGGTTTCCATACGGTTTATAAGAAGACGGCTTGAGTATCAGTATGAAGTACAGCTACTGGCAGACACTGCACCCATGCAATAACCTCTGATGTATGGCCTGTCTGTGAGCAGGTTGGTGACATATTCAATAAATGTTTTCCACAGCCTGGTTTTACTGAAAGGACATGTCCCCATGTTTGTAAGATCATAGCAAAAATGTAATTAAGCAAGTACAAGCTGGCCTTATAAAACATTCAGCATGCTCAATAGTCAAACGCTGATGAGTTGCACAAAAGAAGAGGACATTAAAAACCAGCGTCTTGTTACTGAAAAATGACCACTTCCTTCAAATAGAGGCAGAGGCGCGCCAGACCCTTAATACTTTAATATGTAAGTTGTGCAAAGAAATGTTCCTTTCAACACAGATGGAAAGATTGTGGATCTCAGACCTTTGGCAGCAGTGACGACCTCGCCACCGTCACAAAGTGACAGTTTTCCAGGTTGAGGTATTTGATGAACCTGAGAAACATGAACTAAGACATCTTTCAGGCTCAGTCCTACGATTTTGCTTCAGTTGTAAGTGGGGCGGTCCCTCTGCAATGACCAAGAACTGAATCTCCTCTGTCGCTCCACCTGAGTCTATAAATACTATTCAGACATCTTCCCTGCTTTGGCCAAGACAACGCCTTGTGTTATGGTCTTGATATTAATGCAAGTGGGACACAGAGGAAGAAAGAGAAACGTGGAACTATGTGGTTGTGGCATCTTGTTTCACAAGGTCAGAATCATGCTGGAGGAGCTTGCCAAGAAGTTTTTACTGGAGTTCGGCAAACCAGCATGTTATCCTGCCTCAGAGAGGTCCCTAAATGAAACTGAAACATCTTGCTGAACATCTAGGCCTCCACCTACAGCAAGAGGAGTTAAGAATTAGTGTTGCAAAACATTTCCTTGGCAGAAGAAAGAGGAAAAGAAGGTTTCCAGCATTCCAAGTGTCTTTTCCCTTTTGGATGATGTTACATTCCCTTGCCTGAGGCCATCTTTCAAGTTTCTTTGACCTGCTTTGACCATGATGGCTCCAAAAGATCTTGTATACATGGCCAAGGAAAACAACGCATGGACAGGCTGAGTCATCTGGCTATTATGTCGATTTAGAGGGAGATATTGGATGATATAGACCATCATGGGGTAAATGACCAGGTTTGCCAAGCTAAAACCAGAATGCTTCACACTTAACCATCATAACAAATGTGACAATACCAGCCAAGCGGTTTCTCCGCCTCCTCTTTCCTCATACAATCAGCTTAATAAGTAAAGTCTCAAAAATAAAAGTCAGCGTCAAAGAAAAGAATCAGAAAAGAATCAGAAGTGTGAAGCTCCTTTTCGCTGTTTACAGATTTCTCCCTTTCTCTGTTACCCTGAGAAGCTCCCCTTAGATAACTGGGGGTTCCATTGAGATGGAAAAAAAAAAGCAAACCACGGTGTGTGGTTTTGACAGTGACGATGACACACCACTGTTTACACTCCACTTGTCAGGAAACACTTTGTACTCTGCTGCCTACTCCAGCTTTTCCAGGCCCAGAGCTTCACGATGACACCAGCGCTGATGCCTCTCAAGACATGAACCATCCTGGGTTAAACAGTAATCTGCCCTTATGGGACTACTTATGCAAGTAGCTTAATTATTCAACAATTCATTATTACCTGTCAGATGCAGGCCTTCGCCAGTCTACACATTTCACTTTTTGTTTCAAGTCTTGTGGTCGGTTTGTGGTCAGGGTCCACCATGACTGGCAGCTGTGTATTCGAATAGGGAATAGTATCTGTCTGATGCTGGTTTCATCACAGTTTTGTCACATTTAATCCTTTATAAGGACACACTGGCAGTCAAATTCATATTGTTTTTACAGAATAGCAATTCTATGAAGAAGGTGACTTTTGTTTTGAATTCAACAGAACTCCGGTCGTGTGTGTTGGCGGTATCAGAGTTTAAATAAGGAAAGTATCAGACCGGTGTGTTTTGCAAATAGCTCTGTGAAAGAAAATTCATCGGAGCATGAAAATGTTTTCCGAAACTGAAAACACATTTGATAAACGGTTCATCTCTGTCCCCTGTGCGCAAGACAATCCTCCCTGTGCTGACTGCAGGCTGAGACTTCTCTTCCCTTTTTTTGAAGCCTTTAAACAAATGAGTTGTAATGTGTTAATGTGAGAGCTGGCAGGGGGATTGCATTGCTTATCACAGAGCCATATGCTATAGTTAGCTCCGCTTGCTAATGGCGGATTAGATTAGATTAAACAGACATGTATCACTGCCGTCTCCTGTCTGACTTTGGGTACGATCGTAGACTGTAGATAACGATGGGCTGCGTGATGGCTTCCCAACAGTAAAGCCAAACTGTTTGATCGGCCCCTGGTGGCTGGTTTCAGTAGAACTCATAAACCCTGCCAACTCCATGTTAGTGGGTGGGACATGAACCAAACAGAAAACATGTTTGTAAAGATGGTTTGTCTATCATTTAGATGGAAATGGAATTTTTTTTTGTGGTGTTCTCCTAGTGCCGACACCAGCCCACCTATGACTATTGTTACCTCATACCTCGTTACCGCATTGACAACTCTACGGCCCTCGGGCTGTAACAATTATGATGTTATACTCTTGTTGTTCAGCACTGCCTGTCAGCATTGAGTCCTAATGGACACAAACAGTCCTAAGCACTTGCTCACCGTTGCCTTTCGTTCCTAGTTCTCTGCTTGTGCTTGTACTTATCACTTGTACGTCGCTTTGGATAAAAGTGTCTGCTAAATGTCTTTGTAGACTTGTAGACACTGTATGGTTCCATGAAACTTTCCCACTAATTTTCATTCATTACATCTTTAGGAAAAGTAACATCCTTTACAAATCAATCAGTCACATTATATGGAGTAAAACATGATACAAACAACTGCGCCTTCATGAAGCACTTCAAAGCATAATTCGTTCGTGCTCTCATTCATACTTTGCCTCAGTGCACAAACTCGTCCGTCCATGCCGTGCCATGTTCATATTCATAACGGTGCTCACGTCCACGGGCGCACAGTCACCAGGGAGATGATTGCTTCTGTTCCTCAGTAGGCTGCACAGTGGGGTTCGGAGTTGTGTGTCTGATGCTCGGTTGGCTGCGGGCGCTCAGCACATGCAATCTCCCCGTGAAGTTGTTATTATTATTCATTCACACTGAAGTTCAGTTTAACAGTTTCCCTCCCTTCAGTGAAACACTCACATGAACAAATGTGCAAATACATACATGCATTTTAGTTCGTCGGCGTGTAAACGGACACGTAATGCACAGCGCTTATTCAAGCGTACAGGCACTGCATGTACTTCGCTGCAGTCTATCTGAGCATGACAGGTCGGTGCTGCTTCTTCAAATACATGTGTCTCTTTGTGGAAGTACTCTGCTCTAACAAATTGTTTCTGAATCAGATTGCACATTAATACACCTCAATATTTTCTTTTCCACTATCACGTCTGTTAATTCATATTCCACGTTTGGTGGAGGGCATCTCTGTGCATGAACCACAACACACAGGTTGGAAAAAAATCTCCAATTAAGGCGGACCGGGGAGTCAGCTGCTCCCGTTGAGTGCCTCCAGCCATAAAAACACCGAATGCACCGCTGCTGCTGCCTCTGAGTTCCACTCTGCGTCACACCCTGCACCTTGACTCATGAAATTAGTGCCAGCAGTGTCACACACACACAAAGCAGGTCATGCTGGATGGTTTTCAATAAGATAACAGCACCCAAAACAAATAAATAAATGTGTCATTTAAAAGATATCTGATCACGGGAGGTTGTAACATTCTATTCATTTTTTTTATTGATTCTGGTTCAACTAGGGTCAAATTAATGAAATAGAAACTGTGAACCTGGAAACTGGTATGAAGTTATTTGAAGATTTAGCGGTGCCTACTTTGATCGACGTATAATTCCAAAACTGGCTGCAAAGGGCTGGAGTATTGCTTTGAGAATTCCTTATATGGAGACGTGCACGACTTATTTTGGAACGACGACATATTTTTCACTCATCTGTTAAGTACGGCACTGAGTCGGCTTTCACGCAGTTATCCCCTTAATGTGAACCAGAATGGGGCTGATAATCTTGTCATTTCTTCTATTCCCCATTATCAGCCCTCTAGGCTCTTTGAGGGAAATAGTTGGAAATGTTGCAGTAGTACTGATTCTAGTTATGTCAGAAAAATACACACATTCATTGTACTGTTATTTCTTTCATATTTCTGATTTGGTAACTTTTCCCCAGAACTGTTTTAATCGTCATGGTTCCTTAGCAACTGACAACTAGTGCTGGTTCGAGGTGCGCGTATTCAATGCTCAGCGTCGTGACTCTGCTCCGCTCTGTTAGTTCCACAATAAATAAAAATGCGGCATTAATCTGAGATGTTACGTTCCGCTGCGCTTCTCGTGCATCACCATAAAGTCACGATTTTTTACCACTCACATTGATGAGGCATCGCAGGGCTTTTTGCAGCCAAGATTTCAGATCTTTCCATTTCAAACAGAGCATCTCAGACGCCCTCACGTTTAACTCTTTGCTCTTTGATAATGCTAATTTACTTGATCTTAGACATGTATTTGAATCCACTTTTTGTTCTGGCGACACAACTTGTAACAAATGAGCCCACAGATCATGTGTGCAGCAGTTCATTATGACCCATACTTCTGTTTTATTGTGGGGGGGGGGTGCGGCCTGGAGCTGCCACTCTAATTATGACAGGAATTAATCCGAGGTGCCTAACGAGGAAGGGGAAGGGGAATGAATGGGTCAACGCAGATCTTGCACAAATTAATATAACACCTTGATGTTGTGAATAAACATCTGGTCTTAAAGGTACGGGAACGATGCTACATGTGTAAACTGAAGAAATGTTGTTGTAATGAAGCTGTGATTAACAGCCACAGCATGACTCATCTCCTCGTCAAACACATGTTGCCAAAGTGATGAGGTTGTTGTTTACCTGCTATCATCTCAGTCGAATTCATTCTCCCAGCACACCTTCACGTGTGTGTGTGTGTGAGAGAACGTGTCTGAGCAGTGGAATCAGATCCAAGGACTTTGCCAACTGAGTCTGGTCTCCCGTCAGGAGTCCCAGGATTGTCTCCAATTTGCTCGTATTAACGACCAAAAGATGTCGGAAGATCAAGCTATCGTCAGCAGGACGAAGCCACGCCCACAGTAAGGGCTGACATTTTAGCCAAATGAAGGCAGTAAATTACAAGTGAAATGATGTTGGGACAGATGTGTCCTCTGAGTTGTGAGGAGAGATAATTCTTCCATTTTTGAATTACCCTCCAACTAGTCACATGTTACTTGTTCAAATTGTCTTTTTCCCTAACATTTTCAAGTATTTCAAAATGTATTTGCTGATTTTTTTCACATGTAAAAAAAAAAAAACAGGATATATTTAGTTTAGAATACTGCTTTTCACATTTGCCCTCCACCTCGTGGTGTGCTGCCGCTCCGTCCTGCAAAGAGTCAAACTTGAGAAGGTGAAGTCAAATGTCAAAACGGAAAAAGCAATTTAAACCGTCAACATAATATCTTTCACCCTTGGGTTACACATCTTCAGATACCTGGTGTCAGCGATGTGGGAGGCAGCAGCCTAAATGAAAAATGCAGCATGAAAGCCAGAAATCCCCTCATGCAGCCAGGTTTTTATATTACATTAGGATTGAGAAACAGCTTTGATTAAATAAAACCGGCCATGTTTTGTCCTTCGACAGTAAAAACAGACCAGTTTCTATTTATAGGCGGGTTTATTTTTAGCCACAATGGTGCCACAGGAATTGACTAAGTGAAAAGCGCCGCACGTGACAGACACAGCCACCACAGTTCGCTCCCTCCTCTCCCACATGCATCTTTCTTTGTTCCGTCTCCCACACCATCGTTCAGGAGTTTTGTTTTGTTTTTTTACCTCTTTCCCCCCTCCCCAACATTATGTCTCATTTCCTCTCTCATGCCGTTCTTCCTCTACCTGCTCTCTCATTCATATCATTCCCTATCTCGCCTCATCTGTCTTCCTCTCCCTCCTCCTCCTCCTCCTCCTCTCCATTCAGCCGTGAAGCACTGACTGTTCAGTCACGTTTTGCTTCATACTTCCACCAACCCCTGAAGGCAAGCCAATCCAGGATATTTTACAGCAGAGAGACACACAAACTCTGTCACTCTCAGAGATGTGGGCACAACACACACAAACACACGCAAGCCTGATTCTTATTTTAATTTTTTTCATTCCCACTTCAATCGTAACCTGCCTCGGCTGATATGGTTTACTACACTGAGATGCCTTGGCTGCTGTTTGCAAATAAGCCAAGCGGCAACAAAAGCAAAGACGGGATTTCGCTGAAGGCAATAAACGGCACAATTCATTTCATTCACTTCATACGTTCATAAATGTATGAATGCAGCGCGGCTAAAAATAAAAGCACTTTTATTTACTTATTTATTTTCTCCGACACCCCCCTGCACTCCCACTCCCTCTGCCCCAAATCATTCAGCTCATGCTTCGGCTCTGCTCTCAGAGGAGCTGGGCTAAAAATAGAGGTGTTTCCCATGCACGTTCCATAGTTGTTTCCCTCAGTCTCTAACCCTCCCACCCTCTCTCGCTTCTCACATGCACGCTCCACTCTCTTGCAGCCCTCTGTCAGCCAGTTACCACACACACACACACACACACACAAAATCAATCGAAGACACCATGTTTTATACCAGATCCATTTACTTTTGCTAAAATACGTCAGAGGTTTATTTGTTTGGGATTTCTACCAAAATTATATTTAGTAGAACCTTATTTCCACATGGACGTCGACTACACAGCTGTGATGGATCGCTTTGGATACACGGCACGTGGGCGTCCCCGGAGACGTGAGTCTCGAGTTCTGCATTTTGAGTCATGCACTATATTTGTTTCAAGCAGAGATCGTTTTTATGGATGGACGCCGTCTCTTTGTCTCTTCCTCTATTTAGAGACGGAGCCAGAATGTCTCAGATAGGAATGCTGTCCCATCCACTGACATGGCGGTGGCAGGGATTATGACCCATCATGCAGCCAGCCGCCAGGTGGTGATTAAAGAAATGCAGCCTAACTTTTATGAAGCTGTCATGTTTTACATAAAAAAGCCTAAAGTGATGCAGTCTCCCCAGAGCCGCTGGAGTGCAGTCACCACAAAATCTTATCAGCAGCTCAGTGAGCGTCAAACTCAAAGTTAATGACCTAAAAGCCATTGCTCCATGTTTGAGCACAAGAGTAATTTTCGGGTTTGACTTATTGAGTCATGACATTACTAATTCACCCTTCTCCTGGCTGAGAAGATATTTTATATTTGAACGGGAATAAAACCAGCATACTTTCTTTTGCCATATGCTCACATCATGGTGATTTCATTTTCCCACCACATCCATTCTTGAATATACACATGCATATACAATTGGCAGCCACTTTTCGGAGTTACACTCCAGTGTGTAAAACTAACCGTGTTAAATTGCATCAACTTGAATGATTCGAGCAGAGTGCACCCTCAGCCAAACCTCCTGTTTTCACATCTTCCTGTTCTCTTGTGTTGATATTTCTACAAACCATTTAAATTGATGTGTCTCAAAACATACTCTCCACGTGAGATGGTACGTGACTCAACAAGAAGCCTGCGTATTACAAACACTGCATCTATCTCCAAATGGATGAGAGGGTTGTCCATGATAACCAAGTGTGTGCCTTTTATTAGATCCAGGATGTAGATCATCATTGGGTCATCAACGAGCTGCCATAGCAAACTGTTGGCTGCAAATGTGCTGGCCTCAGGTTTTAAAAGACGTCATTAAAAGTCTGCGATACTAAAGCTTTAACTTTCAAACTAAGCACCCTGTGATAAACAAACATGAAAAAAGGGGGAGGGACATTGTGCCTTCTATTCATTCCTCTCTGCTCTCCTATTGTAACAGACCACCGACAACCAGAAAATAAATTTGTCCAGAAAGAAAATAAATAACACAGTTTTTGATTTAAGCTCAAAATTCCACATTAAATGTCTCTTTTAATAATAAAAAAAAAGAGCGATGGATGTATAGCGCTCTACAGGACACATCGCATCACATAACGCCGATCAGTAATTCTCATAAATAGCGGTGGGCATAAGAACACCTCCGTGAATTCCGTGTACCTGTCCAGTAAAACATTTCCCTCATCTCATTTTCCCTGAGTTATAGGTCCGGAGCACCCAGGCGTGAAGGCTGCAGAGCACAGACAAGTTGTTGTCAGTGCCCTGTGTCCTGCAGTAAGTGTGTAAAGTGATGTTTGCTACTGGCAGCATGTAGCAATGCTAAATCCTGACAACAGTGTTAGGTCGGAGCTAATGGAAAGTCTGTGTCACGCTGAGGCCGATGCCCATGAGATGAAATTAGGTGCTGGGAATGATGGGATTGCACGGGCAAGAAAATGGAAGCTAATGTGTTTTACATCGGCGTGTGTTCCGGTGCTGCTCAGGTGGTCACTGAGTTCGTCCAACTCATAATCAGGTTGGACATCGGGTTGTCCCCGTGTAGATGAGCTGATGTAGATCACCTGGGGAATGAACGCACTCATCACAACTTCTGCTTTTTCCAACTTTCTTTGTCTCCTGACATGTGACATGCTAATTAATCCCCCAGTCATAACATCATTAGTCCTTAGCGACAGATCTAGGTTCAGATACAAAGATAATGTATACGAACAATTTGATATTTAAAGATATTGCAATTAATTCTCGATTCCTAATTAGACCAACTACCACATTGATCGGTTGGTAAACTTCTTCACAAGTTTCTTCCAAACTAAGTCAAAGGGCTCATTATATTGTTAAGTTGCTAATTGGTGCTACTGTTCAGGCGTGGAGGAGACGTATCAAGACGTCCCATGCAAGCCTTTACGAGTCAGACTTGCATTTTAAAATGTAATTAAATATCAATTAATTAATTGTTGATTTTAGAGCATTTAAGCAGCATGAATGGAGACTCTCCAGTAGCTTAGAGTGCCTCAAATCCATCCCCCCCATCATCCTCCAACCATGTGATTGTTAAAATACATCTGATAGAGTATCAATAGTGGGGTATGGATATTTATGGAGGTCCAGCTCCTCTGGATTACTTTCTATATTCATAGATTGTGTGAAGGGCACTTCAGTTCATACAACAGGGAATGCTCACATCAGGTCAGCACACAGTTCTTTGTTGTGTTGTGCCTGTCACACGGCATTAAGTTAGTTGAACTCGACTTGTTGAAAACATTGAGGGGCTATTTTCTGTCGCAGAGCTGAGTGCAGACTTAGCAGAGTGGAAAATTACAACTTAACTGAACTTTTAATGCAGCACTTCCCGACCATCTATGAAAACAGGCACTGAGTTGATCTCAGAGCACGCGGTGGAGTCTCTCTGGAAGGTGCTGCTGGGCTCCACCTTATTCCCACACAAATCTCCAGCAGCCCCTGAGTGCTGTTTGATGCCATTAGGCACTGGACTGTACAACATTGACTGGACAAATGGCCTCTGGCTCATCAAAGTAAGGCAGGGCCGTTTCATCCCCATGGGAACATGAGTCCTGCAAGTGCATCACATCTTTCTCCAGAACATGGCATGGAGAAATGGATATCACTCAGCAGGAACTTAGATAATCAATGAGCACATCCAGGGAACAGCTTCAGCATGCATTTTCCTTCTCAAAACTCCAGTTTGATGTTGTGGTTAGCAATGCAGCGTCACAATAAGAAGGTCCTGGGTTTGGTTCCCTGGCTGAGCCAGCAGGGCCTTTTGGTGTGGAGTTTGCATGTTCTCCGCATCCTTGCATGGGTTTCCTCCGGGTACTCCGGTTTCTAAATTGCCCCTAGGAGTGAATGGTTGTCTGTGTTTGTGTGTCAGCCCTGCGATGAACTCTCGACCTGTGCACCCCACCTCTCGTGCAACGACAGCTGGCCAATGGAAAAACCCTCGTACCATTTAAGCCTGATATTTCTGAACAGCAGAGGCTAGTGTCCTAGTGTGTATGACACCAGTCATCCACTAGCATTTTCTGGTTTGACTGAAGTTATTATTATTATTATTATTACCCTTCAGCCTCCCTCAAGAAGGAAAACAGCATTTAACTGAGTGATATCTAAACACTAAGTGACCTAGCATTCAGCTAGCACAGTGCTAATAGACCTAATCGACCCACTGAGGATCAACACCCAATTCTTCTGCTAATCTTATCGCATGCTGCCATAAGCCCTGCTTGTGGTTTCTGTGCTTTACAATATTTACAAACGTATGAAGTACTATTGACCGATTGGACCCAGTGCCGATTAAGAACCAATGTCCTGCTGATCACTCAACTACAACGTTCATTTTCTAACTCTTTACTTGAAGAACCTACACTTGACTAATTTATGAGATATGCTTTAATGCATTTGTATTCCGGTTGTTCTTGGTCTGCGACTGTCGTCCGATGAAATAGGAGCTGTGATTGTGTTTCAGTGTCCTTTGCAGCAGTGGGTGACACCCATGAGGCTCTGGGCCTGTTAATATGCTCATTAGCATGCTGTTCAGTTGGAGCCACACTATTATCAAGTTAATCCTCTGTTAAAGGAAACAATAACATCCTTGGGTTCTGACCCTCTTTGTCGAGGCGCCACAATGTGCTACTCAATGTTCCATTTTTTTAAACTCATTAGAGCCTGACAATGAGATGAAGTGTAGGGACACAGTTGGGGGAACCTGTGATTCCAGACACGCTGGCTCATCCCCTTGTATTGGAAAGAAAATTAGTGTTTTATGATTTATGTGCCCCAGTTGCTTGATGTTGCGTGTCTGATAGGCCTCCTGGGAACTATTCAGAGTTAACTTAAATGAATGGCAATGACCTAAAAAAATATATATGAAAGTGAAAGGAAGAAAAATTTAAGTTTTAACCTGCTGCATGTGAAAATGGTATTATGAGTTATCTACGTGATTGAGGTTCTGTGAGGTTGAACGTAAATATCAGGTATTCAAAACGGGTTTTCATTCATTTATAATTAGTTAATAATTATTCATACATCTGTTTAATCATTTATAAATGCCCTTGCCCTTTTGATTAATTTATAAACATATATACACTGCGCATATCTATAAATAGCTGTCTGTCTTTCAGTAATATTTAGAATTGATATTAAGGTCCTTCTTCCATGCAGAGCCCTGAATGGATTTGTACAAAGCTACACTACGAAGTCCCTTATTCATCATTTGCTTTCAGCTCTGTTGCTCCAGCAACAGCTGAATAAAAATCTTTGAAAATATCTAACTCAACTATGCCACATTATGCGACACGCTACTTTACTACACTAACTTTGATTTGCACTTATGCTCTGTTTTTAGATTCGATTAGAAGTTTCATTTCGTTGAGGTAAGAGATGCCATCAGGTTTTGGTTCGGATTGGGATCAAGAGTTGGAACAGGGAAACATAAATTCAGGGGACTGATTTCAAGGAGTGCACGAAATTTGGGCCTGATGGTCCTTAGTGGAGGAAAGAGCTCATCTGAGTCATTTCAGGTTTTTGATGAAATGCCAGTTCAAGGCTGGAAACCACTTTGTAACTGCTGTTCTACAAAGGATATTTTCTATTATCATTGCAACACATCAAACAAAAAAGAAGGCAAACTCTTTCATCACATCAATGTCTTTAAAAAAGGAAACAATGACAAACATTTTATATCTGGTGGAAGTCACTGGTGCTGCTGGTGCATTAGCTCATTGAGCCCAAATTGAGCTAGAGCAGGTTCAAGAAACAAACTTTTGATGTCCAACATAATAATAACAAACAATGTAGAATGGTCAACCTACATTTTGATTAAACAAGTAATTTACTATAAGTTTAATTAAATGTTTCTTTGAATCCATCAGGTCACAAGTTCAACTAATCCTTCACTTTCCTCTAAGGACAAATTAACACATAGAGCACAGAGCCCCCAAAAATGTCATCAGAAAATTAGAAAATGATTGAACAAGACTGTAAAATAATATGTACAGTTATTAGTAAGTGAATTGAAGATAATATAATAACCAGGTGTGGTTATAAAACTTCTGTCTCATTAGATGATGAGTAAAACTGAAGAGTACTATGATTAGGAAAGCCAACAGTGACCAGGTTTATTACAGGATTTATAATTACATTCTATAGCTTATGGGGTTTTTTTGACAGCACTGTGATTACAATACTCAGGGAAAAATTAGAACACACCATGTAGGGAAGCTAAATTGAATCCTCCAACAACCCCATGGAAAACAGCTGAGATGTGACTGAAATATACATAATAAGAAAGAGGATACCTTATTAACTTTATGCATTTCCATGTGTTCATGTTTCAGTTTTGGGAGGTTTTTTCGATTGTATTGCTTCTTTGATGTTTTTCTCTGTATTTAATTTATCTTGGTTTCTTTCTTTTTGCAGATTTGGAATTTTAGTTGGTTGCTTTTAAGAGCACTTATTCCATCTGTAAAATTCCCAGGCAAATTTTAAGTGTGATTCACCGTAGATTAGACCGTAGATCTTTCAGGAGCAGTTGTTTTTCTAATCAATCCAATTAAAAACTTTTTTAAATTGGTTACATTAAGTTAATCACATGTAAAGCATAGGTAGTAAAGGTGTTAAAGGTGATGGAATCATAATCCACATGAGCAACACCTGAAGGAATTTTTTATTTTTTTTTAAATGAGATAAAATACCAACAGTAACCAGGCTACATAATCGTTATGTTTTTAATTAAAAACCTTAAACTACTTAGAATGGCAATCACAGGAGCACAAACCTCCACTAATGCCCTACAGACCCCTCAAAGTTCAAGATGCACCTATAGATATCAGGGAATAAGCCTGGTTATTTTCCTCCTTTCAGATCCAGTAATTATTCCCTGGGAAATTGGTAAATACATAAATTAACCCAGATAACAGTTTCCTAGATAATGGGAGAACTAGTTTATTCCACATTGCCCAAAAAAAGTCAGAGAAGAAAACTGACGATTGCAGCAAATTCTCACAGCAAAAGGTCCCTGACTGACTCCTCAAAGAGAAACGTACTCCGACAAAATGAAAATATCTCGCCAATATCGCTGAGTCCTGTTGTGCAGCAATGGAAAAAGGAGCAGAGAATGCACAATGACTTCAGCGGGCACAGCCACTGTGCTGCTATTGTTTTCTCAGATTAGATTTCGATGTGTTGCCATCTTGGGAGAAATCCCAAGATTGCCTGGTCCGGCTGCAGAGAGCTTTGATCGTGAGCATCCCGAGGCAGAGGAGGCCACCTTCTGAAACTGAAATCCTGTGAGTGATTCTAGAGAAGAAGCAGGTGAACAGATCGGTCAGACCCTGCAAGGGGAATTTAAGGATACTTTAAGTTAGAGGGTTTTTTTGGGGCCAAACGGCTCTTGACTGGTCAAATCTATCAGCTGACCTCAAGTCAGCGTCTGTCTCAGCAGCTCAAGACTGAAGCAGGCAGAGGCTGCAGTAAAGGGAGGGAGCTGATATCACTGTGTTGTTTTCATGCAGGAACTCTGCAGCGTTTTATTAGACACACTCATTTATTGTCCTATCAAGAGTTAAATAATCAATTCCAAAAAATCTGTTGGGCAGGAAACGGCTATGAATGGTCAAGTTCAATCACTTCACTGGCCCGGGACAAGAAGGTGAAGCAGATTTGGAGCGAGTGCTCTGTGTTGTTTTTCACCTCTCAGCAAATTAAATTCCCATCAAGACAACACAGCCGACAGTCCTGGTGGGAGAAACCTGAAGGCCACAAAGAAAACAAAGCAAAGTGAAATCAACAGAGCAAACGGAAATCAAAGTGATTCACTTCACATCTGCAGTCATTTCTCTCAAGGGATTAAGGTGGAATTCGGAGAACGAGCCGCTCGCTGGCGTATTAACAATGTTGCTCTTGAATGCGCCAGTCTTTTTCGACAGCGTGTCATGTGGTGCTGATTAAATGCCTGACTGGCCTTTTACCCCGCTCGCTCTTTTTTTCTTATCAGCAGTCGTTTTGTCCGCTCTGTGATGATGATGACTTCATTCTTTAGATTTATTTGCGCCACAGTCGACATCACCAAGGACGCAAATACCTCTGGTGTTCAATGAAATCCAACTGCCTTGTTAGCCTTTCAATTTCCCTCATCAAGAGCAGATTGAATTCATGAACTCTTTATTGAATAGATGCATGAACATATGAAATGATAAGCCTTCAGTCGTGAGTTGTGCCATAATATCAGGATGACTGCAGATTGCTGACAGTTTGTCTCAGGTTTCCCTGGAAACTGGAGGTCCATTTGAATCAGAGTGGGATTCATTAGTGGCCGAGTCCAATGTGATCCTGAAGTTTTGAGTTTGCGTTACCTCATCTCACGGTTGTCGTTGCCATGGTCCCAACGTAGCTGTTTACCCTGATTGCATCTCGTAAGTGACCACCTCAAGGCACAGTTTTATATAATAACAATAATATTACTGTGGCATTTTCGGGTGCATTCAAGAGATTCAGTAATGAAAGTACATAATTTGTGCTGAAGTCTTTTTTGGCCTCTCATACTGTGTCAAATTCCAGGAGGCATTAAAGCAGGTTGGAGGGCGAGGACACTCCAGTGTGTTTGAAGGATGATAATGAGACTGGAGGATGAGGTCATCTGGGGGCTAATTATTAAACACACACACTAATATTTGCAGCTTATGAGATGAGAAAAGCTGAGTTTAATAATATTGCCGCACACTTGCTGCTTCTGTAAATAACTCCCGTAACATCCGTCTGGAGTACGTCTCCACTTATGATCGGATCCCAAAAGGTCAACGGGTGAATGAAGTTTCTTCAAAAGTTTAGCTGAATAAACTCAAAGTAGGTTAGAGGATATAAAGGAAAATCAATATTAGCTTGTTGAACAGAAGTGAAAATGGGGACTGCATTTACATTCACTGCCTTTCTCTTGTCTGAGATTACATTAGATGTATCCGGCAGATGAGAGGATTTATAGAATGGAAATCAATCTCGGCTGCGAGCGGAACCAATAGTGCTGCGCGGTCATCTGGTGATGTACACACACACACGCAGACTGAAACGCACACCCATACAAACCTTTAATGACAATTTCATCACCGTCTCACCCTTGGCTGCTCCCCGGTTGCTTTAACTATTAAAGGGCGGCGCCCATGAGGTGTCCTGGTCAAGGATACGTATCACTGGCTGTAATCTCTCAGGACAGTTATGATTCGGGTCCAGTTAACTGCCACTGACCACTAATGACACCGCTATGCTCTTGAAATACTGAATCATGCGGCGGCCGCAGCACAAGTCCTGTTCCAATCTGCTCACGGCGGCCTGATGGTGCCACTGAGGCAAAGTGATTTACTCAAATAAGAGGGATTTGGATGTTGATGGAGGTCACACTGTGGAGACGGTCAATTGGTCAAAGAAGTGAGATGGCTCAACCTGACGGGCAGTAAATGGCTTTTTCTTTGAAAGAAAAAGAAGACAAGGTTCAGCCCGACAGCGGCTGAAGCCTCCGGCAGAAAGGGAAACATTAGATCCACAGGTGGTTGTTTATAAGTGACCACTTTTTGATATTTGGCGTGAAAGATTGACAGGTTGATATACTCATGTGTTAAGATGCTCCAAAAAGCCCTTAACAAGTCTCAGGACAACCGCATCAAAGGACACTGACAACATCTGCTCAGACCAGGCATTTTCATTCAGCCTGCGTTTGCCTCTGTCAAATTGGGGGCTCATCTAGCTGTCGCATGTAACTTGTGGTGTTTGGTTTGATTTCTTAATGGAGCTTGTGGGTGGTGCATACCTGGGAGTTCCTGTGTCCATCTTTGTTTTCTGCACAGCAAGACTTTTGTTTGGAGGATGCAGTGATCATTTCTTTATTTGAGTTGTTATGTTGTGAAAGTTGAGCAAAGTTAGAAAAGCCATAAGTTAAGGTAGCGTCTCTCCCCCACACTAAACGCTGAGCCTGAGTCATGGGACTGCCGAGAACTTGACTGAAAATGGCATGGAGGACATTTATTTCTCATTTATACAGTATCTTGATGCCATTCATACATTGGCAAAATGGCATACAGGAGCTCTGGAAACTGAGGAAATGGGGAATGGACCCGTTTGCAAACCATTTAGCAGTTACAGGCAATTTTCCAGTAAGCCCATTGTATTTATATTTCAGTTGTATTTAAGCTGAAAAAGTGTCATTTTCAGTATTTTACATGTAACAGAAAAACCCAGTTCTTTTTAAATCAAACACCTGCCTGTTTGCACATCCTCCTCCGTGCTCGCTTAACAATACCTGCCGGTTCAAGGTCAAATAATACGGCAAAATATGTTGCACAGTGTCTGCTCGTCTTTGCGCTGCCATGGAAATGAAACCTTTAATCTCATTACAGGTGAGCTACAGCAGTGATGCATAACAAACATGTGTACGCCAAGCTTGTATACACAAGCTCAGACAGGCACGCACCCACAACTTCAGACCGAACGCAGCCAGCTCCTGATGATGTCAGTTAATAATCATTTATTATCTTTACAGCAATCTGTGCTTAGTCATCTCACTTTTGATCCAAGTGGATGATTGCACATTATAGCAAAAGCGGAGAAATGAAAGCGGTAATAATACATATGTAAATTATACGGCAAGGAGCCTATCGCGAGTCATAATCAGTGATGGAAGTTTCTGTGTTATTGTTCTCATTCAACCCATAATTATTATGTGCATACTTGTAGATGGCTGTGAAGATGTTCACTCTCACTGAGAGAATTATCTCTTAGTGGAACATATTCCCTTTCATCTGTCAGCCGCCATTAAGTACGACCACAACACTGACTAGCTAAACAAGGTTGGCACTCGCTACTCCCTTCGCGCTCTATGCAAATTGGTGCCTTTGATGTTGAACCAACAGCACAGGGAAGGACAGAGCGAGGAAGAAAAGATGGTGGGGGGGGGCAGGCAGGCAGGCAGGCAATGTGAGACGGGCTTGTTTTTAATCAGCAGCTGGTTCTAATGAGGACCTGTGTCAGCAAAACAACGGCCACGCTGTCGACTGACCCAAGCAGAATTTCAAATATCTTTCATAACAAAGGGACTTTATATAAATGGCTGTTGTGTTGTATTGTGGGGCTTTTTTTTGGTGGGGGGGAACGTGTTCTTGGCTGAGAATCAGACTCCAGCTCCTTCAGGAACCTTAAAACATGTGCTCAGCCAACTTGAAACTTCCATTGGCAAGCCGCTACAGTTTTTTTGCAAGATGTGCTATTACAATTTAGCATTCTCACAATTATGGCAGCCATAGATTACGTTCTCACATTTTATTTCTGCCGCGGTTGCTCTGCTCCCCTGAGTGCTGTGCACGCTATTAAAACAGCACTAACTGGAGTCTGGAAGGTTACTTGTGTATATTATTAAATAGGGTTTCCATTAGGCGGCTATAATTGTAATGGCAAGGGTGCAAATGACTACATACTGTACAGGTATCAGGTAATAGTTGCAGGCAGTTTTTTAATTAAAAGTCGGATTGACCTAACTGGAAGCTGCTTCCATGGATGCAACTGATATTACTGCCACTGCAATTTAACTGAAGAATTACGAAAAGCAGAAGTCCATTTCTCCTGGTTAGGCAGTGGGCAGCTGCGGGGACGTGGAATGTATGCCACCCATACATATCTGTCATTAGAGAAAGGCAAAAAGAAAGGTGACAGCCCTGCAGATGCTGCAGGAGGAATCATGCGGGGAATATTCATGACATGTTCTGTACATCACATGTAATTTTCGCTCCATGAATTAAACACGACTGTTACGGGAGACGAGATGAAATGTGATGTGAGATGTTGACCAAACATGTAATGTTAGTGACACGCCGTCAGCGCAACATGGAGCTGAGATCAAAACCACATCTGTTTGAATGTGGTCTGAGCAGCTTTCGCACCCAATCAATCAGCGCTGCTGTCACCGAGCGTCTGAGCGACGGCTCCGCGTGGGCGAGCCGTCTCCCGCTCGCTGACTTTTATGGAGAAGCCCAGATTTACAGAATGTGGGACAAAATGTGGAAGCATAAGCGTTTGCAGGTCAGCAAATATGAGCCATAGGAGCTATGTAAGAGCACGACTCATCATCATCTTTATGCGCAAACTCCTCACGGGTAATGGAGTAGTGTGACTAATTGCCATCGTGGTAACACGTTTAGAAAAAGCACTAATTAGCACAATGCCGCATAAACTCGAGAGTGTCAAACAATCAGGTGCTGAGTCATCGGTGCCATATGATGCAGATTGAGCTGAGTCAGCATTGTCATTGTATCCAGGGCTCCATGCAGAACGGAGTCTAAGGGTAATGAAAAAAGTTTGGAAACAGGTGCAAAGAAAAATGAGCCCCCGGAAAACATAGTCACCAATTTGACTTGATAATATAACTGAGCTACAAATCGACAATCAATCTCTTGTGTTTAAAAGAGATGTGAGTCATACTTCCAGAAAGTGAAACAAACCTTAATGTAAAGTAAAGATGAGACAACTAGTTATTCTGAAACAGATCTGCGTTGCACAGGCCAAACACCAGCTATCCGCCATCTCGTGGTGTGCAATGTTGGAGCCCAGAGCCCAGCGATACGAGCTGCCAACTCCAGTGCAGCTGAAATCCTGAACTGAGGCACCTTAAGGGCTCTGACAATGATGAGTCTTTTGTGCTCATGTGTGCGATTGGAAATCTAGTTTACTTGAAGTGGGCAAAATGTCAGGAGCTGAGATGTCTCACACCAAAGGAGGATGCACTTGTTAACATTGCTTAGTTCTGAGGGTCTTCTTCTTTGCAGCGATGAGGACCTCCATGAGCTATGTTTTGCTATGAGTAATGACAGTGCCACAGTCCAGTTTGGCTTTAGCATGACGTCAGCCTAGAGTGAGAGGTGCTGTGACACTGTAGAGACACCGGAGATGGCCTTAGGATGAATCCATGGGCTGCTCAAGCAAAAAGAGCGACTGCTGTTTTTTCTTTTTTTTCTGTGCCCCTGAATCTTAGCATGGGTCCAAATAAGAATATTCTTCATTCCACAGCAATGACAAGGGTGAAGTGGCAATTAGGTGTCAAAAACCAAGCAATGAATTGAATTCATTGAGGCCATGTTTTAGAATGCGTGCCACACTTCAGAGTAGGCCCGTGTAAACCTCCTGACCCTGAAGGGCAGCAGTATTATGCCCATTCACTCTCCCTCGACCCGGGGCTCGGTTATCATATGTTGACGACCTTGGTTGCTATGGCAACTGCAGTTGGGTAACAGACAAGCTTGACTCCATCAATGTCTTTACAAGTATCCATCCAACAGACGGTGAATTATCGCCTTCAGGGTTTGTGTGGCCAGTGCTGCATATTGCATACTAAGCACCTGAGAGGAACATTTCTTCGCGGGGGGCAGATTGGTGCCGATCGGCAAATGTAGTAATTACAAATGTAAAAAAAATCAGGTTTGCTGCTTTACAAGTGAAGTTGAGTAGAGAGAGAGAGAGAGAGATCAGTACTCAGTCATTATACTCATTTATTAACCACACAGAGAACATGGCTGCTGTGCCTCCACGTGGAGTGAATTATGCACAAGTTTAAAGAGCCCTCCACAGCAGCAGCAGTTTCATAAGTCTGCTGAAACAAAGTGCTTCCTTGAGGTGGTAGATACAGAAACTGTCTTTGAAGCTCTTAGACGTCTGCTCACTGAAGACCCTCTGTGGCGTTCCTGCAAAACTTGTCAAACCTCTTTCATTAAACCTCCCATGTCGTCGATCTGTTCCATGGAAACAAGACACCGTAATGAAATTTGGCATAAACGCGACCAAGGAGCTGCCAATATATACACACAGTCAGACAGAGGCCCTGCGCAGAGATGGAACCAAAACTCACATCAAAATGTTTCAGTGAAATGATGATGTGAGGACAAAGGAACAATTACAGAGAGATTAAAACAAACCCTGTTTGTACTGTCCCCCTCTGTTTCTTAGGGGACAAAGCTCCCAAAGAATGGTCCAATTAGCAACTAATTACACGGGTTGCAAAAAAAAAAATTTCCCTCCCTAATTTCCCAAAGATGCTGCATATCAAACCCCAGAAAGTTTTGCTGATGCTCACAGCAGCAGAAATCCCCCCGTGTACTTAACCATTGTTCATCCTCGACTCCACGTGAATCGCGATCGTCAGTATTCAAAATAAAGAAGCTGCCCTCATCTCTCTCGCCTCCCGTGGGCTCTGCCATCGTTGTGTGTTTGACAGGTTCATTCGTTTTCAACTTCAAATTGGAACTTGATGGTTCGTGTCACCGTGAGAACTGCCTCATAAAAAGTAACGAGGGAGAAGATTGTCTGATTGAATTGAGAGTCCAACTCAAAATTCGAAGTGGCTCACAGGCACAGCTAAACTCACAGCAGAGACAGGGTAGGCGGTGGATCGCCTGCAGTAACAGGGGACCGGACTTGGAACAAAGCCGGTTTGTTCTGTTAGGTCACAGACTTAAGGTTCTATTCTGGTTTTGAAAATGTAAGCATAATGTAAAGAACGTAGCTACTGACATTAACATAAGAATAAACTAGCTGCATTTGTAAGACATACATTCATTTCCAGTCGCATATTGTTTTTTTCTCTCTCAATTACTCTTTCCATTCATCTGGAGGAACACTGACATCCATAAAGTCTTTGCAGTTGCTAGGTAACAATTGACAAAAAAAAATGCATCGTTTTCCTATTTTGTTCTGTACAGACAAGTAACAATATAAGATCCTTGTGATTTAATTTGTGTATTTGCCTCATTTGTTTATCTACTTATTTATTCTCTCTGGCTGCTGTGCACACCCGTGCAGTGATGTGCTACCTTTAGCATTGGCTTGTGCTGTGTGCACCAGTAGCCGGCTCCTGTAGATGAAGATAAAAGACAAAAATATAATGAGCGCATAAACTGTGAAATGTTGAAATGTTGTAAGAAGCCAGTTGAGGAACGAAACTGTTTAATTCAGAGCTGCAGGAACAGTAATAGGCAGGGACATACCATTCTTCTTCTTGTGCTTAATGAGCAAAACGTAATTTATGTTGGTGTGTGCTGTGTCAGCATTTATGCCGACTCTAAATTGTGAGTTGGCTTCGATGTGACCATGCTTTTCTATTTGACGCACGTCTCACCGTTAAACCCGCAGCTGCAGACATGCTTACGGTTTATTGATATCTTTAGATTTCATATGTATGTAAAATAAAGGTGAAGCTATGTTCTAACCTGTCAGTCATTGTTCAACTGATAAATGCTCTCATGCGGAATCAGGACACAAGGTCGAACCGGTGACCTTCTGGTTGGTTTACCTCCTGAGCCGCAGCCGCCCTGGAACAGAGGGAGCACATGCCTCTCAGAATGGGAAAACATAGTAAAAAATAAACTAGAACAGCCCTCAGCAGAGCTCATACCTCCTCTAAGGCCCAATAATCCTTTAAGATTAAAGCTGCACCAGGTTTCGCACATTCGTAGATCCAGTCGTCTCAAAATCGTGATTTATTGATTCAGCATTTCCCCTGTGAAAATGTCATAAAAATTGCCGAATCTCATAATATTAAAGAAAGGGACCAGGTCCAGGTAAAATTTAATGGGGCTTTTTCTTCACAAATGTCCAATCCGACTGCACGAGCATCCTCTCAGTGGCTTTTGTGCGATTTTGCTGACAAACAGCTCAATGGACAGAGGTGAGAACAACCTCCTCCCCCAGAGTCAATCAACACTTACGCTGCCACTGTTTCAGCTCCACATGCGAGAGTACACGCTCCTTGTACTCATACCTGCGCGTATCACAGAGGAAAAGTGCCCTGGAGTCAAACAATCTTTTCATCATCACCACAGGAGGTTTCTCAAGGGCGCCTCCACGTGTGGAGCAAGACAGATTTAGTCCTGTCTCCATTTCTAGAGTCTGTTGAAGAAGTTTTCGGTCTTTGACTGCGAAGATCCTTGAAACATTTGAATTGGACGTAATGGTGTGAAACCGTCTATTCGGCAGCCTGTGGATATAACTGTATAATTTAAGGTCTCGCTTTGACCATGTCCTCGCGGCTGAGACGGGGACGGCTACACGCGCTGACATGTCATACCTTCTGTTAGTCAAGGTGAACTCACGATCACATTGCAGCCATCCGTTCCATGACAGTCAGCACTGACTGACTTACTTCATATGTAATGTAGCCCCTGGATTCCCCTCCCCATTCCCCCTGGCCCATGTTTCACTTCTCGCTGTGACAGTCGTAACAACCACTTATCCTTCTCAAAGTCAGAAATGCTCCGAGTCAGCAGAGGAAGGTCACCGCAATGTCGCGACGAGAGCGCGCTAGCTGTTTTTTAAGCATGACGATCTATACGAGGATAACCTGCAGGGAGAGGAAACTGTATGGTAAGCGTGTCAATATTGGTCAAGTGTGCAAGACTGTCTGGACAATGCTGACGATGGGCGTTTTGCAGCCTTTACTTTTGTGAGTGTGCCGGGGGCGTCAAGGAACATCATCGTCAATTAAACTTGCAGGAGTCAACGATGCTGCACAAGTCGTACTGTGCGAAAACTCTCACATAATATCATTGCATAAAGAGAATACCTGCAGTTCCCGTGCATTCACCACCAGCTCATCTGGTGCGCTCATCTCCCTCTGCTGAATTAGCCTTTTTTTAAATTATCTTTTTGTTTTTGTTGGAGCCACACAGTTTATCACATTAATGAATAATTTGTAGCCGTTTCAGAGTTGTGTTTCACATTCAGCTCAGCCAAATATTCTGGCTAATATATTCAAACACATTCTGGGCACTAGATATCTCATTGCTCCAGGGCTCTGGCACAGGACTTGGTATGGATGTACTTCTGACGGGATGCCCTTGTGCTCGAGTGTCTGTGTGTGTGTGTTGGGGGGGTTGCATGTGCATTCAGTGGGCCAGAATGAAACCCAGAACAGAAAGAAACTTGGCATCGGTTTTGTGCCCTGGTGTCCTGGACTCCAAGGTCCTCAAATAGCTTTTATCTAAGTAGATCAAAGCGGGATGGAGCTATAGTTTTTCCAAGCTGCCAGGGACACTTGTAAAGAAGTACCATCAAGTTTTTTTTTTTTTTCTACATTTATTGCTTGAGTGTTGAGTGAAAATCTCATAAGACAAATGTGCAGAAGTAGTTATCATTTGTATGTTGCACTTGTCCAACAAAAAAATTAAATAAAATTTGAATCATTTCTCTGAAAACTCTAACCAAGGTTCCATTTAGGGAGCACATACGGAAGTCTATGGTATGCCATGCATATGTCCAGTCTTTCATTACCTGCATGGTCACTATAGTTTGGACTACGTAGTGAAAGACCCTGAAACCAAGCCGTTCTTTGGAGTATTTATTCCTTGAAGTGAAAAACTGAGGCTCAATACGACTAATGCATGTTTTAATGTTATTGGAGTTTGAGGCTAATTTAAGGTCATAAAAAAGACACAGATGTTCAATTTGCCCATTTGACCACAGTGGTGAGGCTCTCAATAAAGTGGCCAAAGTGCCTTTCATTACCAGAACCTATTACACATGGCTGTTTATTTATAGGCCTCATCACGCCGCATGCCTTTGCAGCAGTGGACTCTCAGTCGTCATTTTAAAACTTGGTTTTAGAGTGCTTCAGCGCAGAGGAGCAGCTGAAATGAACCCTAATGGAAAACATTAAAAACACTGCCGGCGTTTCGCTGCAGTCAAGCCGTCTCCACTCATGATAAGAGGTAAGACATTATCATCTTGTGCATCATGCGCCGCGCGGTATTTCAAATGTGAGAAGAATAAAAGGAAAATATTGGGTCGTGATATTTATCAAACTCAATGAAGTTGAGTTGTTATCTTTATTTTGTATGTGGCTGAAGCGGCTGCATGATAAGAGTAAACGTAGCCATTAAAGGACAACATCGGTTGAAACAAAGACATTTAGTCCTGTCAGCTGTCTGTTCAAAGCTGCTACTTCAAATCCTCAGGCATATTCTAATCCTCCTCTGCTCATAGGTAGGCTCACATAAGTCAACAAACCCTGAACCTCTGCCAAGATCCAGCAGCCCCCTTAAATTAAATCTAGCTGCAGCAATACCAGTTCCCTGAAGATTCCTGATTCTGTTTCATCAAGAGTCACAAATTAATCCCTCATCAACGGACGTTTGTATCTGTCCCCATATCATCATTTAACCTTCCCTGCCTTCGTCCTGTCCTTCCACAAAGTTTTGAACACCAATAGTTTTTCAAAAGTGGACCAGGCAACTAAGTCGCTAAGCCTCAACAGTCCCCCAATGGACTCACATTTAAATTCATTAGATCTTGATTTTCTGGATATTTGGATCAGTGCCCTTGATAACTCAGACCTTTTAAGATCCATTCATTGTTCCTAATAAACAAAGAAACTCCCCATCCAATATTGTTGTTGTAATGAATGAATCCCCAAAATGTCATTGGGTTTCCCTTGACCCGTGTTCCACAGAGTTCCATAAAAATCTGTTTTATTGTTGTTGTGCAATCAACAAACCAACCAACCAAAAAATAAAAGATTTTCCACATTAATGGAAGAGGAGAAGTGAAGCAGAAGCAACACCAGGGCCGAATGATTCTCGTAAAAATGATCATGAAAATAAAACCATGCTTAAACGTGACTGTGATGTCAGCAAAAATCGTAAACAGCCACCATCTTGTTTCCAGAAATCGTCTGCCTGAGCTTTAACGTGATTAACAATTCTCAGACTTTTTCACAGACCTATGAAATGACAGCGAGGGCAGGATTTATCAGCTCGGGTGATTCTTCAGGCCAGGGCAGGTGCGTGTCTGCGTGGTCCCTTCTGGGAAGCTGCAAAAGTGATGTGGCTCGACTCAAGTCCTCTTAAATTCAACTTGTCAGTGTGACTGCAGCAGCATCATCCAGGCGTTACGACGAGGCATCGCCTCAGACTTTCAGTCATCAATCATTTATTCGGGCTGAGAACTCCCAGTGTGATCTTCCAAAGCGGTCAGACACCTGCCTAATGACATGCTCGCGGGTCACGCCATTGATTTAATGTCGTAGGGTTGGACTTATTTTTTTCCAGACACACACTTGTGTAACTCAGATACAGCATAGGAATAAAATGCCCTGAACCTAAACTCGTCTTTGATATTTGTAGCACTAAAAGCAGAGAACAGCAGTTAGCTGACATTCACCTCTAACTCCTGCGAACAGGCGGGGAAGAGAAGTCGCAGTCGGTACAGCTCAACAAAACAGGAACTGGAAATGATGGAGGAGGTGACTGCACTATCTAAGCTGGGTTTCGGAGGAGAAGACGTTCATAAGCACGCTGCATTTGAGAGATTAAAGCTGCCGGTCTCTGTGTATAAGGTCCAAGTCACCTTTTCCCCAGCCTGCTGTTTACTGGCTATTTTTCTGTTTGTTCGGAATACGCACAAACGTCCTTCTTTATTTTTTTTTGCCAGGAGCTTCATGAGCTTAAATTAATAACCTGATATGTCGGAAATGTGTTAATTGCTTTTGTTGCTCAGTTTCAGTTTTCAAGTGGTGCAAGCTGCCAAATATTTGAGCGTAAGAATGAATGGTGGAAGGTTGGCAGGATCCTAATTGTCGCAATCTCATTTGAGTCATAGTTTGTGTTAGACTGTTTCTTACCCAGGACCAGTGATGTCGTATTGTTCCCCTGGCAACTTCCTCCTGGTAATGAAACTAATGTCCTATTGTTTTAGCACAGTTTGCCTTTTTCGCGATGAATTCAACAGCCGTGTTCATTAGCGGGCCTCAGACATTCTGGCAGGTGGAATATCCAGCTGTCTGGACAGAGCCAGACAAGCCAGTTCCAGGCTTAGCGCTAAGATAAATTAACAGAGTGCGTTTGTTTGCCAAGTGTCGATCTGCTCATCCATCGCTCAGCAAGAAAATGAGCAAGTGGCCATTCATCTATTGTATAAACTGCTTGTGCTTGTTTGGATTGCACCGGGCTCAACCAACTGTGTTGAAGGAGGGTGAACCCTGGACGTAAAAAACTAAGTTTAGTTCAGGCTGGCATTATAATTATTAGTATTAGAGTTTCAAGCCTAAGCCAGAATGTTGCCCAGACGGCAGTTACCTGTTCACATCCATTCAATCTCGGGTATCCATGCTACTAACGTACATTCTTTGGATTTTGGGAAGAATGTGTGTAAATGTGACGGCCAACCTGGGAGAGATGGGTGGCCAGAGGCCCAACCCGTGGCCCGGCATAGGCCCAGATGGAGGTGGCTCATTGGTGCCTCATGCCCCTCACAGACAAAGAGGACAAACAAATCACATGTTGAAATATTACTGGTGGCGTGTTTGTGGAAAACGTGTGTGTCCATTGGTCTTCTACAGCTCATGTATATTTGTTTGGCGTTCAGGTGCTGCCTCACAGTCACGCTGAGCCTGTGCTGTGATTCTATGGTTCACTGAACACACCAGAGGCTGTTTATGTTTTTATATTTTCATGTTTTTATCCATCACCTCTGACTGTTTCATTTGGAGTGGTTGTGTGTGGGCAGGTCATTTTTTGTGTGTGGATGTAAACAGCATAATTTCCATGGCTGTTTTTTTTTTTTTTTGTTACATTGTAAAACGCTCAAAATACATAACAATACCTGTAGTTGTGCATATAAACAGAAACGCAGCTGATCACAGGAGCTTTATCTGCTTTGTTCTAAAATTAGATATGATTATGAGGGTAATTGTTTTCAACAAACTAATGTTATTACAAGTTAAAAAAAAAGAAAAGAAAAAACTGTAATTACAGATTTATCAGCTTGTGACTGTGAATATGAACTTTTAAGCTCTACAAAGTCATTAAGTAGATCCACTAATGAGCAACATGCTGTAATTGACTGCAATCCGCCAATCACACACACACACACACACACACACACACATATTCTCCACTAGAATATAAACCTGTTCCTCCGTGTGCAGCAGGTTCAGTAAAGATGTCACTTCACATATTAAACCAAGTTATATATCGCTGCTTCATCCGACTCTGTCTAAACTGTCTCCGTTTCAAACTTAAGTGCACGGTGTTTTTTTTAGTGTTTTGAAACTTGCGTCATGAATCTTGTTGATCTGCAGACCCCAGAATTAAATTCAAGACTGTAAATTAAGGTCACCCAAACACTCATAAATACCCAGACAACACACACACACACACACACACACACACAACTGATTCTAACATTAACCACCATTATCAACACCTAATCTGACCCTTACCTTAAAGTTGGTCTTGAACCTTAACTGTTATGATTAGGTCTTCATTTTTGTCCCAATAAAGAAACCTATAATGCCTATAACATGAATGTCTAAATGAATTAAAGTCCCCACAACACAAATGTTGCCTGGAAACCCCACAGACACACATCGACCACCGCCTCTGATCACTGCCAAGCTGCTTTCATTCTTGGCCTCGGACAGTTTGAACCAAATGACTCAGTCACTGATATGATTTCATTTCCATTTGTAAAGGTAATGGCTCCTCTGTACACAAAATGCAGTATCCAATTATCTGGACTTCCACTCTTACTAATTAATTCTTGACTAATGAGTAGCGGGGAGGCCATGCCCGATGCAGAGGGTTAAGTGGAGATACAGTGACTCGCTCAATCAGAGCATGATGGCATTTCCAGCAGCGGAGCTGGACAAAATTTGAATTCAATCAACTATGACCCCGGTGAAAATGGTGCATGATAACAAGTCACACACACATGGGGTGTGACATGTTTTTTAATCTTTTGCCAAACGAGGTTGTTTGCAGATCTATTGTGTGCTGCCATGCAGAAGCCTGATGTGCTGGACCTGGACCTTTTGTAGTGTCTGACAGCCAAGGAGGGCTTCGGTCTGTGGAAAATATGCAGATGAAATGATTGTGCTCTGACATAAATGGGAGATATTTAAATGTGTGACTTGGCAAAAATAAGGCTAAAAAAGGCCTTTTGTTGGACTGCACTGTGTGTGTGTGTGTGTGTGTGTGTGTGTGGGAAAACTGATGAGCGTTGTGTGAAAGGCAAACTTCCCAGAAATACAACATCACACTGTTTTTTTGGACAAGTATGGGCATTGCATTTTCACATTCCCCTGGAATTCTGCTCAGGGTTTTGGTAGATAGCCGACCTCGAGCTGTAGCCTCTGGCACGGATCGTCCTCCTCCAAGTGTTGCACTTATTACTCTAGTTAGTTTTATTTGTCTAATTGTTTGTGATACTACATGTTGTGTCACGATTTTAACAGTTGCGGGCTACTGGTCCAGATCACATAGAGAATAACCTACAATATGATGATGAGGATAATATATGTACACCTTATCATCAACCATACTCCTTTCAATTAAGGATGGGGAACCTTTTTATACCAATAAGTGTCATTTCTGTTTTTCATTCTCACTTTGAGTGGAACCATTAAGGTTAATGACTTAAATCCACCACAGAAAATATCAGCTGAAAATTTCAGGTGATGTTTTCTTTTATAATTTAACACACTAGCTGTTCTCAAAGGTAGGACTTTATGCAGTTGTGTTTATTGGTGTATACTTGGCAGTCTGTTTTTTTTTTTGTTTGTTTTTGTTTTTTTCATGCCGTGTCATTTTGTTTAATGTTTCTCCTCCGGCAACTCAAATAAATAAAACACTCTCATTGCAGCAAATTACCGTGCAGACAAACAGGAAGCTGTAGCATCAACAAGATGATGCATCGCTGCACTCAAGCAGCAGACAGAGCGAAGCAGACGTAGTTTAAATCACCCTCATCAGCACATATTCACTCGGTGTCAGGTTGAATTATACTTGTTTCAGCATCAACAAGAATTAAGAACGGAAATGAGCTGTGGTACGTATCTCGCTGCACGTCCACGTGGACGGTCAAAGCGAGTGGACAGGGGCTTGTTGTGGAAATGATATGTTTTGGCCGATACCACGTTGCATGAGGTCATCAGATCATCATGCAGCCCCGAGGCTCTGAACGCTAACGCCGCTGGTTGAGTTCCAGCTGTCTAAACACGATGTCACACACCTGTGCCGTGGTGTTAACACTCACACAGCACTGACCAGTGTTATTCTGCATGACGTCAGACTGCGGGGGAATAATACAAATACACGTCCACACAGGTTTGCGAAATCAGCCATGAGCAAATGTGTCCAGATAATAACTGGTTGGCATTTTAGGGGATTTTGTGAAAATTGGTGCAGCTTGATTGCATAGAAGGGGATTGTTAATGTAGGGGCAGCAATAAGAAGGTCCTGGGTTCGAGTCCCAGGCTGAGCCAGGAGGGCCTCTCTGCTTGCATGGGTTTCCTCCGGGTACTCCCGTTTCCTCCCACAGTCCATACACATGCATGTCAGGTTCACTGATCAGTCTAAACTGGCTCTCTGTCTTTGTGTCAGTCTTGCGATGAACTCACTTGTCCAGTGACAGCTGGGATTGGCCAATGGTCAGTGAAGAAGCCACGTGATAAAATTTAGGAACAGATCTCGATACCACGGCACAGTCACAAGAAGTAGACATGCGCCCTCCATCTTTCCGTCTGAGACGCTCAGCAGGGCCAGTGTGTGCCAGAAAGTTTCCTGTCCACGTGTTATGCAAGTTTGAAGGAACATATGCAGATGTTATCATGTGTGGCAGAGACCGAGTGAGTAGAATTGATAATATGCTCATTAGAAAGCGGTTGGTGGAAATCTCATTAGTTTTGACCATTTCATCATTAGACAGGGGATTTATTATTAATCGAGCCATTATGCATGGAAAGGCTCAGTCGTGTTCCGTGCCCCTTCTCCCTCTTAATCCCACCGCTCCTGTCCACACGGGCTTGATTGACACGGCCACAGGTGCGACTGTATGAATATGAGACCTCACCTACTTGACCTCGGCACAAGCGGAATACTAAAAGGACGCTCGGCACGCACGGAAGTCCGCCTCCCTTCGCCGGGACAAAGGGAGATTTGCTCAGGGACGCCACATGAAATCAATCTCTGTCACCCATAAAAAGATCCACGTAAGCCAGCAGCTTTCCTCCATCCCACCCTCTTAACTTTGTTTCGCATCTTTTTACGGATATCCAGTTACACCACGATATGGATTAATCCTCCTCAGCTGTCTGACCCAGAATCTTCTCCCTGCTGTGCCAACATACAATGCTGCCTTCTGACCTCTGTCATTTGTTTTTATCTGTGATCCGATTATCCTAAAGTGACATTTTAAAGTGCAGGTCTTTAAGAACTCAGGGTCATTTCTTTAATAAGCTTCCATCAGATGCCTCCTGGCTCATGAACACAGTCACATACAGGAGAATTTCCCCGCTCACTTTGTTTGGTCCTCTCTGCACTTCGTAACTAGATCTTCATTTAGCAGCCGTCGGTCTCAGTCACTGACTCCGGCTGTTTTTACAACATAAAAGGCAAAACAACCACTCTACAGAGGCTGGAAACACAAGAAATAAAGCACTAAAGACCTTGAAATTAACACATTAAAAGAAGGCATTAAAGTTACAAGACTAAGCCATAAAAATGAGGCATTCACAGTCCTTTATGGAAGAATATAATTATTTATTTTTAAATGAAACAACGTATTACAATTACATTTAAGACAATAAAAAGCTAAATCAAGTAAATAAATAATTGATTCACATAGTAGGGGATTCATTTTCATCAACAACCGCGATGGTGGCTGAAGATGTGGCTCGATCTGTTGAAATAACTCTAAAGTTGCTGTGATTGGTTGATAGTTGATCAATCGCACTCTTTGCAATCTGAAATTCGCTGCACGGAGGCGTTTAGACACAAAGCTATAAAATCAAGGATTAAAGAGTCACTTGCCAGCCAGAGGTTAAATTATAACTTAATATGTCTGCCCTGAACACAACGAGCTTCCAGTCTGACTCGAGCCTGATGGAGTTCGTCAGATGCCCTTTATCCATCACACACATGGTTATTGACTTTAATCAGGTGCCCACTAATTACAGATCATTAAGGGTCGAGTCTTGTGTGTTGATGATGGTTAAAATTGATTTTTATTTACTTCAAAGATCAGAATACGCAACAAATGTGTATCATAATAATGATGCATCATACATGAAGCCATCTTCAAACAATATTTAGAAGTGATTTAACTGAACCATCAGTCATTAAATACATTTATACAGGTATGAGAAATCTCCCATAAACATGAGGAGGGAGATCAATAAAACGAGTTGAAGAATGAAGTGTGTGCTGTGACCTCTCTCCATGAGGCTCTAACTGCTTCAGGTTAGTTTTTCTTGGACAAACAGATCCTCATTATATTTGCGAATTCAGTCCAGTGGCCCTGACCCTGTGGACATTCATCACTTTCATCACATCAACGGCTCCCAGCCACAATATAACATATTAATACGTGCCTTTAAAGGCTTTATTCATGTCCTCTCTTTGAGTCATTTACAGCTTCCTTCAGGGTCATTTTTTTCGCTTTTTTTCGTTCACAGAAGTAAACACAACAGCACGCTCCTGATTGGATATAAACAAGTGCGTCATCAGCCCCATTCAGACAATAACGTCCTTATTGTAAATGTAAGATGAAAATTATGTACGTGTGTGTGACCGGAGAGAATGGATCAGTGTGACTGCGCCTTTACCGTGAATAGATCCCTGTTCTGTTCTGTGGAGGACATATTGTTAGGTCTCAGACTAAACTAAAGCATGTGTTTGTGGAGCTGTACTTGTGAGGACCAGTGGTGTCAACACCCCTTTAATGGACTGTTTGGGGGTCAAGGCTTGGTTTTAGGGTTAGGTTTGGGTTAGGTTAAGAATAAAAGGTATTTAATTTGGATGGTTAGAGTAAGAGGCTGGGGAATGTGTGTGTGTGTGTGTGTGTGTGTGTGTGTGTGTAGTCTTTATTTATTACGAAAGGCAGTCATTTAGTTTAATTCACCTAGGATGGCTTCTTTTCAGTTCCAGGAAAGGAAAAAAACAGGGCTGAATTTGCAATAATCTCATCCTCTCTTTTATTCTGTCTAAAGTGGAAACAAAAACCACACGCAAATGTCAACGTGACAGATATCTGATGTCCATCTTTGTGAAGCTCCGTTTGCAACACCTCATTTTCTCAGAAGGAGAATCAGCGTCTCATTTCGTTTTTCTCCTTTGGTTTTGTTTCCCCTTTGATTTAATATCCAGAAGAAATTTCCAGGCCTTGCTCATCACAGCAGGAGTTTGTTAACTGTGAAAACCACAGTGAGCAGCGCGTGCTTGACTTATGAAAGGTGATCTGTATCTTTCACATTATTTTGCTGAAAAAAATTTGCCTTGAAGGATAGATATGAAGATGGTTCTGTCTCTCTTTTATTCTGTCTAAAGTGGAAACAAAAACCACACGCAAATGTCAACGTGACAGATATCTGATGTCCATCTTTGTGAAGCTCCGTTTGCAACACCTCATTTTCTCAGAAGGAGAATCAGCGTCTCATTTCGTTTTTCTCCTTTGGTTTCGTTTCCCCTTTGATTTAATATCCAGAAGAAATTTCCAGGCCTTGCTCATCACAGCAGGAGGTTGTTAACTGTGAAAACCACAGTGAGCAGCGCGTGCTTGACTTATGAAAGGTGATCTGTATCTTTCACATTATTTTGCTTAAAAAAATTTGCCTTGAAGGATAGATATGAAGATGGTTCTGTCCCATCACTAACCAATATAAAGCATAAAAAGAGGCATCAGGGCTGTTGTTCCCCCCCCCCCCTGCTTTTCCCCCCCCCCCCCCCATTTGATGTACATCAGAAGAATTTAAATATCAACGCCTCATTCTAGCGTAAAGAAAACAACAACACACATTAGTGAAAGTATCACGATTTCAATTTGGAACCAATGGATCTCTTCCACCTAAATCTTCCACGCTGGACCTTTAAGGCAACATGGCATTTGCATCTCCGAGAGATTATTACAGGCAGAGCTCATTTCCATTGATTTATTTATGCACTTAGCGGTTCAGTGGAGGCCTGAAATTAAGTAAACCTAAATTAAATGAAGAGCCATCAGTGGTTAAGCCTCCGCATCACTTGATTGAGGAAGCATAATCTAGGTTGGAGTTCTGAGGGCCATCCTCGCATGCACACATATGCGCCGTCCACACAATAGCCCACACACACCCCCACGATCCAGAGCTGTCTGGCGAGGATTAGCGATTGAAAGGCTGGGGCGTGGGAACCACTTCCTCTCCCCGTTTTTTCACACTGAAATCAGGTCTCGGGATGGAAATGACATCAGTGCAGTTCAAAGAATGATCAGGTTTTCAACAAAGGACGCCCCAGGCTGGGGATTTGCAGCAGATCGCTTCCTAAACTTCTGCAGGCGGGAGGTGAACAAGTCATCACTGATGAGTTTCAAAGAGTTGCAGATGCTGGTGTGTGGGTGTGTTTCTCCTGATCACTGACAAAAGTGAACTGAATATGTGCGCATGCTGTGTGTAAATGAGGTGCTGTAGTAAAAACTGGATCAACCACACATTGTTTGGATTGTCAGTGGTATTTAGTTTGTCTGAAACAAAACAGCTGTCATGTCTGGAACCTTCCAATCAACTGGGTTTGCAGAATGGAGATCGACGTTGAACCCTTCGAATGAAGTGAGTGACTGACTGAGGAAGTTAACAAACAATTAAGCAGCTTAAACCCTCTGACTTTTCAATTAACTAGTTTTCGAACCAGTTGCACAAAGTTTCTGGCAGCTGAGCAGCACACTCAAATTAATCTTCCCCATAACCCCCCTGGTCTCCTTCATCCTCTTATCCATCAGCTGTTCGACCAGCTCGCTTTTTCTAAATCCAATCTTCTGCTTTGAAACGCAAGACAACATTCTGTGTTTATATTCCTCGGCTCGCTCCACCTGCTTCCCCGTTCTAGCCCTTCCTCCTGAGGATTTTGTGACCTACTTTGAGAAGAAGGTATTCGAGGCCATGTTCTCAGCTGTAACTGCACTCAATCTGCTCCTTTAACCCGGCAGGCTTTGCCTTAACGTGTCACTCACTGGCCACACGACTGTGCGCTTATTTCCCTGAGCATCCTTTGACTGTTTGAATGTTCTCTCCGGTCTCTGTGATGCTCCCGCTCCTCTGTGAATTTTACTCAAATTATACTTTTAAAGGAGCCATGTGATGTTCTGTTTTTCTTTCCTCCAGTGTGTGACGTTGGTTTCAGCATTTTCAGAAGGTCTTGAAAGTTCTTGAACGAGCTTGTTTAAACCACAGACAGCACTGATTCTGAAACGCCTTGTCAGTGGTAGCGCCGATACTCCAGCACGTTTGACGAAGGATACCTCACAGAGGCCGACAGTCGCCATGTGCTGGCAGCGGTTGACCAGTCTGAACGCAGGTTTTCATCCCCTGCTTAACGAAACATGCACTGGTGCAAAGGTCGACAATACGTTTATAAATCAAAAGCTTCTTCAAATAATAAAACCATAATTTTGAGTGGTGTGGATCAGCTACAGGAGTGTGAAGCTGTAAACAAGTGGGAGAGTCAGGACGAGGCGCCTGACACACAGGCCTAACACAACAACCTACATCTCCACTGAAGACATATTTATAAAACCGTAAAATGTCCAGTACTCTAGCACCAGCAATTCTGTGTTCCTCCTTTTCTTTGGCTTTGATTTTTTTTTTTCCCCCACCTGTTCCTCAATTACTAACACTGGCTTTTGTTTACCTTTTGAAATGTTATTTCAACAAAGAAAACAGAAAGGCCCTTTTTTATAAAACAGTTTCAAGATAATAATTGTAAGCCCCGTTCAATCTCGCCTCATAGAAACGTGCCGAGGAACAGGGACGAGAACAGGTCGAGACAGATATGCCACTAAAAAAAAAAACATGCAAGTATGAAGCAGACAGCAGAGAAACGGGCAGCTTCTCTCTCAAGAGCGACCTATTGATCAGGCCCCGCGGCGCATCCCTGGGTGGAGCTTAGACGAGCAGTTTAGGCAGGGGGAGCGGCCGAGAGCAGGGAGATAGCAGATTTACCGATGGCAGACAGCGAGTCACTGGGGGGAAACGTGACAGCAGCTATGACTCGCAATTACTGCGAGGGGTCTGAAGCCCGGGAGGCTGAGAGGGAGCGCGTTTCCTCCGGACCGCAGGTGGCACGGCAGCGAGCGGAGACATTCTCCTGGTGCAGCCGTGGTCTGAATCGAGATTCTCACATATGGTTGTGCACATCTGCTGTCGGCCTCATTAGCGTTAATGACATGTATGTGCGCATCAGTTGTGCTGCTCTCAGATAGATAAATACGTGACGCACAAATTCTACAGGGATGGCGCAAAATGTGTTAAAACAGGCTCCAACATAGTAGTTGTGCTAATGACGGTAAGCTGGATAAATGTGTGACTGTAAAGTGTTATTAAGTAGCACATTCAAAGAAATTAGGATGATGGCGATAAAATATATTCTTTGTTTAAATAGAAGCTGTGAAATGAGCATTAAATGTCACAAATCATAACACAGTATAAGGTCGCATGTGCCAAAATAAAAAGTGAGGGGGAAGAGTTTCTTTCATGTCTATTTCAAAACATGTTGTGAGTATTTTTAGTGTCTAACGAACTGGAGGGAAAAACGAAAAAAAGAAAAGAAGAAGCTATGCTGTCTGAAACTTTCTCATGTCCTCAAGTCACCGTCAGCCCGTCTGCAGCACCGAGCAGAGGCTCCGGTGCTATGGTTACCTGAAGTTTAAGAGATCTGAGCAGGGATTTACAGTGAGATCCACAAAATGAACGGCTGTGAGCAAGAAAAACATAATGACTCTTTGTGTCACGAGAAATTGAGCCATTGTGTCAATAAACTTAGTTCCAGTCAATTATTTCTATGCCGTTCATTTGTGCACAAAGCTGAGAGGATATAAACGTAATCTTTGAGCTCAAGCGCTATAAAGGGGATCCAAAACTTTTTGGTACATGTCCAGTGAATTAATAACATCAGAAGGAAAAATGGGCTCCCTTGGGAAATTGGCTGAGTATTGAGGAGCTCTCATAATCATACACTGACCATATTATAATAATATTTTACATCTTTAATAGCATTTAGATATATTACCAAAATAAAATCCTTGATGATCATATCTTCCCTTATATAACATGAAGGTGCATATCTGTATGTAAAGTTGTATGAAAATATTATTAAAATGTAAAAAAAAAAAAAAAAAAAAGTATTTTCATCAAGTTAGTTTAATGTGTGTATATTTTATAACTTTTTACTTGTTATGCTGCTGTAACTAATGCCCATATCCTCACAGTGGGACAAATTAAAGGATTATCTTATCTTATCTCTTAAAAAAAAATCATTAATTGCAAAAGAAAACTTCAATTCAATCATCATTTATCATTATTTCAATACAATTTCATCTATTGCTTTTGAGACTAAAATTGATGGATGTGCTTAAACCCATCTATAGAAATGTTGCTCCTATCAGATTTAGACAATCATCAGATAATGGCCGCTCGTTCTGAAGCAATATCACAGTTATTAATTGCTGCAGCTGCAGCGGCATGTGACATTTTGACCTTGGTGCAAGTGAATCAGCTGCAGTGCAATATAGCTTATCTTCTACATGTTGCTATTTTAGGTCATTTTATCGAATCAAAACGGCTTTCGCACAGATAATGGCTTATCTTTTGTTGTGCACTAAAATGAGAATATTTTATTTGTTCCTTTTTCTTATTACTGTGTTTTTATTCAATCTCAGAAACAATGAGGAGGAGAATATCAAATCAAATCTGCACTCACCTCCCCCTCCACTCATCCTTCACATGTGCTGCCATTTCTACAGAACTATAAAAATAAATCGAATCAGCTGTGGAACAGACCTCTGCAACGACACATTACATGAACGGGCACGTGCCTGTGCTGGCGGAGAAGATGGAGAGATGAGCGGACAGTTTATTTTGAAGGCTCTATTCCCCTCTTAATAACCTGGATCAGACCTCATATCACCAAATGTCATGAGCTCATCTCATCTCCACTTGGCTCATAAAGAAACACAATGAATGTCAGCTCACCTCAATCCCACACAGTTGCACTCTTGTTTAAGTGTGCATGCCACAAATCAATAAAAGGGTGACATTTTCAGTCTCAGCAGGTGGAAGAGGAGCTAACGACATGGTGTCTGTTTCCCAAAAGCTAAAGACCTGAGGCTTAAGAGGCAAAGATGATCAGTTAGGTCCTCTGTGCCGCTGGACATGGTGGTGATGGTCACTTTGCAAATCCCTTTAGCCAATTTACAACATCTGCACAGACTGGAAGGCCCTGATAAAGCTAAACAGGATTCCCAAATGTTAAGCTAACAAGCTAACTTTTGGACTGTTGTCTTTATGTGTCACGTTTGTTTGCTAGTTTGCAACAAACACAACACTGAGCCTTTGTGATGTTGTTTACGACTGCACAGTTTCGACGACAGAAGATTCCCTTACCGATAACATGCGGCTGCAGTTGGACACAAACATTTTGAACATATATGCCTAGCATTATTAGGTTGGGCTTAGGATCTCTTCATCTTATCACTTGCTGGCACCTAGGACAGGTTAGGTGAGGATCCACTTATCATAGCCTTAGTTTCTAAGTTTGCTGGCGACATTGAAAACGAAGATAACTGTGATGCATCTGGATCTGTGTTTGCTCAGCCTCAGAATCAAAGTTGAACTCAACAGAAACTTCAGATGTTTCTTTTGAGTTCTGTTCCTCATCCTCTGTTCCTATAGCAACAGAATGTTCAGCCAGCTGCCGGTGACAGGACATTTCTCCTTCTAATTAGAGCAACATTTTTAATATTGCTTTAGTCGGTGTGGACAGGAGATGGAATTCTTTCACAGAAAGAGAAGGAGGACAGGGTCTCGAGCCACCTTATTCTGACTCGATACTGGAATTTATGTGTCTGTTGTAGCTCCGAAAGAACTGTGAAATTGTTTAAACTCTGGCACTGATCATTCAGAGAACAATCAAATGATCATCGTCACTTCAGTCTGTGTTAATTGATTCTTTAATGAAAATCGTGGCTCACACCTATGTGCTCATACATCCCACATCATTTCTAAGGAGGTGTCTTTCTGCTTTGTCTCACCCAGCTCAGGCTGTCCTCAGGTTGTGATCTGACAGTGGATTTGTGAGGACTTAGATTGAATTATTGTACAGAAATCTTCCATCAGTTTTCTGAGTTTAAATACGTGAAACCATATGATCAGTTAATGGAAATGCTTGGTGATATATATATATATATTCAACACTTTCAAAAATCTTGCTCGATATGTTCTTGTCGGATTGATCGGGCTGCGGAATGCAATTATGTGTGTGTGTATGGGAGCCAGCAGCTTTTCTGCTCATGTTTAAGAATGAATTGTGCTCATAGCAATTTCCATACTGATCGTCATTATTATTCACTGGTGGATGAGAAACGCATGTATCTACTTTCCTCAAACTTCTCCCGGTGCAAACTGGATTATGCAATGTGTTTTGTAAGTTACAAAAGACAGGGTGTTTGTGTACTTTCTTGTGCGGGGGGGGCGGGAGGGGGTCTTATGGCCGAGTTACTCTCATGAAGTTCGAACTTTCCGAGGTGTTTCTGCCCCCGAGGTATTTGAAGAGGGAGTGATGGGAATGTGATGGATCGCTGATCAAGCGAAGACAGAGAGGTGGCCTCTGTTCTCAGATGTTGCTCACTCACCTCTGTCCAGCGGCTCCCGCTGCTGGCTGATTGAGTTGCCATAACACATCATCACTAAGGAGGTGAGGGAGCTCTTCATTTCAGGGTCACACTGTGTTCACACTGTGTTCGGTCTGATACAACCATTCTAGTTCAATAATTATTATGCTTGTTTCCTCTGTTGCCTAACATGAACACTCTGAACCACAATAACACCCAGTATAAAATAATTGCATTTCTCATCTTATAGCAGTTATTTTAATCTTAACTTCTATTTGTAGAGCAAACAGTTTGCTAAGCTGTTAGTAACTGACTCTTGAAATCCCATAATGATTGTCTTCCTTGTCTTTGTTTAATCTTCCTTCGCTTCATAAAGGGCTCAACCTCACATGACAACTACAAATAGAACGACTTCAATGCATGTGTAGTACGATCCTGCGCTGTGTTTCTCTGTCTGGGTGTGTGCAGGAGAACCCGGAGGGTGAACCATTCGTGTTACTAATTTTCGTCTCACTTCATCAAAGCACGTTCACCTCGGAGACTGTTGACGCCACGAAGTAAGTGCTGAATATCAGCAGTTCAATAATTTCATCCGCGGCGTCTCATCAGTATTGATCGTGGTTGAGTGGGAACATGTGTCTTTGGTTTATTCTTGACTTTAATTCTGTCTATTAAACAAAATACGAATACGTCCTCTGCATGGGATGACCGCCTGACCTTGAGCGGCGAACACCTCGCGAGCAGACCTGACTGGCTGTGAAGATTGGTATCACGTATGGATTTCTTGCGAGGCCCCGCAGTCTCACTGGAACTGGAGATGATCCTCGCTAAAGAGTCTCTGCCTCATCATAACTTTAGGCCTGAGCCCTCACGTGGTTAATCAGATACGGGCTCATGCATTCAACCCTGATCAATGTGAGTCATGTGTGAGTCGCTGGCTTCAGCCTTACCTCTCCCTCGGCAAACACAAACAGCGCAGCACATTATGTGCAAATGAGTGCTTTTTAATTAGGGGAAAAGGAAAGGCTGAAGTCGTACGAAGAAATCCAAGCTTTCAGTAATACTTTCACTCTCAATGCAAATGCAGCAGGCTTTGCCACACCGTTTTTTCTTTAGGCACAATCTATCTTCTAACAGATATTAAAGCTGAAGTTTGCATGTGTCTAAAAATAAGACTGTAGAACATATATCCGAAAATAATAAGAGACAGACAAATGGGGCTGGCCCATCACTGTGTGAATGTAGAAGAAGCTCCGCCCCCCTCAGCGATTCCGCCCCCCACTGATGGCGAACTGTCGTGCACGTTGTCTTAGTACGTTCAAGTCAAACCAGACTGTAGAAGCAGGAGCGACGGCGACATCGTGTTGTTTAAGATGAAACGTGTCACAACGCATTTTTATTTAAAACGGCTCCGGGAAAGAGGATAAGCGCACCGTTAGCGTACCTGGCACGAGCACAGAGCAGAAACAGAGCTAAGCTAATCCAGCTTTCTTTGTTTCCCAGTTACAGAGCCGGGGCTGTTCATTTAATCTGGTTATTGAACTGAGATGACTATACCTTCCAGTGAACCAGTGGCCAGATGTGACCTGCTGTCGAAGGTCGATTTCCGCGTTTTTTTAAATATTATGTGAATATTTACTTCTTGTTGCTGAAGAGCATCGAGCAGGAAACTCCCAGGAAAGCAGTCAAGTAATGATTAGAGGGAGGTAATGAGTAAGTAGTGAGGCAGTTTGTTCTTTATTTCTTTCATTTCCCTTTTAGTTGAGTGTGGAAACATATCACGGGACCTCAGGGTTCAGAACCAGTGACAGGCTATAATTAATATTTATCATTTAACACGGCATTTTATTTCTCCCTGTGGTGCCGGCTTGATGATGGGGCTGTTACTCCGTCACTTGTGAGAGGACGATGTGTTAAGAAAACTGGCAAGAGCCTGTGTCCTGGCCCATTTCCTTTTTCTTTGGAAACGACACTCTGAGCTATTTATGTCATTTTCTTCATGTGACATTAGAACACAGTTTACATTTGTGTAAGACAGATAATTTACACATTGAACATGACACGTCTAGCAAAATGAAAAGGCACAGCATGACAGTATTACAGGTTAAAGCATATATTTAAGTACTTCTGCAAACAGTGGTGTGATTCATGTGTTCCACTGAAGCCCTGGAGGGGTGTTTTACAAGCACGCAGGCCGGCAGTGTGGGCCGATTGTCAGTCGGGGAGATATACTGCTCGGGCTGTCTGTCTCCCTTGATGCTTTGATCGCTATCACGCTGAATCGTGTGACTTCTTGTGAGCTCAGAACTTCTGACGTCAGTGCGGCCAGAAGGAGCACAGCTTGGAAGCAAAACGTGTGTGTGTGTGTGTGTGTGTGTGTGTGTGTGTGTGTGTGTGTGTGCGCCACGTGCACACTCCACATTGGTTAGGAGAGTGATATTGACAAACTGTGCTGACTCACCAATTTGCATGTTCCGTAGCTGAAATGTTTTTCATGAGTTACACGTGATCTGTGAAGACACAACCTGACACGATGCTGACGACCACGGCTCCGCTGTTTTAGCCACGCCGTAGGGCTAAACATACCAAAGTAGTTCATCTGTGCAGGACCAGCTGTAAAATGAGTTGTAATTAATTTGGGATAATCTCCAGGTCAGCGTGAGGCCAGCCTGCGATGATAGCAGCGCGTAAAGGAACTGTTTTGATCCTGTGTTGGGCTCTCTGATCCTGTTGGATCATTAATAAAACAGTCATGGCGGCCTCCTCGTCACTTTTGATCACGCAGGCTTTTACATCCTTTAAACTCATTGTCATTCATCTCTGTGTGGTTTCTCCTCCTCTGTTACTTTCCCCAAAACGCGAGTGGCACCGCATTCGGGTATGAATGAATCCCCTGCTGCTCCTTCTTTGTGGATGGTCCCGTCAAATGAATATTAACTCACTCACTCTATGTATGTAAGGCGGAATTTTCTGGATTTTGTTTTCAGTCTAAATCTGAAAGACTACTCGTGAAAAAGTAAGCAACCTGACCAAACTCTGAACTCTAATCAATCATTATTTTGCCTTTTACAGTCAGAGGAGGTGCAGGAGCGCCGGGCACAAGGATGGAATGGGGTACCTGCATATTTCTAAATATTTATTCAGTGTGCCGTGTCATGTTGAGATGAGCAGAATTCTTCTTTTTTCCTATAGTCTATTCCAGATAGAGATATTTGCCAATGGAGGTCATTTGAAACGACACGTGCACAGCTCTGCCCGAGTCAAACTGCATCAGTCAAGGTCGGCTGCCTCCATACACCCAGGGTTAGCATGGCTGAAGCTTAACAAATATACACAAGTCTTCTTCCCTCCAAACGAACTGGGCACATTTGCTTTTCCCATCATGCACTGTTAATATTTGGACAAACATGGCTGCCAGATTAAATATTCCATGGCACATTGGGTTGTTTGGTCAGGTGGTTTTTAACCTCGTCACATGTCGATACGCATCCGTCCTCTGTTTTCTGGGAGATTTTGAACAACCAAGAAGAGCATCGCCGCTTGTGTTCGCACGAGCAGCGCAGGCCGCAAGGCTGTGAAGGCGACAGACAGTGGACGAGCTGTGGGACAGGACTTTTCTTTTTTCCTGATTCCAGCTCTGTGATGAAAGAAAAACAAATTGCTTGGCAGAAAAATAAAGCAGCCTGACAGACGGGCCGAGTGGAGAGAAGGAGCAAAGCACACCTTTGTGATACTCGGCCACTTGGAGTGCTCAGTGTGTGTATTCGATTCGGTCCTCCTTTAACCGTGGTGACACTCTAACCTTGGCCTCCTGTGCTCATGTCAGGCCCCACTCCTGATTATGCCACTTTACGTCTCTCAACACTCGCCTCTGCCCTCAAAATGCTAATGACACACCGCCGTCTATAATTCGGGACAATTTTGGATGCAGCACCATTCCATTCAGCAGGAAGTTCATCTCTTTCTTTCCCTCACTGGGAACCCCGGGGGATTGTGGAGAGGCCAGTCATGGAGAGCCTGATAAGGTGCAGACTTTGAGAGGCAAAACCCCGCTCTCTCTCTCTCTCTCTCTCTATCTCTCTCTGGCTATCTGTTTCTCTCCCTCCGTCTACAGTAGGGAGAACTTGCACAGAGGTCACTTATCAGATGTCCGTCTGTATTTGTTCTGTTTTATATTCAACTCCAGCTGCTCGGTTTCGTTTGACTGATACTGACGGAGCTGTTGTATCAGCACTGGGAGAACATTTCCCGCAAGTGCTGAGAGCTTCTTTTCTCGATCAGATGATTCTTTAATTGTGATTAAAAGAAGACCTTGATCTCGCAGCACAGTCCTCCCTGTTGCACCCACACTGTGTGTGGCTGTACTTGACAAATTGGAGGAAAGCCCAGAAATGTAAGGAATAAGAAATCTTCCATTCAGGGTACAAGAGGGTCATTGACCGGTTTGATAAATATCACGATACTATGATTTATAGAATGGGGGATTCACTTTGACCACATCTCAACTTAGTAGCAGATTGTGAGGTTGTTCCGTGTCTCCTGCGATACGAAAACAGTACTTTGGATTCCCCTGTCAATGGGAAGTTAGCATGAGCTGTGAAGCATTGCATGTACTGTGTACATACAGTGTTTGTTCTCAAAACATTAGCAGAATTTGATAATTGATTATAATCCACTTCTTCACTTCATCAACTCAGTGGTGAGTGGGACACAATAAGCTATAACACTTGCCTCCTCCATGTTAATGGACTTGAAACATATCAGAAACTGGCTTTAATGGTCAAAAACCAAGCCAAGTTTATGCCGTTTTTTTCTTTTTAATCAAGTTCATGAAATGGTTCAATCGTTAACATGACTCGTGACATATTTCCTGAGCTGTATCAAATGCAGCTGCAGTCCTACACAGTTTATACTTTCTCAGCCCACTGTAGTAAAATTGGAGCCATGACCTACATTTCACACAATTCAGCTTTGAGATTAGTTATTTGTGTTCTTCAAAGGTGTGCACGCGTCCACCCTGAAGTCGGCGGCTAACCGGTTCACGTGTTTCTATGGGAACAGAAAAGATGCCATGCATGTGGATTGAATTTAACCCAGAGGAATCTCTCCGGCTGCAGGGTCCTCAGTTCGCGGAGGACAGTCGTGTGAACGTTATTTCTCGCTGATCCTCGCTCGTGGTTTGTCTTTTCCTTCAGATCTCCTTCAGCTCTCACGCGTTCACTCAGCCTGACGTCTCACTTGCTTCTTACTTTTTCATTCTAATCCCAGTCCCTTCCGCTTCGCCTCCTTTCTTTCTCTGTTCATCACTCTCTCTGTCCCTGTCTTCGCTGACTCCTTCAATATTGGGTGACACAATCCTGATCTGGGGTTTGCTTGTGACAGGTGAAGACCCAAGGTAAAGAGAGGGGGGCTGGAAATTAGCTGGTGGTTTAACTGTGTGTGTGTGTGTGTGTGTGAGGGACTAAAAGGAACCAACAGAGAAAGCAGTGTGTCACGAAGCTCCAGCATGATGCTCAGTCAGATCTAGTGATACTGTCACATCGTATCCTCAGCACCGGACTCCGTTCTCTGCGGACCAGCGTTGCGTGTAAGAGATACAATTAAATCCTACACCTTCTTAGCTACACCTCCCTGCAGCGCCCACCCACGCCATCCATTACTATTTATTTATCTATATTACACGTCTTAAAAAAAGGATTTGACCATTTCCTTGAATAATCTGAGGAATAAATTCAGTTCTTACCTTATAAATCTTATCCAGTGCACTTGTGGCACAATCCTGCAGTGATAATTCGAAATGTACAAACAGTGTTTTTTTTTCCAATGTGAAATAAGCATCCGCTTGTGTTTATTCCATTCAATTGAATTATTAATGAACTAAAATTGCAATTTCCAGGATTTACAGGAGCTTAAAATGTGGAAGACAAAAGTGTTGGAGGATATTTCTTAAAGTGCTGATCTCCTGAGTTTACCCAGAGCGGCGAGTGAATAAAAATAAAAACAAGCATTCTGTGACAGACGCGTTAGATCAGTGGAGAACAGCCCGTCTGTTTCAACCCGACCGTAACGCGGGGAGAACTTCAAAAGTTTCCAAAAGCGGAACGGAAAGTCGTGACAGTTTCATCTGTTAATGACCCACAGACACATGGGAAGAACAAGCAAATGATCAGGTATGAAACCTGGGGGGGGGCATTGTTTGAGAAAAAATTAAACCATATTTCTAAATGATAATCATTACAACAATATACTTCATAATTAGAAATTTAACTAGAAACCGCAGTGAACCACAGAAGTTTATTAAGACTTTAATCAACCTCGTGTTATTTGCTAATGACAGCAAGTGGGCTGCTCCTTCCCTCACCCTCTCCGTCTTAATTAATCTCGCCCTATCTGCAAATTAGATTTCTGTGCGTCGAGCAACTGTGTTCTGTGTCTGCACGGTAAACAGACACATTGTTCCCAACACAGTGATCAAGTAATCAGGCGTGTTTTTTTAAAGAGGCGCTGTTTAATTATCATGAGTCAGAAGAGTGGGAAAAATCCAAAGTCACGAGCTGGAAACTGTACACACACACACACACACACATGCACTGAACACAGCTGTCAGTCACGTTAACAAACAGCAGAGTGAAGGGCGTCCTTCCATTCCCCTCATACACACACACACGGAGAGTGAACTCTTGCGTGTATTTCCAGAAACGCAGACACTGCTGCCCTTCTCTGGTCGTCAGCCTGTACCACATCATGCTTAAAAAGCAATGCAGTTTAATGAGCCTGATATTTTAGGGCCTGACTGTGGCATTAGACCACAGGGACTCTTATTTTCCCCATGGGGGCACGTCACAATATTTTCAATTTTCATGCTGAAATGGGGAGGGAAGAGAAAATCCATAATCGTTTTTTTTTTTTCCCCTCAAAGTGGTTTCAGTTAATTTCATCAGGGGTCCCCGGGGAGCGAGGGTCTCAGATAACACTCGCTGACGTTTAAGTGTGACAGAGGCCTTTCATGTTGTGTGTATTCTTATTTCACAGTGCTTCTGATGCATCTGGTGGACTGTCGTAATGACGTGACACTCTGAGAGCAGCCGTGTCAGACTACAGGGACTGAGATGAATCCTTGTCAACACTGAGTCATTTGTGACCTGTTGTTGTTGTGTCCCTCTGTTGTGTGGTCGTCCCCCGACGTTTTGGCTCGTGACTCCTGAGTTTATCTGGATTTATCTGCACGCTAATGAACGTGTAAATGTGCCAGAGTCAGCGGCGCGCACTAGTTTTCATCTGTAGTCCCTTGAATTTTGATGTGGAAAAAGACATGAATGGAACTGAATACAAAGCCTTTCATTGTCATTGAACAAAAGACAGCAGTACAAGCGACTCTGCTTCTGCTGAGGCACAATGAATATTTTGGAAAAAATCTTTTCAAAATCCTATAAAGGACGCAAACCAATTAAAAGAAAGGCACACACACACACTTTGGCACACATGATTGCTAAATGACTTGATGGTCGCAGGACGACATGGACAGAGAGCAATTAATGTAATTAAGTACAAATAATCCTATGTCACTCAACTTCCTATAGTTCGTCATGTGTTTTCCATGGATTCCCATATGTCTCTGTGCTTCGGTCTTTTTCACTGTGTTTGGTCCCTCCTTGTATTTTATATTCAATTTTTGTATTTAAATTTATTCGAAGATATACATTCTTATTATCAAGCATCATCTTCACATTTTGAGCTGTGGTACCTGTCTGAATTTTTCCAGCAAAGCAAAAAATATAATTCTGATTAGATCGATACTGAACTGTCCCCCACAGCACCAGAGCCACCAGATGCCCTCACTGTGGGGGGGGGGGGTCAACCATTCCTCCCATGCCCAGAATATCACGACTCATCGGACCAGATGAATTTTTCCTCCGTCTCTGCAGATGACAGTTTTTAAACTCTGGCCTCTCAAGTTATCTTTGTGATGAGGGATTAAACAGTGTCTCTATTCCTGAATGTGTCGACCACCAGAGGATGGATGGACGTCATGACAGCGCCTCTAAAGTGTCTTGATTGCCCCCTGGTGGCTGGCTGCAGTATGGGCCACACTCCCTGCCTCCTTCAGGTCAGACATGGGTCAAATTAAAGCCTGTATGTGAAGATGAAAGACGTGAGGCCAGTGTCTCAGACGCCCCCTAGTAGCTGGCAGCAGAAGCGTTCCTATATCCAGCTCCATGTTAGTGGATGGGACGTGGATTGAACTAGACAAATAGAAATGCAAATGAAAAGAATTTCCTTGAAGGTGGTTCTGTCCTTTTAGGAAGTTCATATCACACAGATGTACCTGGATCCCCGACAGACTCTGGCTCCACGCTCCGTCTCTGCTTCGAGAAGCCACCATTCGTGTCTATCTGTAATGTTTCGGCTCATTTCATGGAGAGTGAGAGGAGGTAGAGAAGCATCTCACATCGTTATTTATAGTCTGAGTCTCCTGCTGGAAACGCAGTCTGTGACTGAAGCCCCTGCCGCCCGTGCCCCGACAGTGACCCCCTCTTTCAAAGCCGCTTGGATCTTCCCCACAGAATCCACTGCGTCTGCTCAGCGTTTTCAGACGTGCCACAGAGAGTCACTGGAAGTTTATTGCTTCATCATCGCACCGTGCGGTGCACTTGTGCTGCAGCATCTGCCGGCACTCTGCTTCCCAACTCATTTATTCAGGTTTCTCCCTCCTTTTTTTAATTTTTTTTCCTTCCATCTGTAGCCTAATGATGAATGAATTCTTCCCACTTCACTCGGAGCTCTGGCGCCTCAGCTCCATCCTGCCGTCGATAAGAGATGTGTTCAATAATTCAAATAATGGCATTGGAAAAGAGCTATTCATCATCAGTTATGTAATTTTAGGTTTGACCCCCCCACCCCCCGGGAGCTAAATCATCCTGTGACATTATGGATGGGATCATTTGTATCTGTGTCATGCGATGATTTCTTTGTTAGAATGGATCCTCTGACCTCAATAAGATTCTGTGAATGAAGACTGTTTGTTCATTGTGAGCGTGAATGTTCCCTCAGGTGTCACAGGGACTGGAGGTCACGTTTATTTTGTAGCTTTATTTTTGTGGCATGTATCAGCACGTCTTATTAATTTATGACAGGAAAAGTGCCAGGAAAAGTTTATTAAATTAAAGTTTGCACTGTTTTATTGTGTGGGGCAGGTTTGCATCGGTGAAAAGACGATTCCATCAATGTGCTGCTTATCTCAGTTACACAAACTGTCCCAAACACACTGGCACGAAAACGGAAATAAAAATACACCGTGAGAAGGTCCCTGTGGATAAATGATCTAATCAGAATGTCAAGAAATAAACAGACACATCTTAGTTTATGCGACTGAGACACGAGGCTCTAGTCTGACGACGTCTGATCCGTCCTCCTCTCCAGTTTGATCCAGATGCCCTTCTCCGGTCGCAGGATCAGCTCGCCCACCGGCTGCAGCTCCTCTCGTTTCTGACAAGCTTCCACGCTGAAGCGGCGCAGAATGGACGACAGCACCACCTTCTCCTCCATCAGAGCAAAACGCTGACCTGCGGAGCAGCAACGCCCGACACAGGGCGCACACATTAAGCAATGGCTAGCTCCAAGGGCGGAGGAGACATCCATCCAAACAACAAAATATTTCAGCACAAGTGAGCTCAGGGTTTTGAATGAAAGTGCCGAAGACAGATTAGACAGATGCAGTAAATTATAAAATGAGTCTCTCATCTTCTTACCTATACAGTTGCGGAGTCCGGCGGAGAAGGGGATGTACGCATACGGAGGCCTTCCGACTGAATTCTCAGGGAAAAATCGCTCGGGCCTGAACTCCTCGGGTTCAGGGAAGTATCGCGGGTCTCGGTGAAGAGCGTAAGTGACGATGACGGTGTTGGACCCTTTGGGAATCTTGAAACCATCTGAAGGTAAAAACAGAAACTTCTCAAATGACTCTCTCACCGACGAATCTCTGATTTCCTTCAACAGGTGAACGTTTCATTCAAGCGCTCACTGATGTGGCAGTCCTCGCAGGTGTTGCGGGCGAAGAACGGCACGGAGGGAAACAGTCGCAGGGCCTCCTTGATCACACACTCCAGGTATTTCAGCTTCTTCAGGTCCT
>JAFBJW010000054.1:3003815-3172706 GCA_016785235.1 Pseudorhombus dupliciocellatus | reverse complement strand
GACCTTTCTCCTACTTTCATGAGTCTAGCAGAACCACACCCTCGCGTACACTGTGTTGAGGTGATAACGTACAAGTTCAAGGGGCAGTAACCCACGTGCACGGTGCAAAGGAATCAAATCCCCTTTGGGCCAGATGGACAAAAGAGTCTGATGTGCAAAGTGGTTGAGAAATGGAGGGTTTAGATAGATTAGAGTTTATAGTTTTTTATATATATATATATATATATATATATATATATATAGTTTAGAGGGTTTAGATTAGATATTTCATGCAATAAATGAATCACAGGTCTAGAGAGAACACGGCATGCAACCAACTATATGCATGTTGTAAATAATAAGGAGTGACATCCAGGGCGAGTGTACAAAAATGCTTCAGTTAAAGTTAAGTTAAAACAATTTAATTTTTTATGATTTTAAATTCCACTTTTGGAATATAAGTTACTTAAATTCTTATTTGCATTCAATAAATGATATATTTGTATGGTGAAGCAAACCTGGATTGAAAAATAACTGCACCAGTCTGGAACTAGAAAAAGACACTTAATAACTGTTCATAGGAAAATCTGAACCTGGTGCCGGTCTCGTATCTTTTATGCAAACAAGGCCTTGCAGCCGATCTCGTGGAAGTTGTTCTGATAAACCCACACATGAAAGGAAGTTATTCAGTAATTCTCGACATATTTTTCACAGCCGTTTCTCCGGCGTAAGCTTCGCTCGTACAGAACAAAGGAGAGTAAAGGCCTCAGGGCCGGGAAAACAAATGATGTCATGAAATTCAGATGATGTGCCGGTAAAGGAGGGAGGAGGTGTTGCTGTTACCGAACACCTCCTGAAGCTCTTGTTGAACTCTGCTGAGCGCCTCCGGGTGCGAGCCCAGCAGATGCAGGCACCAGTTCATAGAGGCAGCTGTGGTGTCGTGACCCTGTGAAAAGAAAGTCATGTCAGGTCACATTACCGCATCATGACGTTGGAACAGTCGTATTACAAAACACATGATAGCATTCATCTGAATTTGCTTTTCCAGTCCCACAGTAAGTCGCGCATCACTCGAATTTCCCCAAAACTTGGGGCTCCTCCTGCCGCTGGAGGAAGCGTTCGTTTTTTTTCCACCGTTCAATTAATGATTATAAAAAAAATTCCAGTAAAGAATAAACACAAATCACCTCTTCAAGTCAAAAAACTTAAGGAGAGTGTAGGATACACTGTAAGAGAAAGACGTTATGAGCTGATCAGTTTATCTGTGAACACTCACCCTGAACATGAAGGTGTCCACCTCCTCTTGAATGTCCTGGTAGCTCATCTTGTTGCCATCCTCGTCTGAGGTCTTCAGCAGCATGTCCAAGAATGCCTGGCGTTTCTTTTTGCCGGTCTCTGTCTCGCTGTTTGATTCAGTCGTGGGAATCTCCGCTGCTCGTTCGCTGATCACCTGAGGGGAAAAAAAACTCCAGCAATGCGCTCGACATGAACCGCGGGACGCTTTGCTTCCACCCGTGACTCCTCTGCTCACCTTGTACGTGAACGAGTGCAGAATCTTGAGCGTCTTGTCATGCTCATGGCCCTCACCAAAATAATAGTAGACAAAGTCAGGCCAAAACCACGGTTTCCTCTGTCTGCGGCTGATGATGTCACTCATTCTGAGAGGAACCAGACACAGCAGCCAGGGTTATAGCAGGCGGGTATTGGATCAAAGGACCAGATCAAAGGAAATAAATGAAAATCACTCACTTGTACACACTTTCAACATATTCTGAATTTGAATTATTCTGGGCATAGATTTTCTTTCCCATTGCAGTTTCTGAAATGACACCGTTAACAGTTTTAACCAATCACGTCCATGTGTCTGAATCTAGGATTCATATGAGTTGAAAGGATATTTCTGACGCTGGCACGTCCTCCCTGCACCCACCACAGATGATGTCCAGAGCGCAGAGAGTGACGTGGCTGAAGCAGTTGAAGGAGCCTTTCCCCGCCTGCTTCTCCAGCTTCTCCACCAGGATCTCTGCCTGCTCGTTCATCACCTCCAGGAAATCCGTCAGGATGCTGAAGTGGAAGGTGGGCGTCAACATCTTCCGCCGCTGACGCCACTTTTTGCCGGTGCTGGAAGTAAGAGGAAACTGTTTTAGAAACCGGGACACGGACCGGTGGGCTCATTCAGAATAACAGAAATGAACTTCTGCTTTATTTCATTTGAATCCAATTAAAGTCATTGCTTGCTCCAAAATGAGATGTACGGAAAATTAATTAATGTCACAGAGAATAAATTATTCACTCTTGGTGACCTCAGCAAAGGGAACGTTTTCAAGCGATAGCACAAATTAAAATGACGGAGCTGAATGTGAGCAGGATATGTGAGGCACATACCTCGTCAGAAGACCGGTTCCAAGCCAAGGGTGGAGGAAGTTGTATGAAGAGGCTTTGTCCATGTGGATCGAGTTATTCAGGATTGTCTATCCAGAAAATGTCATGAAGAGTGATATTGAAAATGGATGAATACAAAGCACAAGTTCAGGAGAATGTATTTTAGTGCTCTCAACAGATTCATAGCGTGTGACCCACACCTGCAGCTTCAGGTGGAGGTCGGGTTTATCACTGAAATCATCAGCAGTAGCACTAAGGTACGATACATCTAATGCTCAGCTATAGAAGAAAAGGGACCCAAAAAAGCATGGAAGAATTGCAGCGTAACCTCAGAGAGCGAGGGATCCTCTCAGGACGCACAGAAATAACAACTTTTTAAATTTAAAAGATTCATGACAACAGACAGTGGATGACGCGTAAGCTGTTTCAAGGTTTAAAGCTTTTATACAGAAGCAAATGTGACATATTTATAGAAATACGAGCCTCGGCTCGTGGACTGCTGTACAGACACAAGTTAGATCATGTCTCACCTCGACAGTCTCAGCGTGAAACAGGATCACAAATGGCATCATCCCAAGCCAGAGCTTAAACAGCGGCTTGTCATAGAACTCACGGGTCAGTCCTTCGATTTGGCGAAAGAAATCTGAAAAGAAGACACTATTGTAAACCTGTAGTGATGGAGCATTATACCTCTAACAGTCTTAACAATCTGTCCAGGAGGGGGTGTAACCAGTCGGGTGTTTCCTTACCTCCTGAGCCGGTTTTCAACTCCAGAGCGTTTCCAATGAAGGGGTACGTTGCCTCCAACTCGGGGATTGGCTTCATCTGGAACCATTTGTGCAGGTAGCTGCTGAGCAGCTTGTAGGTGATGAAGGTGAGAGCAGCAAGGAAGAGGCTGACTGCGAGGAACGGTGTTGTGGAACTACCAAGTAAAGGGGTCATTGTTGAGCAGCATATGCAAAGAGATTGTGTATGTGTATGTGTGTGTGTGTGTGTGTGTGAGGGGCCTGTTGTGTTATATAAAGGCAGGGACACTCCTCCTCCACTCTGATGCAAACTCACAACAACCCAGCCAGGTCAGGGTCACACTATTTACTTCAGAGCTTACTAAATTGAGACAATGTCCCGGACGGGGACGAGAGACAGGTTTTATATCAGCGATGGGAGCGAGATAAACATCACAAAGCTCCTGCAGCGTGCAAACACAGAGTGGAATATAAATATTGTCACAAAATATAGAAGGGAAATGTTAATTATTCACCACAGGTTAGTGGAGTGCCCTTTATCCGACTCATACAGCCTGTGTGTCTAACCTGATTAGTTAATGAATAGCAGCCTTATCTCAGCTAATGGCCCTGTAAATATATTTTATACTTTGAACAGATGTCATGAGTTATTTTTTGAAATAACAATATTATCTAATTGTTTGGTTATGTTTTTAATATTTGAGATTTTACTTCCACTTAATGTTTTTACCCTCCTTCCTTTAGCTTATTTGTCAATAAGAACAAGCAATAACTACTGGACAGATGGGAACTTGGTGTAAAGATGCTTTGCTTGTGGTTTCACAAGGAACCTGCTGAGTTACTCTCTGATCCCATACTGTCAGTAGGAACAGCCTCCTTTTGTTTTAAAGCGCCTGCTGCTGCAGCACCGACCTCACTTGCACTCTCACTTCAGTGCGTCAGACCGTTCTCTTTATGAGGAGTGATGTCAGAGCAACCAAAGTTTGCCTGAAAGGTTTATAAAAGTATGTTTTTCATATTATATAATTACATAGCAATTCATCTTATTGTAAATTTCACTTTCTTCAAGTTTTGTGTAGCAGTTCTTGTGGTATATACATAGTACCCTATGGTGTATTGTATACTATTTTTATTTTTATTTTTATCTTTTAATACTTTAGATTACCACTAACACTGTCTAATGTCTGTATACTAACACTTACTGCAACACCACGGGCCCTAGAGTAACGCAATTTCATGAATCTGTATGTGTCTCACTTATGGAGGAATGACAATAAAACACCTTGAACTTGAACTTGAACTTGAACAGTTTCCGAAATGTAGTTTCTCATTATGACCACTAGATGTCAGAATGGAACTATTTACTGCAAATAGAGGCTACAGCTCAGATTGAATGACATTCAGCCTCTGTTTGAAATGATTTAGGTTTTGTTGACTTTCATTAATCAAAGAAAACACTTCATGAAGCTTAGGTTGTGGAGAAGGTGGTACTCCCCCTGGTGGAGATATCTGCGGTTATGAGTTATATTGTACTTTGCTTTACATTTGAAAACAACTCTGGAGATCATTCTATTTTATTTCCCTCTACCTGAAAAAGACACTCAAAACTCAAAACATCAACAGACACCAGTGTTTTCCTATATAGTGAATACATACGTCCTACGTCCCTAGTGTTTATATCACATTTATACAAAGGTCAAAATAATGAGCATCTTCAAGCGATTGTATAAAACTGGACCGAGTGGTATTTTCCATTTCTATTGAAGCTGAATAAATGTTCACTCTTTGAATCTGTTCGTCATGCCAAGTGCTATGAGGAGTTTCTGGTGAAAGGCCGGCACCCTCTCCCTTTCTTCGGGCCATTCCAGGATACAACACGGCCGCAACATGCCCCGGCGGAGGAAGAGTGTGCGAGATAACTTGTAGTCGTGCACATTCTGCAGGAAGACCAGAACCACGGAGTCCCTGCTGGCCTCAATGACCTGGTGCAGTGCATGATGGGCTTTGAATCTGGTTGAGGAAGGCAGAGAGACAAGTATGAATACACATGCAGCACAAAAACAAAACGAAAGAAGGTTTGACTCACAGTCGACACCAGGGGTCCCTGAGAAGACTTTCAGTGACGACAAACAAGATCTTCCTGGACCTTCTCATGTTCTGTATGATGGATTCCAGCATCGACACCCCAGGGACTGCATCTCGATCCTCCAAATAGAACTTGCACTTTTCATTCTCTAATGGCACCAACATCCTCTCCACCCACCGGCTGTCCCTCTCCGAATGTACGATGTAACCGTCATACTGGAATTCCCTGCCCTCTTCCACGCTGGCGTCACTGAATCCCAACGTGCGACTGACCAGTATGTTCCAGTAGAACTGAATCCTCCAGCCGTGGAACCGCACAGTCAGTGCCGATACCATCAGAATCAAGACTGCGGTGCTGCTCAGGATGTACAGGGCCTGAAATGGGCTCATGTCTTTGCAGGAGAGCGTGTCAAACTGCATGATTGAGCGGTTAAAGTACGCAAGGGGAGTGTTGCACGTGTACTGGTCGCTGAGGTCAGGCACACTGGTCGTGTTGGTGCTGTTCAGCCATGTGACGAACCACAGGATGCTCTCACATGTGCAGTCGAACGGATTTTTGTCCATGACCAGGAGGCTGAGGTTGCTCATGGGAGTGCGGAACACTTCAGGCTTCACAGCTGTGATCGTGTTCTTCTGTAAACGCAAAACCTTCAAGGATCTTAGATCGTCGAACACGGTGTCCTTGAGACTGTTGAGGAGATTGTTAGAGAGGCTGAGCTCCCTGAGCTTCCTCAAACCTCTCAGCGCCTCCCGTGGGATCTCGTCCAGCCCGTTGTTATCCAACCACAAGGTCGTCAACTGTTCTGCCCCTTTTAGGAACAGGACCGGCCCACCTGGGTTGGCGTCCTTCCACAACCGTGCCAAATTGTTGTGTTGGAGCTTCAGCACCTTCAGGTTGTCAAGCCCGTCTAACATGCTCTGTCTGATGTTCGCAATGTTGTTGTTGCTGAGGTCCAGGTAGGTAAGGTTGGACAGGGGCTGGAATGGAGATGGATCCAGGTTCAAAGCCAGGCTGTTCAGACTTTTCCCCAACGTCAGGACCCTCAGACCGGGCACGTTGACGAACGAGGTGGAGCTCAGCTGGACTTTCCCATAGTTGTTGGTCATGTGGATCTCCTGAAGCTGAGCCAGGCCTTCAAACTCGCCTCCGGCGAGAGTCTGCTGTATGTAATTGAAATCTAGAAGAAGAATGGTGAGGTCTGTCAGAACGGAGAAGCTTCCAGGGTCTACTGCTTTTATACGTGCTGCTGTCAGGTTGAGCTTTCTGAGAGGCGACCCTGCAAGTGACTGCAAGGTTTTGTTGGTGATCATTTGGAGGGATACGCAATTGATCCAGCTCATATCGAGCTCTCTCAGACTTGTCAGGCCAGTAAACGTGTGTGCGGTGATTTCTCTCACTGTAGTATGCTGTAACGTTAAACTCCGCAGGGTGCTTAATGGCTGAAAAGAGAAATCGTCGATTATCGGAGTGGCTCCTGTCAGCGTGAGTGTGGTCAAATTGTTCAGGCCCAGAAACGTGGCCTTGGTCAGGTGCTTGATGTTCTTGTCGGCCAAAATGAGAGTCTGAAGTCTCGGGAGCCACTGAAACGAGCCGTCTTGTATTTTCCCCAGCTTGTTATGGGACAGATCCAGGAAGGTTAGATTTGCCTTCTGCAGCCCTGCGAAGGTCGAGTTTGTGAGTGTGACCAGGTTCATCCTCCGTAAAAACAAGGCATCGATAGACGTCTCCGACAGCTCAGAGCAGAGTTTGGAGAGAGCCTGAATGCCCATTGTGCTCCCATCCATTATCAGAGTCCGCAGGCCTGAAATGGGCTTAAAGCATCCGGGCTCCAGCTGCAGGAAAACACAACAGAGATCTTGTGAAATGAAAAAGGGAAACAAAACAGAAAGTCTATACAACATTCTACTTCTGGTTCCATTTGTTCAGCTCTATTTCATTTCCTATTTCCAGGTTAAGCTTCTCACTGTTTTTAGAGGCACGGATGAGAGATTGAGTTGTAGCAGGGCTGAATTTTCAAGGAAAGAGAAGTCGTCTCTCTTCAGCGCGTTGAAATTGTTGAACGCCAGATTGAGGGTCAGCAGGTTTGGCAGCTGAGGCTGAGAGCTGAGTTTGGCTGACAGCAGACTGTTCATGGAAACATCGAGAGATTTCAGATTCTGAAAGATGAACGAACAAACAAACAGTTAATGAATGGAATTGAACCCCTAAAGGTGACACCTTGGTGTTATGGAGCCTGTACCTTTAGTGCAGAGAAGGGCTCCCCTTGTAGCTTCAGCCTATTGCTCGCCATATTTAACCACGTCAGGCTCGTGCAGCGACTCAGATCCTCCTTCTTCAGCAAGTGCACTTCATTATGTTGGACGTTCAGCATCTGCAGCAGCGGCAGCGTCTGGCACAGATGCTCGTCCAGCTTCGTGACACTGTTGTAGCTGACGTCGAGGTGGAGGAGCCCCGGGTATGGGTTGAGTGACGCGGGGGGAATCCCCATCAGTTGGTTGTGGGACATGTCCAGGCTGGAGATGTTCCCCGGCAGGTCGGGAGGGATGGCCCTGAGGCTGAGGTGGCTGCAGTCCGCTCTGCCGTCCTGCACGTGGCAGGACGTCTTCTTCTGGGACGCCATGCAATGGCGCGGCCACGTCAGAAAATAACATAGGACGATGATCCATGTGAAGTGAAGGGAACCTGGGGAAGTCATTGCTTCCAACACATGTGGAAAGAATACAGTCAAATCCAGAGACAGCACAAAAAGAACAGCCAAGAGACTGTACACAGTAAAACACAGAGCAGTGATTCACTTTGCGTTCTAAAGATTTGCCTTCAACAAATCTGAGTGTGATTTGAACATGTGCCGTCAAATCGTTGATATTTCTGATTTAAAATGCTGTAGAAATTCTGGCTCAGCAGTAATAACCCATTTTAAATGTAACCTGGCACACATGCCATTAAACCGCGAGTAGAGACAAAACACAAGTAGAAACTATGACGCGATCCTCTGCTGAGGGTCTGTTCATGACGTCTGACACTTCACACGCACTCACGTCTTCTGCTGTTTGACAACAGTGGGGTGTTCCAGAGACTTGTTGTTGTATTAGACTTATTGTATATAACGCAAACTACAGCCCATAATAATACAATATAGCATCATCTCATAGATATATAACTATGTAATAATACCTGAAGATTGCTTACCTAATGTCGCAGACTGCATCGACAGACTTGAGATAAGGAAATGAGGAAGTGTAGAAGCGATCTCTTTGGTTTCACTTCCACGTGACGTGAGGAGGAAACCGGAGAATCATTAACTGTTTCATGGAATACGCTCAGTGGCATTAGGGATGTCAGAATAAAAGTCATACAAGACAGAGGGGGGCGACATGAAGTTGCTGTGTAATGTTGATAAATACATCCAGACAGAAAGCGGTGGGAACCATGTGAACGGGTAAGTTCATTCAAGGTCGAGTCTGTACCGTAATATATGTTATATGGTGGAAGATTCATATAGAGAGAGAGAGAGATAGATATTAAAATCATATATATTTGTTTACCTGTGCATTTAAATGAGCAGTTCAAATGTGGCATCACACCAATGGCTGATAAATATGCACATAACCTCGAAAATGTTTGCATTGCAACCATAGTGAAGCATGTGAGAAAAATACCGTAATTGTAAAAATAGAGCTGCAGATATATGTATTGAGAAAAGAGCTCCTCGTGATACACAGCTTGTGTATCATGTTATGTTATCTCAACATTTGAATTCGAATGACTCGACTATTAGCTGTGTGTGAGAACTTAACATCCTAACACAAATGAAACAATATCAAAATCGAAATAAACACTAGAGGGCAGTATGATACTGTTACTGCAGAGCACAGTGCAGAGTTGTCTTAGTAGGTTCATCTTGATTCATGTACTACAAGGTACATACAGAATATATAATTTGATTAATTATATACATATATATAACTCAACTGAAACTTACTGATTAATATGTCACAAAGATGAATCAAAGTGTATCTAATGATCATATACCAGTTGTTTTATAAGGTATTTTATTTATAAATATATAATAATAATACATTATAATTAATATGTTGCTGTTTATATTGTTTTTATTATATGTAGTGGTAGTAATTGTAGTAGTAGTATCAATAGTAATAATAGTTTTTATTGTCTCCCTGGGTGATTCAGGTTCATTTGGTTGAATGTAGTATGTATGCAGCTCTACCTCCTAAATAGCATCACCCCCAGCCAACAGCTGTAAATCCTGTTAATCAGACTGTTTGTTTTAATTTGTGAACATTGATTTTGGCCGTCATAGACTGATAGCACAGAGATTCATTTATTTTTCTTCCCCTTGGTTTGTTTTCAATGATTTCTTCGTAAAAAGCATACATCTTCTGAAATGAAATAGATCTCCCTCAAGATATGCATTGCAAGTAAATGGAATGAGGCTAATTTATTGGACTGTGCATATAAATACATACTCCAATATATACATACATTGGTGTCAGTGCCGTTCTCGGCTGCCAGGCAGTGCATGCAAGGCGTTGCATTACAACAGCCCAAATACCAATAAATCTGAGGATAACCGCACGGCTAAATGTGTCTTAAAAGGTCAGCAGTAATGTAAAAGCTGAAATGACGACCTGCTGCTGCTAAAACAGTCCCGTGGATTTATAGCCACAGATCAACACATTTAGCCAAAAGCTATTAATGCCTTGTTGTGCTGTATCATTTCAACACAGATTGACGGTTGTTGACCGGCCGTCACTTCAAACAGGAAGTTGCCTTTCTTTGCAAAGAATGTCTTTAACGCCTTGTTAACCGTTCACTCACACAGCATGCCAGAGATGGGAATGCTCTCTGTGTCACTTTGAATCTTACTTCATATTTCAACAGCAATGACAGTGAACCACGATGTGATAATTAGCCTGACATTAGCTGCCATGGGAGCGAGCACATGTCCTCCATCATTCCCAACGATGCCATAAATGCAAACCAACACTGGCTCAGTTAAAAGCTATTTTAGTATTTTTTTGCCATGCTAGTAACACAGTGACAGTAATATGAGTCTGTTGGGTGGTACACCACTTGTTAGAGAGTCAGAGAGCGTAACATTTGGATGGATTGCTATTTGACGTTGGTTACAGACACTTGTAGTACAGAATGCATTTTCGTTTAACCTGAACATCTATTTCTGTTTGTTTAATATATTCGTTTTGACCACAAACCCACCAAACGTCAGGTTCAATTGCAAACACTTGTCCTTTACCTGGACATTTCATCACAGCATGTATTTATCTCTCCAATCATTTGATTTTTGTGTTGCATTGTCCACAGAGAGACACACTCATACTGTCCACCTTCCATCCCCTCTGTTGTCCCCTTTATCCCTCCCTCAGATTAATAAAACAGGCCCGTCCTGGGACAGACCTCAGGCTGCCTGATTGGTTTAGTCCAGCGTTAAGCCGGGGAAGCTTATGGGGCTTTGTGCCAATGGTTGAAACTGCTGAAGACCTGTGTGGAAAAAGTGGCGAGAGCTGCCGTGATCAAGATAGTAATGTAATGAAGAGAGGACAGATCTGACTCGGGGGGGGGGGGGGGGGGGGGGGGGGGTTCTGCAGGAGAAACAGCCATCAATATAAACAAGGGAGTAAAAGGGATGTGGAGCAGAAAGGGCCGTGATGAGAACCAGAGCTAATGATGCTGCAGGGAGTCATCACTTCTGCTGTTACACTGGATAAACCGTGAGATGCACCACGAGGAGCTCAGGAGCAGGACAGAGGCGTGACAGGTGAAGATCAGATTCTCACTGGAGACAAAGCTTGGCATCGGAGGGGAGGATTAAGAGGGAAGAAACCCTCCTGCTGAACTGTTGTGGACTGGAGGGGCTGTGGTACAGTACATGCTTGGCTCACTCGTCACAGTGCATGACGAGCGTACATGTGATTGAATGCACTCGTGCAAAAGGGATAACTGGTCGGGGGGGCCGCAGCAGCAGCAGCTCCAGCAGTGTGTGTGTGTGTGTGTGTGTGTGTGTGTGACACATTCTTCATTATACCAGCTCGGGGGTAAATCTCCTCTCCCTCATTTGCAAATCGCTGGAGTACCAGAACGCCCCGAAACAAAAGGTGAGTGCGCCCACATGGCTTTTCACTGCTGTGCATGATGCGTTATGTAATGATGCTCACTCTGTCAATTCATTATCAATGTATTGCCCTCTGATGATTACTGAGAGTAGCTCAGAGTGGAATGAATTACTCTCACTACAGAGCGTGGCGTGGTGTGATGCGTCGTACCGGCTTTGTTCGCTTTACTTTTGCATTGGCATTCTAGGAGCAGGGGGGAGAAACCTTATTTCATCTTTACACGAGGCGGGAATATACGCCGGCTGCCTGCGATGAGAGAAAGATGAAGGGCAGGGAGAGGGAGGGTGATATACGGGCAGGCGGCAGCAGTCATGTTGAAGCGTGTTCTCTCTGCAGAAAATACAAACCACTGCAGTATATCTCCCCCTCCCCAGTTTGCTGACCAATGATGTTTGGAGGTCAGACTCCACCGGCTCCGTCACCGGTGTCAGCCACCGACACGTAGCTCGCCTCGATAACGCCTCACAGGAAGGGGAGGGGACGACTGATTGGAGGGCAGTGCAGCACGTGCATGTTCAGTGTTCCTCATCAGGGTTTGTCCTTGGAGGAATTAATTGACAGAGTAAGGACGACTCCGGTTGAAGTAGACGCAGCAGAATGAGCAGCTTTTGTCAGATGACTGAGATGTGGCATCCTTGAGAATTCAGTTTTGCACCCACGTGGAAGCTTTTGTCCCTGAGTGTGAGTACTGGGAGCCACATGATAAAAATTCCACCAGACTGGCCGTCACTCTGGAAGTTGTATCAAAGGAAAACACACAGTCAGCTGCACTGCTGGGGAACTATCAACAGATTCATTATGTATACATGTTATTATTCTTTTCCCTTCAGTGTTTCTTGTTGGTACGTGCCCCTCATCACAGGCTAGTGCTCGCCAAGTGCTGACTTAGGTCTCCTCTCACTATTAGTGATCCTCGGGGGTGACAGGACGTCAATACTCGACTGGAATCAGCAGCATGGATCTACTACTGTGCTGTTCCCCCTCTGCAGTGCAGCTCGCTGTAATGCAAAGAGACAGTCCAGTGTGGTCTTCTCTGAACACTAAAGTTGAGCTTAGCTTTGGGCAGCATCAATTCAAGGGAAACCTATTTCCCACTGCTTCTGAAACTAAGAACGGTTTCTGAAAAGAGAGGAAATCATCACTCTGTCACAGCAAGAGCCAAACAAAACATTGAAGTGGTGGGCTGTAAAGCTGAGACAATGATAGAGACTTAAAAACGGCCGATCAGGGGATCTGCATTCAAATGCTTATCATGACTTGGTTTCTGCACAAGGACTTAATGTAGAGGGACAATGTGCCCAAACATTTTACCCTAACTTTTTGTTTGACGTATGATATTTACTGCAGCCGGCCACTAGGGGGTGACCAAGACATAGTTGATTGTTAACGTTAATATTCTGACCAAACCATTTTGTAAAACACCGGAAAGGTGTTTGTGGGGAATTTGAAATAACATCGTCTGCGTTTTGTCTCCGATCTTACTCACGGAAGGAGATGTGGTGTAGTTTGTGTTTGCAGTCCTCAGGTCTGAGCTGAGACAGCAGGGATTTGACCAGGTGCTGTGAAAACGCTGGGAGACAAGTTGGCCTTGTCAGAGGCAGATTACACCTCCCTAACAGCAGACAGTGGAGGGCAGGCAGCACCTTCAGCTTTGGCCACGTCTGGCTGTGCCAACTATCCAGGCCTGTCAGTGATAGTTAGCAGACGGGACTTAATGCCTTCTTGATTTAAACAGAGGCCACGTGGACAGAGGAATGGCTGTGTAATAGCTTCTTAAAGCACATTAGGTGCTAAAAAAATAAAAGAGTTGGTTAACTTCAAGTTACAGAAATTAGACCTGGATAAAAATTATTTTAAATGCAGGTTTTATTGCATTCAAAGTAATTTTCAGTTTAATAATGAAATAAAATATATTTTCTATTGTGTATTTATTTCAACAGTCCATTATTTTTGATAGAATATAATTAATTGTGGAGTTTAAGCTGATAAATAAATAAATTTAGACACATGACATTTCCCTTTGTTCGCCCTCTTTAATAAGTTCATCCTCTTTGGCTAAACACACAAATATTTCCCTGAGTCATGTGGTCAAACCTGATTTAGTGGTTTAAGTCTTGTTTGATGGTGCAGCGCTGTTACCAAAGAAGGAAGAGGGAGACTGTCGGGTCACATTCCTCTTCCTGAAAAACTCTGAGGCTGCACAGTTCAGCTTTGGCCCCAATGACAGCAGAGCAATTTTCTACCGTCCATTACCCTTATTTTCAATTTCCTGTTAAGTGTTTGTGCTAACGTTGTTTTTAAAATGGGAAGTATTTGGACAGCTTGATGACTGACGTTAGTTTTCTGTTGCATTCATTCTATTCAGATGAAAATAAAAGAGGCACAGTGTTTGATTATCAATCTGATTTGACGCCATCTCTTCATTCAAACGAGCATTCACAAGCCTGAATCCATTAGAATCATCCACTGGTGTCTGCAGCCTTGTGTCCCAGCACCATGGCATATTTAGTCGGCATTAACCTCCTCCTATGGGCTGCTAATGAAAGGTCTGTCATGCTCTCCCCTCTGGCACTGATAGGATTAATTGAGCCATTACTTAATTACCGGCCACAAGAAGAGGCCGGAAATCTTTGAGGAGGATTTACTGCACTGCCAATAAACCACAGAGAGATTTTGAAGCTGATTTTTTTTCATAAATAACCTCCACTAACAGGCTCATTAGCAAGTAAATGAAGGAAGGAGCTGGGGCGAATGATGTCGATTCTGTCGGCCAGGCTGTTTTTTTTCCCACTGAAGTTATGCTGCATCACTTTTTTTAAACAATAAGTTTCATGTTTTTCGAGAGACAAAAATGTGCCGCTATGAATTGAAAGCATTGTTTTAAAGACAATATAGCTGTCTAATTACTGGGGTTTATAAATATCAAACCAATATCAGTATAGAGCACATAACTTTATTAAGGCAGAATAATTTTAAAAATGTTATTCTGGTTCTTTTAGTAGAAAAGAGAAAGGAAAGTATGGATATTATGAATAAAGATTAAAGAAAGTGAAGGAACGAAAGAAATGAGTTTAGTACTTTTGATGTAATCCTGCTGACAAACAAAGAATTCACCCTTAGTCTGCATCTTCTCCAAAATTCCAAAGGTTCTTCGGTTGATCAGGCCCCACGAGTCCACAAATGAAATCAAATCAAAACAAAAATTTGCCAGAACAGTTGTAAATGATAAAACACCTGAGCAGCTTAAGTCTGACGAACCAGTCAGGGCTCATTGGGACCCTTTGTGTTCACTCCAATGGAAACAAGCATGCCATCCACCAGGACACGGTTATTATGGTGTTAGTCTCGCATGCTTGCACACGTTTTTGTTTGTTTGCTGGTGTCACAACAGGGTGTTGTGTGCGTCAGCTGAAGGCAAAGTAATTCTGATCCCAGACATCCCTTAGATGAAACACAGTTAAGCTTAAGTGTAATATGCAAATCACAGCGTGTGCTTAATGGTGCCTCACTCCACGGTCTGGCCGGCCCGTAAATTCAGGTGCATCAGTTGGAACAACTGTTGATGCGGGAATGCCTGGCCGCCATCCCATCAGCATCCAGCTAAAGCAACCTTTCACTGGCCTTAATAGCTCTTATCAATCCACTTAGGAGGGGACATGCTTACCCACGGTAGGGGGCACAGAAGTGGATGAAGTGTAAAGTAATATTAGAAATGCGTCCCAGAGAAGTAATTGTGTTTGAAAGACGCACGTGGGACACATGAAGAGGTCTGTTGCATAACGGTGGTAAGATAATCCCCCCACCCCGTCATGACCTGATAAGGCGAGGGGGAGAGAAGTGGGTGAGGTTGTGGGCTCAAGGAGTCAGATTAGGAATTTCAATATCAGTGTGCAGAGGGATGAACAAATCAAAGGTGGGAATATCCCAGTTACAGCTCTGAGATCCTTTACAGTTCAGTTAGGTCAATATCTGGGCAGTCACTATGAGTAATAGGTGGATATACACCAGGTTAAAATGGCAGGCAGCCAATTGATCTTAATGAAGAAACATGTCTGACTAATTGAAACTGATGAGGGGAAAACAAGACTAATAAGTAAACTAAACGAACGAACATGAAATTCAAAGCCTGCGGCAGCAGGTCAGTGCGTACTTTCTTCAGCAACAGAGTGGTGATGCCTGACTCTGACGTCAGCAGCCTTGATCCGTCACAGAGCGGCCAATTGGCATTTCACCTGGTCAGCTCTTAGACATCAAAGCATTCTGGAATATAAGTAGACGTGTCCTGATGTCACGGCCAGACAATGTCCCCATGCACTCATTTGCCCACGTCCTCTCGCTCAGCACCACTGTATTAACATCAACATTAGCCAGACGAGTGGACCTCCGTATCAGCTGTTCCAAATGTGGCATCTCTTTGGAGAGCAACGGTGGAAAGATGTGAGACAGTGCCACGGCTCAGATAAAAGAGTTATTTTCTCACAAGATCCCTGTGCCAGCCCACTCTGCTTTATTGTGGTCTATTCTCAGAGGGGGTGTGGTGGTGGTGTATGTTCGGGCTTGGGCGCTGGATAATTGCAGCCGTGATGTGGAATTAGAATAGTTGTTGTCGCCATAAAAACACAACACATGCTTGATGATTTAATGCACTCTAAGATAAGGCTCATGTTGTCATCCTGACAGGGAAATACTGTAATGGGGCACTCACTTGTACATGATGGGGGCTTCAGTGGAAAGGCTGCTCACTGACTTTGAATAGGGTGATGTTGTGCATTGTCACTCTGCATTCTTCTGCCTTTGCTTTACTTGCATCTCATGTGGTGGAAGCATGTAGAACCTGGAGCTGGGATGGATTGTTGTAGTTTAGTACCTCAGCCACCCCGATTGTATGTTGCTTGCTTTGTGTGTTTGTTTGTAGGTAAAATAATAACTGAATGGATTTCTTGTTGTACTTGTTGGAAGGATGCATTATGAGTACAGGAAGATCAGGGGGGATTGTTGGGCCTGGGTATAGGAATGTGCTTGAGTGCCATTCTAGTGTTCTATTTCATGCACTTCCCTTTGTATGCACTGCTAGCCTGACAGGTTAGCATGAAAATCAGCTTTGTCCCAACTGTTGCCGTTGTCATAATGATCGCACCAGGCCCAAGCATCAGGTCAACATTAAAGGCTCAGTGTTTACGATGTAGTGCCATCTAGTGTTGAACGTTTGTGTTGCAATTGAGTACTCCTCACTTTGGATTTAATCTGGTCTGGTACAGATCCAAAAAATACTTGCCTTTTGGCAACTGGTATATGTTGCATCCAAGGCTAAGTATATCAGGCTCTAAGGTGCAGCTTCCTGTTGTTACACATCCATCTTTGCTGTCGGTGGACCTGTTCAGCATTCGGCCAATGATATAACGTATTGTCATCGTCTTCCCTGCCCCCTGTCAGAGTGGACCGCTGAGAGCATGTCTGTGGACAGCGCAGCGGCTATAAAAAGGCAAGGCACTTGACAACAGGAAGATTCAGTAAGGGCGCCCTATACTGCACACAAGAGGCGGTGATAAAAGACCAAACACATGCATGCACAAGTACACACACATAAATAAGCTACACACGCGCAGATGTTGTGTTGTTGACACCCCACAAAGGTCAGCTATCAATAACAGTCTAAATCTGTATCCCTTTAATGTTGGCAGCAGAGAGGCGCTCTTTTAATGCATGTGTGAACAGCAAAATGACCCTGTGGGTTTAAAATGATAACATATTAGATTTGAATATAACTGAAGCTCATATTCATAGCTAAGATCATGGTGAGTATGTCACAGCATTAAACAGTAAAACATGATCAGCAAGATATATCGACCAACAAGGAAATCTATTAAACCGGCGAATCCACTTATTAAAGTCAGCTTATTCTTCTTTCATCTTTTGTAAACAACGTGCTTCATTTTATTTTTTGCTTCTTGTGTATTTCCACATTAGGTCACAAGACCCTCTGTGAGTACTCTTGACAGGTTTCAAAAATTCATGAGTAGTGGGGCTTTTTCACCCAAGGTCTACGATCCATTGTTTGTCACGCTGCACTGAGACTACACTTAGTAGTCCAGTCCACAAACCAGTTAGTGCAAAGGAGAGATGATAGATTGATTATGTTGTGGAAGCTGCTGTCTTATCCTTAAGACAAGAAGCCAAGCACAAATAAAAACACACATCATTCAACTGTGTTTTCCTCCATGGATTAAGCATTAGCTGTAAAGGATGGCAATGCAGTCTATAAATAATTTAAATGTTGATGTGTGCGTGTGAGGGAGTCAAACAAACATGGGGTGGAGGTTGATTTAATTTCACGGCTAAGTAAGCACTCAAAATTCAAATGGAGTGCCCCTTACATGCTGGGGTCCCATTAGATTCCTTCCTCCTGGTCCAGAACCGACTAAAGCTTTCAGTATTCTGAGATGGTTTGTTGACAGTTGGGTGCTGGGTGCTGCATATGGCAGCTGAATTCCCCTTCACCTCCACTTCCAGCTTTGAAAGAAGAACCTGTGTTAGCTGAGTTGTCTGAAAACTCCAGAAGGTTCTTTGGTCTGTCCAGTTTGGACTATTGTAAAAAAAAACAACATGGCCGCCTCATAGAAATGACCTGCTCCCAATGCTGATATTAATTTGCACTGAATTCAGTTTTTTTTTTTTGGTTTCTTGTATATATAGTTGTGTGAAATGCAGAGTTATAGTGAATTTAAACGTTGTTAACCGTTGTTCCAGGTCACAGACAGCCATCACACACACCACTGGGTTTATTCTATATCAAAACAAAGCTCTCACTCACTGGATGGACCTTTAAAGTGTCCCTCAGCTATTGGCCCTGGGCTGTGCACTCACTTCCGGTGTGTCCTCCCCGTCCCGCACTGGCTGAACCGCGGCCGTTGCCATGGCGACAGGAGGACCCAATGAGCGGCTCGCGGTGAACTGTTGCTGAATGGACATGACAAGAGGCCATTTTAAGCTCGGGGCCACGGACACCGTCAGATAGTTAAAATAACGATTCATAATAAGAACGGAAACGAGGGGCAGGCTCGGGACATTTGTTGGACAAGACGCGACTGGTGCCATGCAGTGACCGAGCCTCCTCCTCCTTCTCCTCTTCCTCCGCCGAGCCGCCACTTGTTCCTGCTCCCCGGAGGGTTAGTGTCGCGAGGAGGAGCAGGGAGGTGTGAAGGGGAAGGAAGAGGGGGGCTGCGCCGCATTGCTACCCGACCCTCGACTCTCCTCTGACCCCCGGCGAAGAGGAGGAGGAGGAGGAGGAGGAGGACGAGGAGGGAGTCAACATCCATGCGCGCTGGCAAACAGGTGTACGGTTTCATCACCGGGACGCGGCGCTAGCTAACAGCTGCAGCTCCCGCTGCTCCTCCTGCTGTTTGTCCGAGTGAGGACCTCCGGAGGTTCCACACGGAAGAGCCCGGACACCTGCTGACATGTTGCGGGATTAAGGGAGCGAAGCCCCGGTCGTTTGTTTTAACAAGGTAGGTACCCGCACTGCTGCTAAAGATGGGGGGAGGGATCCACCTTTCCCTCCGCGGATGTGAGTCTCAGCCCACTTCGGTGCTTTGCTACCGTGGCGTGGATGATCTGAGGGAACCAGCTCCTCCTGGATGCGGTAAAGTCGAGTGTTTACCCCCCTTAGAGTGCATTCCAGTGGGCTGTGCTGGAGGATGCAGGCAGGCAGGGCTGAATGGAGGTGAACTGCTGACACCGCCAAGCTTTTAAATGGAGCTGACGGAGGCAGAAGAAGCTTGAGAGACGCATGTGTCCATTAACAAAGAGCCGGTGTGATTCCAGCAAACAGGAATTCAGAGATCCATGTTTAACCTACATCCTGAATGCTCGGGATAATCCCTATTGTTGTACAGTGGACCCACAACACAACTCTGCAGCGAGCCCATCAGTGTTAATGCACATCTTTGCAGTTTGAGAAAACAGGACCCCTAGAGTTTTGCTGTGAGTCATTTGTATGTGTCTCCTTTTATTATATACCCTGCAACACAGCCAGGTGTGTGTGAAGGCCAGTCCCTCCAGGGGGAAACTGTAAAGTCGATATTGAGGAACAGTTTTTCCTCATTCCTGCTGATGCTTGTTTCCTTCAAATCAGTATCTCATTTATTCAGAGCTGGAGAGAAAATCCATCGGTTTGTGTGCAGCAGCAGCAGGTTTTCATTCTCATTTGTTGCGGTGCTGCCTTTCTCTTCTCTAGCTTTTTGTTGAACACACTCGTCCCTTATGTTTCTACATGTGGTGCTGCCAACTATCAGGTGGCAATAGAATGGAGATAAATAAATGCCCAGCAGTAATGGATGGTGTCTGCAAAACCCAACTGAATGCTGGGAGAGCTGGGAGGTGTCCAGGACACACAAAGTGTAACACTATCACTCCGGGAACCTCATACCACTCCCAGGGCGGCCTACCTGTCCTGCGAGTATGTGGTGTGTATATATATATCTGGTGTATGTGTGTGTGTTGACATCATTTTACATCTCTGGGATGTTGGCAGTTTATTTATCTCTACGACTGCATGCTTTTGGGTGGTGGGGGGGATCCAACACGGTGAGCAACAGTTGGACGTTATCTGTCCCATGAGGGGTTGCAGCACCAGTCAATAGTTTCCCCATAGAGGCTTATATATACAGACTCTGTGGGCGATTATTGCATTTTCACTTGACTGATGGCCAGAGAGTGTATCTCTGTGAGCGTTGACTCTAGAGAGTGGTGGAGAGTGTTCGTCTGAGCTAAAGGGATCAGGGCAGGCCACCAGGGAATAGGAGAATGTGATACAGTTCTTTTTGAAAGTAAAGACCATAATAGAGGTTTACTTTATTTTCATTCTTTCTTTCTTTCTCTCTGTCTCACACACATTCCTTCTCATTTCCTTTTGTTCTTTATTTCCTTGTTTTGGTGTTTTCTCATTGGCTGCCTTTATCTACCTGTCTCTCCGCCCTTCTTCAGAGGCTGAAGTGTGGTTCGTTAAAAAAGCTTGTCTACTCTCAGTTTTACTGAGACCAGGGGCCAGCCTGCAGGACATGCCTGCTTCCTAAGCTTTTGGCAGTGACCAAATCCTTAAGCACTTACTGAGCTGTGAAGTGATTGTTATCTAAACTTCTCAGCTTTGCTGAACCAGGTCTCTTTTATGAAAATATTAAGAAGAAAACATCTAACGAGATAATTATGGCCACCAACATCCTATCTTGCTGAAACAGGTTAGATATTTGATTTTGTTGCTGTAATCATTGCAAGTTCTTTTTGTGCTTTAAACTGTTGCAGTGAAATGAATAAGAAGTAAATACTTTGAACTTTAAAACTTCTCAAAGCTGCGGATAATCAGAGGTGTTGTGAGCTGTGAACTGTAAACATAGTTGTTACGTATTATGTCTCACAACAGTGATTAGAGAACTTCTATACATAAAACATGGTGGCAGGTTAGCCCGTGGTTACCTCTGAGATTACGTCAGGAAAAGTGATGATGTCATCATAATGGCAACACCCCTTTCTGTTGATTCCATTCATTTTGACTATGTGGAAAACCGACGAAACCAAACAGCCGTAGCATTTCCAACACAGCCATGACGTCTATGTGTAGTTGGTGCCAAGTGTATCTCCAACCTAAGTTTGGCCAAATGATCATCTTTTAGTTTGCATTTCTAAAATAGAAAATGTATACAATCCCATATTTACTGGTACATCCTCCCAAACAGGGTCCTATGGTTTTCAGGTCTATACCTGAACCCCTGAAAAATTTCTGCCCTGTCTCTATCCCTTACAGCAGTTCTAATAATAACAAATACTAGTATACCAGAGCACCACAGAAAGGTCGAACTTAAAAAAGTCTCTAAGTAGTAGGAGGATTGGGATATACTTTAAACTGATTAGCAACACAACACAGAGGGATTAAGTAGTCTATCCTGCTAAGCCTGGACAAAGACTACCTCTAACACGTGTAGGTCAGAATGAACAAATGCAGTCTCCTGCACTTCAGATGACATTCGAGGAATGTTTGGAGGTACATGTGCAGAATGGTATTTCACTCAAATAAAAAGAGCTGCAGGTACGCGGGCATTTTGACTCAACCCCTGGCAATTCTCAAAGGTTGGGGGTGAAAGCTAAATGCCATGGTACATCCTGTAGCTGTCAGCTATAATAACCCAAGAAGTGACTCTTTAAAATGCCTCTTCGAATGCTTGGAAAGGACCAGCAGTTCTGTTCAACCTTTTGGGATCATGGTTTACTTACTTTTGTTTCCTTAAATTACAACAGATTTATTACATGTAATAAATCTGTTAACCAGCTATCACGCAGGGGTTCCTAGCTCATATTCCTCGGCTGTGTGTGTCGTTCCAAAGGAAAAAAACTTTGGCGCTTTGCCTGCTGCTAAATATTTTCAGATTTATTTTTTACTTTTTTGATCTGCTCTCAAGTTTGAGTGTTTTCCAGTAAGTGACACTTACTAATGTGTTCATGTACAGCTCTCTGTGCTTTTTATACCCCGCCACTTACTTAAGTAGAAATGGCAGAGCCTTGCAGAAGCTGATAATGAATTAGGTGCTGAAACTGTATGAGTGAGACCATGTCGACGCGGCCGCTGTAGTCCAGAGTGGATCATAGGTCAAAGTGTCGGTGTGTTTGAGCGTGAGTGTGTGTCACTTGTTGTAAAAATAGTTTGCTCTGGTACTTTAATGAGATCATTCCAATGCTGCTGCTGTGTCATTACAGTTTTTAATTGTTTTTATAAATCAGGAGGAGATGATGAAAGAGGGATGAGATCTAGATTTGTGAAAACACATCTTTCAAAAGTTGTAAACTTTGGGTAATGTTTCATCAGATGTTGATGGGGCTCTTGTTGATGATTGTTGGAAAGGTCAGAGGAGGTTAAAGGATCATGTCTACAGTAAAAATATAAAATTTCATCACTAAACTCAAATACGTTATTGGTCCCCTGATACTCTTCTGGTTCTGGCCCCATGGCTGCATCATTGGCGCCTGTCACTTGTCAGCTTTTCACCATAGCTCACTGATCCCTGGCACGAGACCAGAAAATTCCCGGGACCAGCTGCCATTCGATCGTGTCTGTTGACACACTGATCACTGGAGGGCCTGTGAAGACGGGATTTTTACATTACCACTTCATCATTGGAACGATGAAAGCGGATGCAGTCAGTGTTGATCTCAGACAACTCAACAAAGTCCATTAGTGCGTGATTTAACGGTTGACCGCAAACAAATTTAGCGTTCGACTCTTGTAGCTTCATACTTTTAAAGACACATGCTGCCTAGCTACTCCCCCACTAAGCTTGTAGGCTGTTTTTTTTTTTTTACACAAAATCCATCAAACAGATTTCCATGAAACTTAGTAGAACTGCTAAGACATGTTTTGGTGTGGATGCATTTGGTAGTTTAATTTGTAACTTTGGTAACATCACAGCGACAATCAGCCGCTTTCTTAAGAGCAATCTTAGTTATTAAATGAAACTCTTTACTGCCTTCTAGTGGATGCCATTCAACAACATAAAGGATGGGAGTATTGGGGTTATGTTGGTTGAAATCAACGTGACACTTCTGGCACGTCAAGACAGCATGTGTAGACTTGTGTCGTGGACTATATTTGGTTGTTTGCAGTCCAAAGAAAGGCGATAGCTAAAGTGATTCATGTTCATTCTGTGTTTAATTGAATGAAGCTGCAATTATGTACACAAAGCTAGAAAAGAGGCAACATCATAAACTGTAAAGGTCATTGAATCAGTTGTTTTGTTCTTCTTTCTTTGGGAGGAATTGAGTCACCACTCAAAATTTGTATCAGTCCTCTCCTTGCCTCTAATGAAGCTGCATTTCTGCGAGTTTCCTTTTGTGGAGAATGCTCAACACTTTCTGCAGTAATCAGTGGGTTGCTGATTTTTGAGCTCATTTGTTTATTGTCAAGTGCAGGTGTGAAATCGGGAGGTGGAAGTCGCCCAAATAGCATATTGCACAGTAGCTGCCTGGCTGGTTTTAGGTATCCAGTCTCTAAATAGGAGATGCTAATAGCAGGCGTTACATCATCATTCTGGGAATAGCAGGGAGTCTGGGGTCTAGAGGTGCTTCTGGGTGACCTCTCTCCTGTGTATATTCAGCCTGGTGTGTGTATGTGTGTGGTCATTTCCAAATATACATTCCCATATGGATTACACAGCAGTAAGATTATTAATGATACAGGTGAGTGGGTGAATAAAATAAGCCTGTATATTTTTACAGCCTGCACGTGCACATGGCTCATTTCTAATAAAAAATGAAATGAATAAAAAGGCAGGAGGACTTGTTGGGCTTCTCCGTGTGTGGTCCTGTATATTGTACGGTCTCTATTTGACAGACAATCAAAGCATCAGAAAGAGAATGAAAATCTCATGCCAGAAGAATTTGACACTCTTGTCAGTTTCCGCGTGGAGTAGGCTACTTTACATAGCTCCACAGTGACGGCACTGGCTACTGTGTGACATGAAAGCCCAGGAGGAAAGATGGAAGTGCGGAGGCTCTCTGACACCCCCCCCCCCCCCCCCCCCCCCCCCCCCCCCCCCCCCCCCCCCCTAACCACAGCCATGCATAACCTGTCAAAGGTGGTCTTACCTGGTGTAGCCGTTCAAAAGATTCCCAAAATGGACCTGACTGCATTGTTGTTTCACAGCGAGGGAATGTGTGTGTGTATAGAAATAGCTTGACTTTGCGTGCATGAGTGTGTATATACTGTGAGCTGTGGTATGCATGCATGCATGCAAACGCGTGCGTGTGGTAAAATAGAGATAGTCAGCCATGTCACTTAGCCCCCACCCATCTACACTGGGGGGTAACTTTCCAGTCTCATAGACGAGCATGCCTGCGTCTGAAAATAGCTGTATCTGATCACGGCTTCACCCAAACAGGGAACTACTCTTTCCCTGTCACTCCCTCTCTCTGGCTCTCTCACTTTCTCCTCATTCTGTTGTCTCTGTGCTTCCCAGGCGTTAAACGGGAGGAAGATCTGGGAATACAGCTTGACCCGGAGGAGAGACTTAACCCTGAGCAAAGAGCAGAAGGAAGCAGGGCTGGCACCTCCTCGCTCACCTATACCTGACGCTACTTAGCAAGGCTCCAGTCTGTTGATTTTATGACGGTAAGAGTTAAATTTTCACTGCATGAATGTTGCACCTGCACTCTGCTGGATGGGAGGTCACGTTAGGTTAGGTTTAAATGGTTCAGACGATTTGGAACCAAATTACACAAGTTTCTTTCAAGACCAAAATTCAGCCTATAATAACTTTGTTATTAAATTCAAGTTTTAAAAGTCAATTTAGATCTCATTATTTACATTTCTAATGCAAACAATCTTTGTATAGTATAGATATATCCCAGTTGTATTTGTTTAATTTGAAAGTCATGTTTAAGTGCACACAAACACAGATAGAACTGCTGCTCAAGTGTGTGTATTTACTTGCTATGAAGAAATAGATGCTTCAAGGGGAATGCCAAATAAAAGAGACCTAAATAGTTTTTACAACCCAAACACCAACAGAGAATTATACTTAACTGCTCTGCCAAAACCCACAATTATATATTCAGAGTGTGTTTCTTTTTGTCTTGTAACACCGGAAATATCTTCTAATAAAAACAATGGTATGAGCCATTCACCTCAGAAACAACTTGGATTATAGTCTAGAGAATTTAAAAGTTTGTCAATGAGACCATTTTAATCAAAACTTCATGTATACAGCATTTCACCAGCTGAACTCTCCCGCCCCATATTCTCGTGTCTTTATAGACTAAATTTGTAGTAAAGTTTACTCTCCCGAATCCTCCCTGTCCCCTAAACCTCCACCGCTTATCTTATCCCATAATTTTGCCCCAGAATCTCATTTCCCTCCCTCTGTCTCTTTTACATACTTCCATCTCTCATTACAAGCTTTTTCATGGTCTCCTCTTTCACACTCAACAAAAGCCGTGTACCAATCCCTCCATTAGGGCCGGTCTCAGAGGTGTTTTGGAATGTCACCTTGACCCCTTGGGTACACAGACAGGGGAGGTTCCCAGCCTTTCGCTTTGTCGCACGGTGCGCTTGCTTCGCTCTAACCCGGATCTGACATGCAGAGAAACATTTAGTTTGTTCCTGTACCCCTCACAGTTTACTTCAAGTTTCATTTCCTCAGAATTTTATATAATTGATATCAATGATTATAAAAATGCATTAATCCAGTTCTGGCAAAACTGAATTAGATGCTGAGGCCTGTAGTGTTTTGGAAGTATTTGGGATGTTTTGGCTCGATAGTTAGCCTTTTTCTGTTCATTATGTGTGTAGTCACTCTGCTGGAGAGAGTTTGAACTAAGTCATGTTTGAGTACAGATTTATTTACAGTGTTCTGATATGTGTGCCCTGCAAAGCAATGAGTTTACCAGGGCTTTTCAGCAACTTGTAAACTTTAAATCCCTTGTTTATGTCTCTCCTCCTTGATATGTGCTATCTGTTTAAAACCTGATGTACAATAGGACAAACACATTTAGCAGCTGCCTGCAGACCCTGGGATTTCACCCTGACATACAACACTCTCAGTGAATCTTTGTCACTCTGACATGCATAATAAAACGATTTGCTTGTAGTAAAAAAAGTTACCCTGATTCAGAAATGTGATATTATTTCCTCACCTAGAAAGATTCCTCTGAGATATTTTGCTCATGTCTGGACGACCTTAGAGGGTAAAGGGTCCTGTCTAATGGCAGTAAATATAGCACCCCCTGCTAATCAAACTCCTCTTATCTTCAACCTAGACACTTAACACTGGTACCTGGGGAATCCAAACTATGCATGGGGAATGTAATCTTAGTAGCAGCTGATAGCAATTCAGCTTGAGTGCACCTCTTACCTAAAATGTGCAGACAAGTTTCATTTTTTGGTTCATTTCTCTGGAGGGAAAGTTCCTCTTAATTCTACACAATAACATTCAACAGGATATCAATACATTGCTGAAGTATATGGATGTATGTGTATTGATGCAAGTCTATATTAGTAATAGTGAAAAATAACATGTAGTAAAAATACAGTAAAAATTCTCCCTAATGACAACTTCTCTAAATAAGCAGACAGGGCCATACAATTCCACATATAATTTCATGTGGCATTCTAAACTGGGTTCATGTTGAAGTAAAATAAATGTGAACACAGAATTGTATGTACTGAATTGTATTCAGGGAATGTAACTCCAAGGTCCATTAGTCCCCTTATGAGAGAATACTTGCTCTGGATTTTTATTTGTATCTGCATCAAATTGAACATTTACTATCAAAGAGGTTGTAGTATTTCCTTTTGTCCCATTCTGCACCCTTCCACCACGTTTAATCTATCATGTACTTGTGTACCTGTATTTGTGTAAACCTACCAACGAACAAATGAACAAGCTGATGAAAACATCAGGCCCCGTCTTTGAAACTGCTTTGGCGTTCAGCTCCATGTAACTCTGTCCCATTGTAGCTGTGCCTGTATTAGCTCGTTGTGTTTGTCTTGTTGTGCAGCCTGTGGCTCCACAGGGTTGTAATCACCAGCCTTTAATACCGAGCTCTACGTGTAGTGCACTAATCTTGGCGAAGAGGAGATGAAGCAGATCTAAGGTGTTGTTTGCTGCTGATGCTCACTGTCCCCAGACAGCTTTAGCCAGACAGATTACATAACACTACATGCCGATATCGGCCCCTCTCTATTTCCAATAGTGTGTAATTGATTTGTTCCATCAAACATATTCCTCTTAATAATCTCCCTCTTTACTGTGATCTATACATTGTTATTTAATTAGCGTTTCTATCCAGTTCCTGTCCGTGTTCCTTCTCCTCCTCTCTGCGAATGTCAGAGTGAGCGCAGCTTCAGTTCTGTATAGAAGTGGTAAGATAACAAACCCACAAATTGTCACATCCAATTCACTCCTCTCCTCCGATAGCCCCGACTCACAGTGGAGGGGCTTGTGTTGCATAATTGCATTAGCGCTCTCAGGCCAGTGGCTCTGCTTGTTAGTGCGGTTGTGATGCAATCTGCGGAACACACGGGCCTCTGTTGTTTGCAGTATGGACAGTGAGTGGGCACGCAGGGTAAGTGTATTGACCGGCCCTATCCATTCAGACAGCCAGAGGGGGGTCCACTAATGAGTGGCAAGGTTGAACAAACAAGGCTGATAACAGCGGACTTTGTTGGAAATGGCTGTTGTTCAACCTGCGGCAGTAACGTGGGGGTGAAACAGTTACAGGGGACTGATTAAAAAAAAAAAAAAAAAAAGAATGGCATTTAACAAGCAGCAAGCACAAGTGTTTGTGAGAGAAACAGACATCACAGACAACACATTCATTCCTCCACAAGGTTGTGTTTCACCTTGGAAACAACTCCCCAAAATATGGAGTATATGGAGTTTTTGATCCTAAAAAAAAATCAAAGTCACTTCCTTATTTCTACTGTATAATAAAGACAAATGGGTCAACTGTGCTATATTGCTACTTGACTCGACTTGCTGTCAACCCCCCCCCATTAGTTGATTAACCTATCCAAGAACAAAGTTTGAAAATAGGAGACAAGGGACGGGTTGTCTTGCAACAGCTGATGTAATGCTCCACTGCCCAGGGCCTCTCAGGATTTACCGAGAGGTATCGAGTTTCTTCTGCTTGTAGTGGCGTTAAGTATTAAGCATTATTTGTAACAAGACTGTCAGTGTTTGCCTGCTCAACGTGTAGAAGGTAGAAACGTCAAAATATTTTCTGTGTAACCTGAGGTGTTGCAGTTGTCCAGTCCAGTTATATCACTGGTTGATTTGCTGTCAACATGTTTCATGTCTGACATGAAGGCTTGAACCCCTAGAAATCCTTGAAACTGTAAAATAGCGTCCACTTAAAGCACAATATGAAAGGCCTTACAGCCTGACTGGCATTTGGATTCCCAAGCCTCTCTTTTTATTCTCATCCCAGGCCTGCACGCTCCATTTCTTTTTTTTTTTATTAACCACAAAAATGCACCACTGAAATAACTTGGCTCCCGTTCAGTAATTAGGGAGCGAGCCAATTCTAAATTCTGCCTTTTTTGGAGGGGTCTGCCTCTGTCAGTTGGGCTTCAGCCGGCCATAGCTCAACTGAGATTTATCTCCAGGGACACTCTGTTGCCTTGTTGAAGAAGAATTTGTTCTCTATGATTCCTCCAGTGAGATTTTACTGACTGCTCTGCTTTGTGCTTCAGTTATCTCCCTGTCACAGTCCTGAATCCAGGCTTGTGACGAATGCTGGTTACACAGCATCACAGCGTTTCTTATTCATTTACACACATCATCGAACATCATCTACATCAGTCACTGCAGCATCATTTAATATGTATTATAAACAACACCCTCTACAGGAATGGCTGAAAAGAATCTATCCGATGACTTTTAGTGGGGTCTTGAAATAGATTGTCGAAGGGGCCTAATCTGTTGACATCCTGCGGTACGTCTCAGTCTGAACGCCCACTCAGGGGTTGAGACCCTTGAGGCCGTAAAGTTGGCTTATCTCCATTGACTGTTCACTCTCTCCTGCCGTTTTTACACATAGATATCATGGGACGAAGGGAAGTAGGTTGTGCACATGCACACCATGGAATTGCAGTAGTATAAAAAAACTGAAAACCTTTTTGGAAATATTGACGTTCTGTTCTGTGCATTCATGTATGATTTATTTTATGTTCATTGGACACTATCTCTCCAAGAAGAAGAGGTTTTGAGCTTGAAAACATCATGAAATATAATTTGTGCTGTATGTGAAAAGGTTATGTGAAATTCTTGAATCCAGATTGAAGTAGTTTTGTTTGTGCCATTGCTATCGTTTTTCTCATGGAAGAATGTTGACAAATTTCTTTTTAGTTGTTTTGTCTGTGCGAGGCAGACAGCCAATGAGTAATGGCATCCAGGCCAGAGCTCTCTGAGGCATGTTTTTCTTTCCTTCCCTTTGTTTGTTTCCTTTCATTTGACTGCCACACTGTCTGGGCTGCATGGTCTTGTTTTTGTCTTTTAGTTTAAAAGCACAGTGAAATTTTTTTTTTTTCTAATGTCAAAGGTAATAGACCATTCCAGATTTGCTTAAACATCAGTCTGATTAGGACCAGTTTTATCCTCAAGTCAGATTCCGTACTGATTATATCAAACAAAGACACATGCTGTGATTTATTTAACTGTTTAAAAAAAAAAAACGTGTTGAGCCAAAGAGCTTTAAAACCATTACAAAGGAACAAATATTAAACAATTAAAAAAAAAATACTTTATTATTAGGAAAACAGGAATTGTCTGATCATACATTGGTAATGTAAAGCTGAAAATTAGCATCATAAAAATTAAAAGCATTTCATATCTGTCAGAATTGCCCCGGACTCAGAGCAGTAAACCTTCATTTCATGACCTCGCCATTAAACGAGTAAGAACAGATTTTGATGATGAACTAAAATCTACTCAATGTCCCGATGATTAAATATAGAAGGATAAATGTCCCATCACAGCGGCTTCAGTGTCTTATTCCTCTAAGTATTCAATGCTCAAACCCTTTTAATCCACTGATACAAGCCAAATGAGTCTCAGCGGGTCTCTCGACGGAGTAATGAGACTTGATGGGCGTGCGGTGTTGGACATCGCAGCTTTCTGCGGCTTACAGCTCTGACTTGTGTGTTCCCAGTCGCACAGCTTTTGCACTCAGTAATTACACACACGCAAGTCTCCAGAGTGGCCTACCGATGCCTAAATTACAGTCGGTGGATAAACCACAAGGAAGTTAAAAAATAAAATTACTCGAAAGAAAATGCTTAGGACAGGGAGAAAGTAGGACATGAGTAGAAAACAACTCCTTAAGAATCAAGTTTATTCAGAATTTATTGACATTTGTTGAATTATTCTTCTATAGGACATCTAGCATTAATCTGATAACATTTATTCCCACGGCTGCCCTTGCATACAAGCATCTACTGATTATTACTTGAACCATTTGGTGCCTCTCTGCTGTATGTGGTATTATGCACGTTCAAATACATGTACTTCTATAATCTGTCACCTCAGGAAGTGCTGCAGATTCTGTGTCTAAAGGCTTGAAAGGTTCCTTTCTGGAGAAATAGTCAGGGATCTTCGGAGGTGTAAAGCCCCGGAGCGGTTTCTTCCAGTGTGCAGCCATAACATTACACCATGGCCACAGCTGCTGTGTCGCCGCTGATCTGTCCCCAAGAAACACGATCCTGTTTATAACCTGACCATCATTTGGACGCCGACAGCCTGCGACGCCAGAGCCATGATTTACCTCACTGGGTGTGTGTGTTTCTCACAGATAGATTTACGAGGGCACACTGCATGAGGGCAAGGATCAGGTCTTGAGAGACTGGAAGTATCCCATGATGCATGACTTGATGCAGTGCTACAAGTAAAAGTGCTTCCTCCTCATCAGGTTCAACTGTGTTCTGAAACCGCACACACGTGTATTCAATTGGTGGCGACTGAAGGAGACCATAAGGATTTTTGGAGGCTGATGATTATTAGTCACACCTATATATTTGTAGATACGTTATTGAAATGCACAAGTGCACTGATGATTTTTTTATTTTACATTTTTTACATTATTTCAAAGTCTGTACATTGTCAAATGTTTTGTTCTAAGGAGCGAGAGACAGAGCAATCTCAGAAATGACTGTGCTCCATCTTAGCATACATCTGTGAATGTTACCGTCATCTTGCCTGTAAAATTGTCAGCATGGTCCAGTACATGTTAATGTTATGCCGTCCTACTTCTGGCACTCACCACCAAAGCCAGCTGCTGAGGTAGTTTATGCATTCATGTTAGAATATGGCTGCATACCTTTTCCGAAAAAAGCCCCAGTAAACAATGACTACAATTATCAGGACTTTACTTGTTAATGAGGCGCAAAGTGGTTGTCAGACTGTTTGTCCAGGCCTTAAAGATATATATGGAAACTTATAACATCTCCTTTGTATAAAGTTAGTGTTTGACACAGACAAAGGCAATTTAGTAATATCTTTTTTTGCCTCCTGTGCCAAATGTGAAAATGAGCAATGAATAATGTGGGTGTGTAGACTCCTGTTGTAGACTAAATCACAGGCGTAGGTTTGTAATGAGGTTTCATCTTCCCGGTTCTCTGTGAACAAATGGAGTATTAACAAATGCTAGATTAATATTGTTACTGGCACAAATTTGAATTTAAAAGTGAAATAAATCATGACAGAATGGGGCTTGATTCTTATTGTCACGGTTTAAAGATTTCAGTTTTTATTGATTTCATTTTTCAGATAAATTAGATTCAGATTATTTAACTCTGGATGCAAATACACAATATTTGACTGACATCGTTTCTGCCCCCCCAAAAAAAACCTAAATCACTGTATCACTCATGTGTCACAGTTATTTAAATACCAGACGTGTGTTATCCCAACTTTAGCCACCGTAGGCGCTCAGAGTATCTGTCATACACTGTAAGTCCCATGATGACATACGTGTGCACACATTCAAACAGTGATGCATGGTCTGTGCTGTGCCTTTTGGTTCTCCGTGTGTGCCCTGTTCGTATAAATCACTCCCACAACAGTTCCAAGAAAATGTCTCCATGTAGCAAGAGGCAAACACCACGGATGGGTACAGTTAAGTAAACACGGCGTTCTGTGTCATTTATCAGAGCTATTCATGTTTCATCTTTGTGCTGTAAACGAATTTGCTATGGTCATTAAATCGTCCACGCAAGGAGGAGAAATGCCATTCCCTCATTTGGATTCCAGGGGTTTAGGCTTTGGCGTAAACACCGTTTTCAACACGACAGGCAGCGTGCGTGGATTTAAATTGAAGATATAGTTGTGTCGATTATCTGCAACCAGGCCCTTGACACTTTACCTTTCCATCATATTCAGACATGCTGATAATGGTTGAGTTCATTGAACAGATATGTTCAGGAAGTCTGCTCCCCCAGCCCATTAGGTTTTTTTTTCCGTGAGGGGATAGAGGAAAAATGAAATATGTGAAAGGAGGTAAAGTTGAGCTGACTTGCAGTCACTTTGACAATGTCAGCACTTCAGCAGCCTCACTCCTGCACAACGTAAATCTCTAAAGACTCTTCCTGCACAGATATGTCGGCTCATAAAGAAAGTGCAGCTGAGTCAAAACAACCGGTGACCCAGTGGGCAACAGGAAATGTTCAGGTCCGAAAATGTTTTTAATGCAATGGGTTATTCAGAAAAAAACATCAATTGTGAACATTTTAAGTGATCATATATATATATATATTGTTTTTCTGTTTTGCAGGAAAGTGTGTCCCCCTGCAGTAGATCAGTGAGAAGTGCTCTTCAATATGAATACAGGTATGGACTCACACATTATCTATTATTTTACTTTATCAAAGTTTTATTTTCAGCATTTATTTATTTGCTGGACCTATACATTTTTTTTTTTTTTTTTTACATTGATTGCTTTGAAATAAAAAGTCACCACATTTCAGGTCACCTCGCTATTTTAAAAGCTGCCATGTGTGTCACTTTTCCTCTGCCACAGGCATGAGTCTGTAACTCTAGCCCCTGACCCTCTTTCACCACTTTGGTGTTGATCCATTTTTGGCCTCAGTTATTGTGACTAAAAGCATCATTGGCTATCGTAAGGTTGTTGCTTTTAACTACCGGTGACATATTCCACCTTAAATACATTTCCAACACTGTGTCCTAAAGCTGGCAGTCATCCCGAGCTGATGTGTGTATTTCAGCCGCTGAATCAATGATGAGTAATCCATCTCCAAGCCTTGTCCATACGCCACACACCACCACTCTGAGCGCCTGCCAGTGCCAGCTTCACTTATCTGGCTGGTTAGTCTATATTCAGAACATAGAATAACACGGGTGGTTTAAATTCTAAAGAAGTGTTTTCAGTGACCTCACCATTATTTGTGTGCTAGATACAAAAATTAAAAAAGGATAAATATGTGGTAAAGCCTTTAGCTTGTTGGAAATCACTGAAGAGACTGCAGGTCAGAAAAGCTTTTAAATCCAAATCAACCTTTGACTTCTTCACTATTATTTACTTATCTTTTGTTATGACCCAATCAGCTAGGCTCAGCCATTACACAATTCTCTAAGAAGTGTCTCTTCATAATCAAACCGCTTCAAACCGAATTCTAATTAAATTCATTGCACATCCTTAATTAATCACCCAATCTGCCACATTACAATCTCCTTCTCTTCTCAAGGAGACATATTCTGCCAATATTCATGTTCAGATTTATTACTTATAATGGTTTGCAAACTGTCTGTTGCTGCAGCTCCTCTCTTCAGCCTCTGTGTGAAACCCCTGGTTTTTGTCTTATTACCTTTACCAACTCCTTTCGACCCTATATGCCGCCATGATGGAGCGAGCTGGAGGCATTATGTTTTTTTAGGCTGATTTCTGTGAAAAGTATATACCTCAAGAATGCCTATATGAATCTGGAGAAAGTTATAGTATATGGAGAAATAGATATGGAAACTGCACTGGTTGGTGGAGGCATACAGACAGATTCTAATGAACTTTGCAAGAACCTTTGCATTTATAAATTCCATCTCTAACTCACTTGAGGAAAGAACAGCTTAAGGAAAGCATCATGAGTCTCCTTTACTGCATGAGTTTGCCTCCTCCTCTTCGGGTTCTGACTCTGGCTGACTGCATGTGTTTTCCTTGTTGCCGTGTATTTGTGCATGTGCATGTGTGCTGCTGCTTCTGCCTCTGTGATCCAACCTGCCTGGTTGTGATTCCTCAGATAGCGGAGGATGCGTTACCAAAAGCGCGGCCTTGTCACTCATACTCTCTCCCATGAAGAGGGTCCAGAGCTCACCAAATCTGGCCACAGGTACTAACACTCGCAAACACACAGCTGATTAACACATGATCGATCGAGCACAGTGAACTCAATACCCAAATTACCACCCAGTCTGTGGAACTGACTGGGCTGAGGTATGAGCTACATGAGGTAAGTCTTTGATTTTCAAACCCATGTTTGAGCTTCATCTCCCTGATATGGCCTGAGCATATTTGAAATACTTTCAAAAGGTCTGTGGCTGCCTTGGTATGCTTCAGCAATGTTCAGACTGTGAGATGCTGTCTTTACCAATCATTTCATCTACTTTTTGTTTCCCAAATTGGTCATATGTCTTACTGGCCAGTTTGTGATTTCAATCTTTCTTCCTTTGCATCATGTTCTCACTGCTCTCCATCTCTCCCTCCTTGTGCAGCTTATTCTTCTGTTCTTCTTGCGTACAAAACTTTTCTTTCGTCTTTCCTGGCTCTGTTTCCTTGTTTTTCTCCCCCGTCAGCTTCGATTGGTTAGACATGCCACCGCTCCCCTGACCCTAAGCTCTTGGAGATATGCGGAAATGTACTTGGACGGGAGCTGTGTGGTGAATAAAATGGCACAGCTCTGCCTAATTCTTCCTGATCTGTGCTTCGGTTTTATCCCAGCAAAATCATCTGGTTGACCTGTTGTATGTAAAAAACCCTTCAGCCCAGAACTGGGTTGTCAGAGGAAGCGTGTCTGTACCAAACAGCTTTTTCTTTTTTCTTTCACTCTCTTAACAAATCAGTGACTGTGCATACATCTTATCAGCACCCAGGTTAACTGCCCCACCCCTGTAGCCATTCTGGCTGTCCGCTTCCTTTTTTGACAATAGCCGGGCATTGTCTGAAAGCTGATAAGCAGCTGTCAAATACTGCAGCCTTAGGTGCGTAGCGGTTCTTATCAAACCACGGCTCAGATAGCTCAGCACTGTGGAATCAACACAGGAGGGTTAGGGACATGTTCAGAGTGTTCAGAGAAAAGCAGCATGAGCATCTCTACAGGGAAAACTCGCTGTCTGTTATGATCTGGAATAGACAACATAACCAGGCATGTGGATTCAATGAGTGGGTTCTTCGATATAAAAAGAGGATGGCTTAGATCGGTCTCCTTTTCAGGACGTTATCCATCTTTGTTGTGGGAGTGAAGTTGTAAATGTACATGGAAAACCTGGAAAACATCTCTTACAGATGTTTTGTGTCGTTCTTTTTTTTACTGGAGATGATATCTGAGTTTTTGGTAGTGTCCCTTAATCATGAAACTAAAACAAAAATTTGACATAGTCATCCTGCGTAGTAGTCTTCTATCGTCTCTTGTCGTCTGGAATGACGCTAAATTGAGCACTTACCTCCACTAAGGATCAACCGACACCTTAATTTCAACATTCAATCAGTTACATTACGATTCATGCACCATTCCTTGCGATGGAAGAATTCCTGTCTCAGGACTTAAGATGCGGTTGTGTTGTTATTTAGGGCCAAATGTGACTTGCTGTGTCTTCTCTGTCTCCTCAGGGAGTGATTCTCACTCATCAGACTTGGGTAAGTATCCTTTGGGAGGAATTCTGGTGGAGAATCTCGGCATAAGAAGCTGTGGAGAGAGTAGAAGTTTGATCGAATCCAATGTGGTGATGCATTTTTTTTTTTTTTTCAGATTCTTGGCGGTCTCGGAGCGTAACAGATGGCCTTAAGAACGGAGACGCCGGCAGCTCGTCTCTCGCCGCCAAAGGCTTCCGAAGCGTCAGACCCAATCTGCAGGACAAGAAGTCACCAACACAGGTAACAGACCCAACACACACATTTTTTTCTTGATTACAGTGGTTTAGTTTAATCTGAAATAATTATGCTGTAATGTTATTGGCTCTGTGGGAGGGGTTATTTTTAATGATGCCACAAAACAGAACAGAATTAGCAATAATTTTAAGAGAGCTATTTTGTTTTTTTAAGTTTGTAACTTGATGATTTGTATCAAGCTTTTCATTGGTGGTTCTTTTGTTGTTGTTGTTGTTTATTTTGGCTGCTGCTTCTAACTGACAAACAAGGACATCAGTCACTTGCCGTTGCCACCCCTCAGGAGAGACAGTTTCCACTTCTCGCCCACTGGCACTAATCCACCAGACTATAGCTCCCTCATCGCCCTGGCTAACGATTCCAGCCCAGGAATGCTAACATTCACTCACAATGAGAAAGCAGTATTGAAAGAGTCCTACACGATTAATAGCACATCCTCTTACTCCTATTCAGAGACCAGTGCAAACTCAGTCCAGCAGGAACTCCAGGTCCCAAATGATACCGTCAATGGTGTTGAATCTGCCACCTCTAATCATAAACAGGTCCCGGAGCGTAAAGTGGCCTCACTCAAACTAACTCCGGTCACCATCCCTGACCCTCCTGTTCACATCAACTCTTACCTTGACCCCCAAACTAAGACCCAGGCTGCAGCTCCCCCGCCTCCGCCACGGGGTCCCACTCTCTCTCAGACTGCGACAAGGACAGCCTCGCTCTCTGTCCACTTGGGCCCAGAGAATCTAAAAAGTCCAGAGCTTCACCCTCCACCAAATCCCACAGCGGCGCCCCTGGCCCCAGATCAAGTCCTGCGTCAGGCCTCAGGTCCGGCCACATCGCAGGCTGAGATGACGATTCCTCCTCCTGCAGTTCCACCGAGGCCTTCTCCTGCACAACTGTTGGTACATGACTAACTTCATATTGCAAGGTCACAGTAAGACAGTAGCGCTGGGGTTTTCTCCTGATGACGATACACAATTCACCACACAAACAGGGGAGGTAGTCATTGTGATGTTACCAGAGAAACAGTTTCCTGGAGGTTTGAACACTGGGAGGTCCGCTCGAGGCGTGGAAACAGATGCAGGTGTTTTTGATGCATATACTTCCTGTGTGCTAGCATACACTTTGTTCATTTTGTTGTCAGACAAGCAAACTAACTGTGGTTCAAACATATGTGTGTTAACTTGTGTGTGTGTGTGTGTCATTTATCATGCACCATTGTTACCGTCTGTATCCTCTGCTGCCTTTCACAGAGTTTTAACTAACACAGCGTATTCAGTTCACAGCAATTATTATGTCTGAGAAGATGCTGCCGCCCCATGACACCTCAGGGTGTCTTAGCCTCCTTCCACTCATCCTGTGACAATGTGGCTCATGAGTGATATCACTAAGCACTCTTCTCCTTTCCTCCTTTTCCAATCAACCTCCTCCTCCAACACCAGGGGCCACCATCCCCCAACCCCACCGCTCCGCACTCCCCCTACCACAGCTCAGAATCACTCAACTACCTGCCAGGCCTCATGCCCAAGACCCTATCGCCCACCCCCTATGTCCCTAGCGGAGCTAGTGGCACAGCCGGTGCCACCGGTGCGAGCGCCGGTGGCTTCGTGTCACCCTCGGCCTCCCCTGTGTCGGCTCTCAGCCACTATTCGTCCTCCACGGCGGGTCTGCTGGACGAGCTGCAGATCTGCAGCCTGGACTCACCCGGGGCCTCGCCCACGCCATCGCCCACCCTCAGCCATGTCTCTGCCTACACATCCACTGCTGGCCCCGATGATGCGCTAACAACCTCTGCGGCCTCCACCGCAGCAACAGCCACTGTCACTAACGTAATTATCCCAACAGTCACTGCTTTAACACACATGATTACCGAAACCAAAGGGTTCCTCCTCTTATTCGGATGGCTGAGCGAAAACCTCCAGAGAAAGCGTGATTACTACCAAGTTTTACCTTCCACTAACCATCAACTGCAGCCAACCTGTTTAAACCCTGTTCTCTTATCATGTTAATGTCTTTGTGTGTCCAGTAGAACGCCATGTCTCCGTGTGCTTATCTGCTTTTCTCTTTGTTGTAACTTTTCTTGTGCAATTACACTAAAACACATCAGAAATTCACAAGACATCTCCATTGTTCAGAGAATAGGCAGCCGGGTGAAGCAGCCTGACGGCTGCAGGTTCAAACACTGAACCGTTGTATTTCCTGTATGCATTGCACTTTGTTTTCCCAGTTATAAAAGACCAATTGAACCTGAATGGCCATTTTGTTAGAGCTGCTCTATTTGTTCTGACATTCACATCTTTGTCGCCAAGTAATTAACTTGTTGTCTGTCGAGTCCCTCAGAGTTTAATTGCATTGTCACTGTTCTCTCCTCGCCACACTTCCTGCTCTCAGCATCAAGGCTCACTTGTGCCTTTACGTAGGAAAAGAGATGCGTCCACTTCCGACCATGTAACTCTGCCCACATACCTCCACGCGTCCTTAAGTTGTCAAGGTTGTTAAGCCTTTGAAAGGCTTCATGGATTTTTCTAAGCAGTGAAATATTCATTCGCATGAGCAGCCAGACTCAGATATATTCAGCAGCATTTGTTGTGTGGCGATTCAGATATCTAAAACTAAGATATGAAGTAACGACAGTAAGAATCTACTCATGGTCCTTGTCATTTTGCTTGATGCTCAGTGTTTTGTCTTCTAACTTCCTTGAATCTTTGGATCTAAACTTTGGAGCCTTCAGACTGAAATCCTGTTATTTCAGCCTTTCCCCAGATGGAATCATGTCTCTGTGTCCTGTTGAACAGAAGAGCCTTATAACCATTAGGATCATTGTCTTGTTTGCATTGTCCATGTTAACCATCGCTGTTTTTAATCTCTGTTCTGTTTTAGAGTGAAGTGATTCAATAGGAGCCCCTGTCCCTGACTAACTGTTCTTACATTCTCACTTCAGATTTCAGCACTTCTGTGAATCAGATCTTTGTTCTTGCAATAAGATGACAAGTTTTCTTTGATTTAAACACATTCCAAACAACCACTCTTTAGAGTAGACCTACAAGATCCAGTCCACTATTGTACATTCTGTTGCTATTTGTGAATGGCAGACTTACTGGCTCCGTTTCTGGTTTGTGGATCACTCTTAGGGCCAGGTCCTCTCTCACGCTATGAATGGAAGCGCAAGCCATCCGCAGAGACCCCTCTCTCCCCCATCCTATCCTCCGCCCCCCGCCTCACTCCACACTGGGCTCCAGAGACAGAGCAGGAGTTCGGGTGAGTCACTCTTCTTTTGTCCCCCCCGTTCATTTCAGCTGTGGTTATATCGAGTAATTCTTTGGTGATTTCAATGTTCACACACAAGACTTGATTTCAAATACAGTGCAAATAATATGCAACTACAGACAAGGAAGCACAACTGAAACATCTCTGTTCTCTTCCCTCTTGTTTCCAGAGGGCAGCGAGTCGGTCACCAGAGAGTCTGTGGTGTCGGGCCACACCAGTGTCAGCAGCACTGTGCCCATTGCCTCCTTCTCAGAAGAAGAAAAGAAGGTGTCCATCATCAAAGCCCCTCATTATGAAGGCATCGGCCCGGTGGATGAGTCTGGCATTCCTATCGCCATCCGCACGGTGAGGTCAAACACGCACACGGCCTGGCAGCGTAGCGGAGCACAGGGCCGTCTTCAGACCCGTTTCTGTTGTCTTGACATGTGATCAGGCTCATGAGAGGGGATTACTCTGAGCTGTCAGCAGCTTTTGAACCCTTGTTAAAGGCCTTTTCTCTCTCCCACTCGCACTATCAGTCTCTGTGCCCTGGTTTCAAAGATGAGCTCAGAGAAGGTCTTTGCTTTAGCGCCTCAAGGTCCGTCCTGCCAGCTTGTCCCAGTGTGTGTCTGTGTATTATCTCTTTTTAGGCTTTTCACCTCTTTGCGCTTCCCTCAGTCATCAATTTGTGTTACTCCCTGTGTTTAAAAGCAGACATGCAAAACCACAGAGTGAGAGAGAGAGGAGCGAGAGAAGCGAGAGATGGGCAATAAAAGTAAAAGAAAAGGTGAAAAGGGAGGGAGGGGGTCCTGAAAGAAGGAAAAAGCGAAAAACAGATGCTCCTCATTGTGAGCAGACAAACATTTTTGAGGCCACTCTGTTCGGTAACCGTGGAGAGGGAAGCGGTAATTGGACTGTCTCTGCTACACGCACAGTAACACACACTCTCAGTGACCGGAGTTCAGACACTATTTTTCTGCTACTGAATAAAGAGCGGATTAAGTCTCTCTGCCATTTGATGGGTCCTTTTTGAAGTGGCCATTAGATCTATACTGTAAAAAACAAAGACACATACAAGGGTTTCTACTGGCACAGAACCACAGCTTGGATTTCCTTATTTTGTAGCTCCATCTTTGCCATGAAACCAAATCTGCTGACATGGATTTCTGAAAGCATGCACAATTACAACATGTACGTTCATATAAAAAGAGAATGCCGCAGTAATCCATTAAGAGGCTGATGTAGCTGTAGGCTGCATGTTTGAACACTGTGCCTGATGTACGCTGAGCATGTGTAAAAGCTGCAATATGCACTAATTGAACCACAATCGGATTTTGGTTTACCTCCAATCTCAATTTCCATGTTTCACCTCAGAAAGGCGGAAGGAGGAGGGAGTTTGATGTAAATAAAACAAATGAGCTCAGCATTTGCTAAAAACACTACAGAGTGTAAATCAATCGGTTATGGACGATTTCTTTGTTAAGTCCTCTTATTTGAAACATGGAGGTCTGAAACGCTGACTATGTTTTTCTCTGCTCAGTAATGTTCCCTGAAACAGTGGGACTCCTGCCGTTTCCCAGTTGCTGCATTTCATGGCACATAAATCTTAACGATTATTTCTCTCTCCACAGACGGTGGATCGGCCTAAGGATTGGTATAAAACGATGTTCAAACAGATCCACAAGGTTCACAAAGCTGGTAAGTCCACACACAACCGGTAAGACTTGTAAATTACCCATTATTCATTTGATTGTCACATTATGGGGGGGATATGTTGTGCATGCATGCTGCTTGGATGCATGTGTGTATCCGTGTGTGTGTGTGTGTCTTCGCATACTGGTTCTTGTTAAACTGAAAGACCCAGAGAACCGCAGAGCAAGAACTCATTAAGTGCGAGCGAGGGAGGAAGTCTGAAGAGGAGGAGGTTATTGAGAGAAGCTCTCTAATAGGAACAGAGCCGTCCTGGGAAATCTGCTCTAATTTTGTGGGCCTGACAGAAGCACACAGTCAGTACAAGGCTTGTTTGTTCTAAACAGCTCGGGCTTCTTCTGCCGCAGCACAAACACACGAGCACGGAGTATTTCTGCAGGCTACAACTCCAGGCTTGTGGTGGTCTCTTTGATGCATCTCTGAATTCCCACACTGACGATTCAAATCTTCCAGTAGATTTATGAAACAATACTCCAGTCACACACACACACACAAAGCCTCTCAAAGTCCTTTGTGTATCACCACCTCGAGTATTCCAGTGTCTTTGAAAATGTGTGCCGCTTCTACTTACTCTGCAGGATCAGCATTTTTGGGTCTGATATTCAAACTTTTCCCCTTAAAGCAGTGGCTTCAAAATAATTATGGTACGTTGAGAAGTCTACCCAAAGTTTGGTGGATTTTATATGTTTCTTCTGGTTCAGGAAGCCAGAGATCGTGGGAAATATCCACAGTTCAGTGAGTGGGACTCTTACTACGAGACAATCACTGGCTTGCTCGGACAGGGAGCCCAACATAATGAATCCCCTCATGTGGCTGCAGAGGGCGCTGTTGCTTAGTAAATGTTACCTAGTGTTTCTTTAAATTCAAGTAAGACTAACGCACTGGTTTTGAAAAAGTTGACAGAGGAAAAGTAGACTTTGCTGCTCGGGTTGTTTTTTGATGCTTTCCAGTATGAAATGGAGTTACAGGCATCGTACTCCTTGAGGTGGAGACTTCAAACTTGTATCACAATCAGGTTTTATTCTTTTCTCCTCCAGACGACGACTACTCTGACACATACAGCGCAACCTATGCTGTCATTAACAATGGTGAGGCCTAATCAATGTGTAACCCAAGTTGAAATCCACATCCTAAGTCATATGTCATCTCCTCTTTGGCCTTCTCCTGCCTGATGCCTCCTTAATGCCGTCCCTAGCAGATGACTACAGCCTTTCATCCACCGCCACCACCACCATGGCCCACCCCGCTCCCCGGACACACACATACAGGCCGCTGTCCAAAAGCCCCTCAGACAATGGAGGGCATCTGGGGCCCCGAGAACCCTCCCCATCCCCTGTGCCCCCACCGCCTCCGCCCATGCCGTCCCTCCTACAGCTGAGAGCCAGAGATAGCGACCGCGACAAGGATACTCCAGACATGTGAGAGCAACTGCCATTAGTGAATTAATACAACATTTAGAGGGCCCTCCCTCCCCCAGGCCTTATACACATGATGTATTATTAATTCATCAAAGTACTTCCATGTAATCCATTAGGCGTTCCATGTTATTCTGCGAGTTATCTGATGTTTTTTGTTCTCCTTGTGCCAGGAATGAATGGGGTCCGCCTGACAGGAAAGTTGACACACGAAAGTACCGTGCGGAGCCCAAGAGTATTTTTGAGTATGAGCCCGGAAAGTCCTCCATTCTGGAGCGGGAAAGACCGGTGAGTGAATTCTAATACTTTTACCATTTTCATTTTACTGCCTTTCTTTACGTTTCATTGACCTGTGGGGTCTATGGGCATTAACGCAGAGTCAGTTCAGACTTTAACTCTATTTAACATTCAGTTTTAACATTGAGACTTTCTTCCCTAATTGGTTTCACAGTTAATTTCTTTGTTAAAGATTCAAATTACTGTGACACTTATATTGATTTGGTTGCTATTTTTTATGTTACATTTTATGTTAGATTTTCTTTTTCGGCTTCACAGTTGAAGCGATTCACTTAAATACAGATGTGAAATGAACTAACATTAGTTTTTGTCGGCTTATCTTTGTTGTTCCTATGTTTTTTATGTAGTGGTCTTTTACATGCACTTTGCTTCAGACACAGCGTGGGCGGTAAAAAGCACAGGTTTTCAGTGATGCATCCTTCAGTGACTGTTCTGTTCAGCCAGCTCAGTCTGTGTAGGGGTGAATAATAACGAAGCAGGTGACAGAGATAATTACTCTGCAGAGGGAGGGCGACTCAAATAATAGCCCTGAGGTGATCGGTGATGAGGATAATGGAGGACCTGTTCAAGATGAAGAGTTATGAGGGAGAAGAGTGACAAGAAAAGCTTTTTGTGAAGAAATCACAGATGTTGGGAGTGATGGCTGCAGAGTGCCCACGGGGACAACGCTGCATGAGTCAGCCTCTGATAGACAGAGGTAATAAAAGGAGAAAGCCTGCTGTCTGAGACTGTATGTTGTCTCTGCACCACCTCTTCTCTCCATTCTCCGAGGACAGAAATGGCACCAACAAAATTTTCTTTCCAGTGCTGTCCATCTGGGGCACTTATCATTTGTAGGAAGTGAAAGCATTTCTCTGACATTTGATTCCCTCTGTCTACAATATTATGCAGTTCACAGTGTTTGCTCCAGGTCTCACTTTTTTACAGGCTGACACATTTTTCTCCAACCTGAATTTTCGCTTTTGGCTCGAGAGATGTAACACAACACACCAACACCTATATAACATCTCCTGGCAGGGTTCTATTTGCCATGAAATTCTCTTTTCCTCTGGGGCGCTAGAAGGAGCAGACAGCGGAGTCAAGCACTGCATCATCTCTGCAGTTCAAATAATAGTAAACCCCTTGTGTGGATGCCAAAGTCTGTAAATACAAGAAAAAACAGAAAATTGCTTGGAGTAGTTAAACCAACCAACACAAGAGAATAGCTACTATATAACTTGGTGCCCAGCAGCTACCATTGTATTGGCGTACCGACCTATTTTACTGTAAATACGTACAATCTCAGCTGCTTCATCTTATTGCAGGTTTTGAAATTGTGAGCATTGCAATTCAGAGAAGGAGCTGTGTGTTGCGCCTCACCATCATCAACAACATCATCATCCATCAACACAGATGAACTCTGCCTTACCTAAAGCAAGGAGTCTGTAATTTATATACCAGGCATGCAACCTGGGGGGTAAAGACTTTTATCAGCCCATATGATTTAATATATAACAAGGCAAAGGTAGATAGATATAACAAGCTCTCCTGCTATGAATGTTTATAATGAGCTTTGTGTTAAATATGTAATTCTCAAAGCAACATGCTGATGTTCCTGAGCTGTCCCCTGTGCTGTGGATTGTCATGAGACTGCAGCAATGGGATTCTGTGCAGCCTCATTAAAATTGAAATGAAATTAATTGATATCAATCATCATCATCATATCAATCATTATTCTGTATATACAAGACAAATTACTCTTTGATGATATGGACCACTGATCAATGCACTCTCTCAAGTGTTAGGATTATCATTCAGTGAAATTTTCTTCTCTAAATCTGAGTCCTGGTTCATCCTGTGCCCATCTCCCTGTGCCACTTCCTAACCATGAGGTCCATGTCTCTCTTTTGTGTGTGTGCCTTCTTTTCCACACTCGCTTTTCTTCTGTCTCTTCTTCTCCCTCCTCTCTCTGTCACTGTCATGCTTTCCCAGACCTATGATGACATAGATTTAGAGAACGAGCCTTGGTATAAGTTCTTTTCCGAGCTGGAGTTTGGGCGGCCGGTAAGTCAGGGCCATAGCTACTCCCTCAACCACAATCCTGCCGTGTAGGCACACTCCCACTTTGTCCCACCCCACCCAGGATTTCTGAATACATGTCTCCACCAGTAGTCTGGGTGTGGCTAGTTGTTTGGGCATGTGGTACTTGTTGGGTGCTGTGACTTCCCCTCCCTCTACCCTTATGACAGGCTGTGCTATGTCTTTGTGTTGCTGGGGTTTTTGGTCTGGTGGCTCGTGGGCACTGAAAATACTATTATTGTTATTTTAGTTGGGTCACTGTAGGATTAAAATGTGCTCCCAAATTATCAAAGGGCATTCAGACATTGACTTCAATAAATAAGCAGCACATGAATGAATATGCAGTTTACAAGTTTCCTGACTTCCTTCTGCATATCTTACACATGCTAGTGTATCATTTATTCCACCTTTTATTCCGTTAATCTTTTTTATTGTTACTCATTTCTGTTAGTGGGTAATTCCTCTGTATACCTTCATGCCAAAGGGCGTCAGTACCCTCTGCTGGATGTAAGTGGAATTGCCACCCCAGTGGCTCATGGCAGGGGTTGCCTCTCACCACAGATCTGGAATCAAATTACCCCCAACTTGACAGATGAGGAGACGCCTCTGTCCATGCCAGAGCATGACATCAGGTGATCGAGTCATTGGGCTTATTCGCAACGTTCAGGGGAAAATGTCACACATGGAACCAACATGAGTTTGCGTCTCCTTGAAGTCATGTTGAGCCGCGCGTTGCGATTTCTACCTGCAACGTTCTGAATGTTTCACAAATCACCGAATAAGCCTTTAGAGTGTGGACGGGTTTCCCCCCCGTGCACTGAATGGTCCAGCAGGGACAGAACCTCACAGTGTGGCCAGCGTCTTTGAGTTGTGTTCTCAGTGAGTAATAGGATGATTGTAATAGCAAGCCTACACTAAGTCACAGCATCTGTGCGATTCACTGCACCCTCGAATAAACACAACACTGCAGCTTCTGCTTCACTCGGCTTTCTGCTTCACAGCTTGCTGTCACACTCTGCATGTGTGTGTGGTACATGGGCACATTTCTGTGTGTGTGCGCTATAAATATCGTAGGTAGTGTCATAATTTATTTTGGCATTGATGAAGTGTTAATACATTGAGCTCAGCAATAGACTGTGCATATGAACGAGTGTGTGTTATGCACAGGTGTGTGCTTGTGTTAGTGTGTGTAGCGTGTGTGCACATGTGTACGTTGGACGTGCAAAAGCACATGTGCAACACTTGTGAACTAGCCCATCTCTGTTTACTCAGGTTTTCTAACAGATGTCACTCTCTCACCATGTTTCTTGTTTTGTTTTATTTTTTTTGGGTTTCCCCCCCATGATGTCACCACTGCTTCTCCTCCTTCACCTCATCTTCACCCTCCTCCGCCTCCTCCTCCTCCTCTTCCTCCTCCTCTTGCTCACTGCTGCTGCTTGGGGCTCAAGCCTCCTAAAAAACGACTGGATTATAATCCAGACATCTCCGCTCGCCAGCACATTGAGGTAATCTCCCTTTTATGAGTGTTGGAGTATTGATCTCACAGTTTCTAACCAATGATAGGAAACTATACTTGTGTTGTTTAAAGTGAGTTTAATGTGTGTACCGTCAGCGCAGCTTGATCTAGAATCTACATGTCACCCATTTATAGCAATGATTGATGATTGTGTGCTGTGAGGATGTAAAGATCTATAGCTTTAAAATGCTTCTTGGTGTGGAACTACACAAGATCTGCAGCCTGTGCTGATTTTACTCTTTAGCTCCTATCATCTCAGTGTAAAATAAGAAGCTCTACATTTTCTTTTCAGCTTGCACTTTATGTGAACTACTTCCTGCAACATCCCCCTGCAGTTAAATTGCATTGATCATGCTTAACTACTAAGACCCATTCCAGCTGATCCATACCAGGTTTTGCAGGGCAATTTGCCCCCTGAGCTGAGCTTATTACATCCTTTCCTGTATCACCTTTACCATCCTCCTCCAGAGCAGCCCAAGAGAGAGCAGAAATTTACTCTTTCCGTTTACGCTGGTAGGCCTCTCTGCGTTCAGGTGTGCCATGTGGAACCAGCGTCCGTCGCACCTTACGCTGGGGGAGTGTTTTGAATGTGGCACAGCATCAACCGCATGCAGGCTGTGCATTGTGAGCTGCTCTGCCTCAAGTCTTTGTTCCTGCGGAGCTCACTTTTCTCTTTTGTTGTCTGCCCTATTTCAGGCGTCCCTGTACATCGCTCCTGCTGACAAGGCTCTGGAGAGACCTGCGAGGTAACCTCTGCTTCCTTTATTTTCCTCTGCATCATCCTCCATCCCCCTCCCCCATCCTCTCCACAGCAGTGGCCCATGTTGTGATTCAGCAGCAGAATCAAAACTCTGCGCTTTCTTGCCCCGTCTCTGGTGCACGTCGCCTCTGTGGCTGCCATCGCTGATGATTTAGCAGACTGCTGTTTGTCTTTATTTGGTTTTGTCACTAAAGGCTTTGTGCTTTGCAGCTGACTCTCTTTTAACTGAGCTAGAATAAATTAACCCAGCAAATCTATTGATTCTGCCTTTCACCTCCTACCCGTCCCTCAACCCCCCTCCTCTTCCTCCTTCTCTCCTCCTACCCCCTTTCACCAGTGGCCTGCTTATTCAGTCGCATTTTCCTCGGTGAACAGAAAGAGCAGAAATAGAAATGTGAGGAATAGGCCACTGAATAGGAAGCCTACTTTTTTGCATAAGGAAAGTTACATTGACTTAGTCTCATTTATATGGATGAGAATAACTCTCGGTTAGAGTAATTTGTGTAGATATATGATTTGTGTAGATAAAATGCATTCTAGGATTTTAAAATGAAAATGATTGATGGAAGGAGATAAAGTAAATACCTGAAAGCAGGTTTGTTTTTGTTCCAGTGCTGCCAGCGACTACAGGAAGAGAAGGAAGTCGGAGCCGTCAAGTTCCCACGTGAACGCTCAGTCTCAGAGCAGAGCTGCAAATTCCCCCAAACCAGTGGATGCCTACAGACCGAGCAGCAGCAGCTTGAAGAAGCCTGTCATTCGTTCCTCACCATCTTCACCCTCCAGAGCCAAAGGTACACACGCATTTACACAAACATCTGCTTTTCAGTTGATATCTTTCTCTTTCTTTTCCCGAGCTTGTTTTTCCCCAAAACTGTCTTAAACATGTTGCCTTTGTTGGTGGAAGGTGAAGAAAAAAAATCTTCAAAAGAAATCTTCAAATCCTCTTTTTTTCCACCTAATTCTTCCCTCTCCCCACCTCTTCCGCCTCTTTATTAGGTATTTTTGCTTAACCTGCTTTCCTCCTTCTTCTCTCTCACCACGCTGCTCTCTATTGGACATCGGAAAGGTGGGGACGCATGCAACATGTATTCAAACAGTTTGACCTCCCCAGGTCCCTATCCGGGTCCCTATGTGCCGCCTGTCCCTTCTGACCCATTTCATTGCCACAAGGATGGCAGCCCGGACGGCAGCTCCTCCTCCAAGCAGTCTGTCTGCTGTAAGGACAGCTGTCCGCCGAAACGCCCCGAATCCCAGGTGTGGGCCGGTGCGGAGGAGGCGCCGCCCTCCTCTGGCAAAATCAGGTCACGCAGCTGTGATGACTTGCTCAGTGACGGCCATTCTGGCTCAGGTGGGCGCAACGCCACCCGCTCAGAAAGTGCCGGGTCACTGGTGTGTGATGGGAATCCCTCAGGTTCGACTGGATCCGCTTCTACTCGCTCATTACCTCGACTCCACCGGCGACGGGCGCATGATTCACCAGGCTTTTTGCAGCTCTATCGTAAGATGCACCAGATCGATCGAGCTCAGCTCATCCCGTCCGAAGTCATCCGCTCCGTCCGGGCTCGCATCCTGGATCTAGAGCGTCAGCCTCACCTGCTTCGGCATCACCTCTCTCCGTGGACACCCTCATGGGGCGTGGAGGTGCCTCAGGATATGGTGCCAAACCGCATTTCTGAATATGAGCGCCTTATTCAGAAATCCAAATCCATGCCCAACCTGGGTGACAGTGAAGGGCCTTCAGGAACTACTACACCTGGTGGCTCATCATCTCGAGCCAGCAGCGGTGGTGGTGTCACTCCCAGTTTTCCAAAACGTCGCTTTTCCATAGAATCTTTACTAGAAGAGGACATCAATAGCAACACCGGAGCGGCACCTCATGCCATGGATCACTTGCATCGACCTCGCAGCCCACCCGAGGGCCAACCTCGGGGCCCGGAGCCAAACCCTGCTCGGTCCTTCCCCGTTCCTCCAATCCCCCAAATCCCACAGGCCACCCCAGACTACTCCGACAGTGAACAGGACGCCATTGCGTCTGACCTCAGTGATTTCATCCAGGTGGAGGGCTCCTCTTTTTGCAGTGAGAGTGACTTTGACCATTGCTCACTAACGTCCTCCGAGAGCTTGTACGGTTCTTCCACCCTTCACCACCACCATCACCTCCGGCATCTCCACCACCACCATCACCACCGCCACCAAGCCGGCCACCAAAACGTGGGGCAGAGTCAGGGCTACCAACACCGCCACCTCATAAGCACCTGCAAAGGCCGCTGCCCAGCTTCTTACACCCGTTTCACAACGATGCTTCGCCACGAGAGAGAGCGAGCGCGCCAGGAGCACCAGAGACCGTCGCAGCAGAGCGGCAGCAGCCATTCGCAAATCCAGAGCTCACAGTCCCAGCAAGCGATGTCCAAGCTGGCCTTCCTGGTCAGCCCAGTGCCTTTCCGCAGGAAAAAGGGCTCACCACCTACCTCTAAAAGAATCAGTGGTGCCGGAGGTCGAGGGAGCAGGCCCAAGTCAAAACAGGACATTTATGAAGCGCTAGACGCCGCGTTGAGAGACATCTATGAGCACATTCAATCAGAGCGAGGCCACAGAGGCACTCGGGCGCCTGATGACAGCATCCTGAGGAGAATACTGGCTGAACTGCTGCCAGACGTGCCTGAACGAAGCTCCTCGCTGCGGGGGAGGAGGGGGTGTTGGCAGGCGGGTCACTCTTCCGCGTCACTGTACCCAGACGGGAGCCCCACTGAGAACGCCTCCTACAGAGAGGATCCAGCCACACCACGCTTACAGTCACCACTCAGTGCCTGTTACGGACGCCTCTTGGACACCTCGAACAATAATGAATATGGAGAGGAGCAGGGAAATGGTCTCTGTTATTCAGGTGGAGATGATACTCATATTACACAACTTTGTTCACGTTCACTTAGTCATGTTAGCAGTCACACATACACATAGTTCTGTTCTGCTCAAACGCACATCTTTAAAAAAAGAATACACTTCCACATACATTTATAATTTTGTCTGTTTCATTGTTTCGAGTATTGCCTGCGCTCGTTGCCCCGACCTTCCCTTGTTCTTAAACCAACACACATCACTATGCATCTCTATGTGTTTCTATGAAGAGCTGTTGACCATGAATTCTCCAGTAAAGGTCTCAACTTCAGGGTAAAGCTGAGGTCAATGAAAATGTTGAATTCAGATGGCAAATAACATAATATTGGAATTAACAATGAGAAGCACATGTTTGACTTTCATGCAGAAGAACACATCAGAAAACCACGAGTCATCTGATATAGTAAAATATTTTAGAATACAGTAATAAATCAGGAGAGGGCCAAGGTCACAGAACTATTTGAGAATTTACGGTTTATTTCTCCAGGTCAACATTTTAATCAGTGTGAATATTCCTCTGTTTGTTTTTAATTTCAATATTGTTTTTTGGCTGTATTATTTGTCTGTCTCATAAATCAATATGTGGAATCGTTTTATTGCCCCCCGATCATCAAGCCATTTGCATTTGTAAATGGTTTTCATCATGTTCTGTTTCTCCTGGTTTCATTCTGTTGTCGTCTGTTTTGAAGGACTGCACGTGTCGCTCTGTGTCAGATTGTGGGAAACATTCCTTTGTTTTTTCTTTGGAATGGAAATAAAACTCAGCCGTTGTTTGACCCAAGCTTTCATTCCCTCATTTACCTGTTGGAATGACATCATCACTGTTCCATTTTTGCACTTTCCCAAAGCATGTATTTGTATTTTGGGCATGACTGCAGTTTTTATACACATTTGACCTTTTGGCATGTGTCTCTACCAATCTTAGACCAGGATGTCTCCAGGAGTTATTCCACAATGGATGGACGCCACACACCCCAGAGCAGAAGAGCTACTCCTGACAGAGAGGTACGGCTTTGACATGGATGTTTAATCGTCTCAGCAACATTAACAGAAGTAGTATATTTATATAGTGTGTGTGAGTTTGCAGCACTAACAAACATTTTATGTACACAATTTATATTAAAGCATAGCATACAAAACATTTGTTTTTGACACATTTACTCTTTAAATATGTATTGAATGTTATAGCTGCTTGCCGGTTCTCTTTCTCTCATTCTCATCTCCTAGGTCTCCCATAAACAGATGACACAACTTATTCTGTTCTCTCTCCTCCATCAGAAACAGCCTGCAAAAGCCATTTATGATTTTAAGGCACAAACGGCTAAGTGAGTACAGTGAATTCACGGGGCACGGGGGGGGGGCTCTAATGCATGAGTATCTAACTCCACCTCTGGGCTGGCTGCTCTACATGTCCATGTTCTAAACTATACATCATTTCTTCATGAAGTTTCTTTTGCTTCTTAAAATAACCTTATTGTCGAATCGTACTCTGACCCCCGGCTGACTTTACGTTTAATCTTTTGCCTTTTTTAAATGTTTGCATCTGACGTCGCAGCTCTTGTTGTGCTTTGGTGGCTGATATTATTTGATTCTGGGCCCTGCTGGGACAACTGTTTGTGTCTTGCCTGGTTTGTGTCTTCCTTCCTATGGAGGGGATCAAAAATGATATGACTGTGTTACAGGGAGCTGACGTTTAAAAAGGGTGATGCAGTAAACATCATCAGGCAGATAGACAACAACTGGTATGAAGGAGAGCACCGGGGACGGGTGGGGATATTCCCCATATCATATGTGGAGGTAAATGTGCAACTGACACATCGATCTATATGCTGGTCCGGTCGTTGTGTAACGTTTGTGTAGTTTGATTGTGTTTAATATCCTCTAACTCAATATGCATTGTCTGTTTATACACAGAAGATGCCGTCCACTGAGAAGCAGCAGCCGATCCGTCCTCCTCCGCCGGCACATGTCAGAGAGATCGGAGAGGCAGTGGCTCGCTATAACTTCAATGCGGACACCAATGTGGAGCTGTCTCTCAGAAAGGTAGCCTCCCTGATGCTTTTATTAACAGCTGCATGAAACACAACTTTACACCAACATGCTGTCAGCATCAAAGGATAAAAATCGTATATTCCCTCTTGAAATAAACAGGTTCTAGTAACGGTTTTCTGAGGTCACACATGAACATGTTGTGCATCTGTTGTGTCCATCTGGTGGTTAACAACCCGTATGGTCTGTGTGTGTTTAGGGTGAGAGAGTGATCGTGATCAGGCAGGTGGATCAGAACTGGTATGAGGGCAAGATCCCAGACTCGACCAAACAGGGCATCTTCCCCGTGGCCTACGTCGACATCATCAAGCGCTCCCCGTCCAAGGGCTCCGACCACCACATCGATCTACGTGGTCACCTTGGCCACAGGACGCTGAGCAGTTCATCCAGCAAGGTAGGTTTTACTACAAGATCGTGAGAGTACAGTAAACTGTTTTCGAAACGTCTCCAAACACACAAACTGTACTTTCATTGTTTATAAGTCACACTCTGTTCCTTCTCCTTCACTCTATCTTCATGGAGCCTTTCCACCATCTACCTCCATCCTCCACCGCCCGTGACCTCCCCTCCCCCCACCCCTCGCTGAGAAGGCTTGACCTGCAAGCGGTCACCAATGAGTGGCTGTCGCTCACCCTGGACACGTCAGCGTCCACACCAGCTCACTCCCACACGACCACCCCCGCACCACCCACACCTCCCCCTCTTCCAGTCGACTTTGCACCTTTCCGATCAGCTCACGAACTTAAGACGCCGCTGTCCTCGCCCTCGCCCTCACCCACACCGTCACAGAGAGGCTCTGCTCTGCCGCCCCAGACATTTACCAGAAATTCTCCTTTTAGAGAAATGAGACTCCCCCCAGCTGCTCAGCCTTTTCCTCAACCTCCTCCTCCACCACCTCCTCCTCCTCTTCCTCCTGCCGCCCCTCATCCCTCACTCATCTCTCCACAAACTGACTCTTTTCTCCAACACAGCAGCAGCAGGGGGTGCACGGGAACAGCCCAAATGTCCCACATTTCTTCGCCAGAGTTTTTGTTCTGCGCATCACCAGAGCCAGACAAGCCTCCCACACAAACTCCACAGTGGTACAAGAAGTCGACTGCAGCCAACATCGAGCTGCACGTCAAAGATCCTTATGACGAGCTGTTATCCCTGATCCTGGATCATTCTCCCAGCACAGACGACGTTGGCGTTTCCAGACTGCCTCCGATAGATTCCCAGATAGCTACGCCAGCCACTGAATCCCAGAGTAGACTTAAGTTAAATCCAGAATCCCTTCACCCGGTGGGGAAGCCACCGGCCATCGCTCCACCCAGCATACCAGCAGGCAACATTCACTTAGAGCTGCAGCTCCTCGAACCTGTGACCACGGAGCTGCTGTCGGTTGCCTGGGGGGGCCAACGGAAGAGTATGAATGAGGAGGAACCGCTGTCGGTGAAGGGCAAAGGATTCACTGAGTTGTTCATTGAGGAAGAGGATGAAGCTTTAGAGGAGAAAGAGGAGGACGTTAGAGTTGTAAATGAAAGACTCAGTCCACAGGTAGAGCATGGTGTGAGCTGCCTCTGGTGAGGGACACAGAGGAAAATTGTTTTTGATTGTAGAGAAACGTACTGCTGCGCTCGCTTAGAAAAATTCTGATGTTTCTTTTTTTCTCGCCCAGTTATAAATTGAATTATAATGTGAGGTTAGTGTGTTGCTGCAAATGTTTCCCCAGAGTTTGTTAGGTATCTCTTTTCCTCCCTGTCCCTTCTGCGCTTCAGTTAAATACAGCCTCTATGGAATCTAAGGTTTAAAGTTAGCTCTTTTTTAGCCTCAGCATTGATGTGTCTGTCGTTGCCTCCATAGGCTGATGTCTCTCCACCCACCCTGACACGACTCTCTCACCCCGGCGTCTCCTCACCCTCTGTACTACCACCTGTGACTCACGCATCACTCCCGCCCCCTTCTTCTTCTCCCTCCTTATTTGCTCCTCCTCCTCCTCCTCCTCCTCCGTCTTCTCCCTTGCGTCTGCACCAGCGTGATCTTAACACCCCCCCCACGTCCCCCCCTTCCTCTCAGCCCCCATCCCCACCTTGTTCCCCCTGGCCCTCATCTCCCCCTCGCTCCCCTCGGCCCCCATCCCTCCCTCGCCTCTCAACGTCGCCCCTGCCTCCGCTCTCCACACCTGCCTCGCCGCCTCCCTCTCAAGTCGTTCCGTGTCCAGTCACGTCCTTGCCCGAGTCAGAGCCATTACCCCTCCCCCCCCGGTCTCTCCCTAAACCCACCTCTCCTCCCCGAACTCCCCCCATTGTGCCCCATCCAGGACATAGGTGTCCCAAGGTCAAGGTAAAGCTGGAATGTGGAGACGACGGCTTTGATTTTGGTGGCGTGTGCGGTGACAAATGATAATACGTTTCTTTACCTGAGATAACCGGTTCATCAAAATGGACTGAAAGAATTCTCAATGTTGAAATAATCATTAGTTGCAAGCGACTAATTAGAGTTTTGTGCACTAACCTTGAATGGGCGTGAGCTGTCCTGGGTCAGTGTGTGTTCTGCCTGTGTCGGTGTCGGCATGTTGACGGCGGCGGTGATGGTATTTTAGAGCATGTCATGGGTCTGCGGTGTGTTCTGCTCAGTCGGTTACAGGCGTGCTGCCTCTGGTCTCTCTGCCTATTAAGCAGGATCCTGTTGTCGGTGGTAAACCTCCCCGTAGCCCCATCTTGTTCCGGAGGTCCTATCTGTCACCCGTTAGAGGTCGAAGGGTAGGGGGGGCATGTCTTCATTCCACCATGCAATAACTCAGTCACATGACGGATCACCACACCTCACGCCAGACACATACATGTAAAACTGTCTCTATGTAAAGTTCAATTTTCAATGAAAATTCAATCTTGGTTTTGTTCAAACTCCTTAAGCTGTGGAGAAAGTGGAGAAAATACTACATTTTAAATTTTTTCTGTCTGTTTCTCTCTGTCTGTCTGACTCAGCGGTTAGTTCAGGACGCGCTCCATGGGGGAGGAGACCCGTAAGTGAGATTTGTTATCACTGAGATGATGATTTTTATGTGGAGAAATATTGGTGATGCCAGAGTCAATTCTCTTCACCCGCAGATACCAGGCCGTGTACAACTACATGCCCCGTAACGAGGACGAACTGGAGCTGAGGGAGGGCGACGTCGTTGACGTGATGGAGAAGTGTGACGATGGCTGGTTTGTCGGTAAGAGGACGGATAAATATGCAAACACGAATATGGTTTATTGTCACAGATTGATCCTCATGTACAGTGTGGCCTCAGATCAATTGACTAATTGAATTTGTGTGTGACCATTAGAGGGCAGTGTGGTCACGTCACATGAAGGCAACCTGACGTGACAGCCGAGCATAATTAAATTTTTATAAACCTCAAGTCTCAACCGTTTTCACCTTTGTGTTGGTCGACAGCAAACTTTGTCCTCTAAAAATGTTTGACGTGTTCAGGTCTCCACAGTTGGATGATTTCCAGTCTGACTCTCAGCCAAGTTTCATCGAGCGTTTCAAACTCTGCCGATCTCACTTAACGGCTCTTTGTCTCTGAAGGGACGTCTCGGAGGAGCAAGTTGTTTGGAACCTTCCCAGGAAACTACGTGAAGCAGCTATAATGATGATTCCAGACCCCTCCTCCTCCTTCCTCTTTGACTCGCGCCCCCCCTCCCTCCTGTGACACGTTCATCGCCCTCAGCAGCACAGCGCCTGCAGGACGCCGCCTCAGCAGAGGCCTGTCGCACATCGCGTTCGCTTGTCCGTGCGGCTCGGCGGCTTCACGCGAACTGAATGTTTAGCTCTAACTCGCCATCTTTAACAGAAGACTTCTATGAGATGATGTTGTTTTTTTAAACTTATCTTTTATCCTTATTTTTCTATCACGGAGAACCCAAACCTTTGTGCTCCGGTCAGTGACCTTTAACTTTCCACAGCGCTGGAATGATTGCGATCACTCGTCGACGGTGAGCGGCACAGTGGCGCTCTCCTTTCTGTTTCAGCTGTTTAAGGGCAGTAAGATCACCACTGTCACCTTTTTTATCGAATTGTTTGGTGTATATTTAACTTAAAAAAACACTTGTCACATTTCAATTCAGTGTTCAATCACAAAAATCTACAAAGAGTACAGAGTGTGTTGCACAGGCGCTCCACTGGCTGTGGGGCCCGTAGCCGACACGGTGCATCAGGAGGTCACTTGTGGAGCAGGCGAGTTTCACATCTATTGATCAATTAGGGACATCGCATTTTGTAATTGTGCAAATATTTTGCAAACGAGGAAGTAGAAGTAATATTATTGAAACTGTTCTACTGACTGTCCGAAAAAATAATTAGATTTCAAGTATGAGATTTGAAAACAAACATTATATCGTCTCCACGCTAGGATTGATGCACTTTAACGCAAGTTTAACACAACGTTGTGTTTTTGTTTTGTTTCAAATTTCACGTCAGATGTCACGCATCAGAGGTTGTTATGAATTTGTGGGGGGTTATCAGTCGCGTGTGCAAAGTGTATGCAAAAGGGTTACTGACCTGTTTTAGGTATTATATTTATTAGAGGACGAGCGGTGGTCAAACTATGTGATGAGGCGATTTTAGGACGTGTTGCTCTTTTTAACATATTCTAACAGCAGCGAGACACGTTTGAAGGAATGTTCTGTTATTGTCAAGTGTCATTGTCCGGATCATAGACTGTATATGCAGAGGGATGATGTGTCTTCACTCCCCCCTGCTATCTGAAAACTAACGGAGCCCACAAAGTGATCCACAGAAATCAATCAAAAATGGACTCAAGTACCATCAACTAACATGGAGGAGGCCGGGTTAATGACCTGTACTGTGGGAAGCGACCAGGGGGCAGTCGCCCATACATGTATACAGTCTATGGTTCAGAGACTGATGTTGTGTTGAATTTATTTAAGTCTGTGTCATGAGAGATAGAATTTTACTGAAAACTTCAGTCATGTAAACTGCAGTTTCTTTAAAGCATTGGTTGGTGGCTTCTTTTTGTTTTGTTTTTTTTTTTTTAAATCAGAGTGAATAGGTAGCGCGTCACTGTTGGTGTGTTTATAAACCATTGGAATTATTGGCAAATCTCCACGGTCGCTTGTCCAGCGAATGATCAGTTTCTATCGTTTTTTTTTTCTTCTTCTCTTTTTATTTTGTGTTTTTCACGAAAGACGGACACTGACGACACAGCAAATGTTAAAGCACCTTAAAGTATATTTTGTTTCATCATCCGTCGTTCACCATGTCACACCCCCACCCTCACTCTCATCCAGAACACTCGGTGTGTGGTGTGTGTGTGTCTGTGCTGTTTTTGTAAGCCTTTTTTGTATGAGAGCTGTTAAATGGCCAACATCCACTTTGCTTTATAAACTCAGCTTTTTCTCACCCACCATCATGTTCAGTTTCCTCTCCTTTCTTCACATGTTCGTCACCGGTGGTGCTAATTTCAACTTTTGGTAGCCAGGCATTAGGCCTCAACCCCCCCACCCCCCTCCGGTTATCTGCTGTTTTCAGAGTCAGTGACGTATTTAACCTGAAGTTACTGTAGGTAGATGGAGTTGGTGATTGCTGCCTTACATCCAACTCTCACGTTTAATAGCCATGTATATGTAAGCCTCTTCTGTGATGCAAAAAAAAAAGAATCATGTATGCATAATGTAGAGTAGAAGACATCAGGACAGTGTTTGACCACGTGCACATACACCTTCAGTAAGCATCGACTCTGCCTCTCACACGAACCCGGGGACAGACAGGGGTTGAGACTCCTGAGATGTTTATACATATAACGACAGTGTAAATCTTCTATGTTGTTCTTGTTAATATCAGATTCAGTGCACACACTTGGACCTTAGTATTTCTACTATATCTCAGCAGTTATTGGATGGTTTTATGGGGCTGTATTGCTAATAAAATCCCGCTGGTAGATGACATATTTCCAACTTTTTTTCTCCTGTCAGTTTAACAGATGAGACAACTCTTTTTTCCCCGATGACCAGGAAGGAAATTCCACAAAGTGTGAAGGTACCTGCACAGTTTCCAAAGCGCTGGGGGCGGGTGTCACATGGTCACACAGTTCCACATGTTCACAGTGGGTGGCAGTGTTTAGCCAGTTGAAGCTGAAACATAAACATGACGGTTTCAAGTGAAGATGGTTTGGAAATGTTTGATGAAGGTTTCACTTTGCTCAAAGTTCATTTCATTCTGCTGATCACACAGATCTGGAATAATAAGCTGTTATACACGCAGACCACAGGATTTATTCCATTTTGGTCTTTTCAATTTGTTAACAAAAACAAATTTCACCAGGCGCAGCACCTTTAAGTCCAGTTTTTGATGTGTGACATCACTAGTGGGTGTGGTCAAAGGTGCAACACCCCCTCAACTCTTTCTAAGAAAACATGCCTACATCATGCCTACACAGACTCATCAAATAAACATAGTTTGCGTACGTGTTCGCTTAAAATGCTAGAAAGCAGATGAGCACTTCATCATCAACTAGTTTTTATTCCCACACCAGTTAGAGCCAGGCCTTTTCTTCATTTGCTTGATGGAAGCTGGTCTTGATGCAGGTCAGTGATGATGTGCACATAAACACAACATGCCTCTCAGGCAGTTTGTTGACAATGACCTCGTAAAGTCCAAGTATATTTGTAATTTATTACGCAGACTTATGAAAGCTGGACAACTGAGGCCCTGAACTAAACACTAAAAATAAACAGCTGAGTGAATTCTTAAATCCTGAAAGGCTAGAGGAATAGAAAGCATCCTGTGAGAACTGTGACGGGTCAGTTTCGTGTGATAAACAAAGCTGAAGGGGACGATGTGGTCAAACGTCCAGACTCTTAACAAGTAGAGGAGTGAGCGTTCTGGGTCCAGTCCAGATCAATAGTGGCTGGAATGCACAAGCAGGACCTCAGAGGCCTCCGAGCGGAGCTGCGTCTCCAGACCAAATAAGGACAGGAGTAGCAAGAGCCGTCAACCAGAGCGAGAGAGGGCCAGGCCGTCTCTCCCCGAACCTCCTGGGATGAGAAACAACAGGGGCTGGTTTACATCCTCAAGTGTCCACGTGCTTATTTATAGTGTGAGTTCCAAAACTGGCTGTGAGTTTTGATGCTGCAGCTGCACCTGAATTAAACTCTGATGGGGAGGAAGAGAGTTTGAGGGTGGAAGAAGAAATGAGGAAAGAAATGTTGAATAGAAACTGGAGAGCAAGGAAGCAAGGAAGTGCCAGCGGGGTGCAGGCTCAGAGAGTCAGCTCCCAAAATGTGACAAGCTACTTCACGGCTGGGGAGGGGTCTGTCCATTCTCCTCCTCCTCCTCCTCCTCCTCCTCCCACCCCCAACATGGTACAAAATCTCCATCACTCCCATGGTGCAGTGCTCTTCCACAGCGTGTGCTGCTGTGGTCTGACAGCAGCAGCATTCAAGGGTCATGCCACTCAACGTCGTGTTGGACGGTCCGGCACCCTGGGGGTTCCGCCTGGCGGGGGGGAAGGACTTCAACCAGCCCCTGACCATCTCCAGGGTGAGTGACTGGGAGAATGATGATACAAAAAAATAATAATTCAGCTCCATAAACTCTTCTTCTTTTGTTTAAGTACACTTTATGGTGATTATCTGGGGGTTTTCTGAGGATAATATTTGTTTGTACTGATTTTTAAACCTTGATGAGTCGGTCTTTGGTTTATCATCAACACTGTGTTTCCAGGGGGCTGCACTGCAGGAGGAGGGCGTGTGTGGCGTGTGGTTTGGGCTCTGCACCTGTGCTACAGTAAATACAAGGGGCTTAGTCACAAATAGCAGCTTACATTATTCCTCTGGCATGTGCACACGCACGTGTGCGTTTCAGAGAGTGGATTACAAACTGAGGAATTCAGGAAAATCTTCCTAAAAATGAACTGCAGTCCTGCAGGGCGCATGTGAATCATGTCAGACTCCAAATCTGAAGGAAAAATAAACTCGGATGCCGACTGTGGGCCAAACAAAAAAAAAAAAAAACGTTTCCTTTGGGGGAATCAGCTTTTTATGGGCTCCAGTTGCCTGTGTCTGTGGCTGGATCAACAGCGGGGGAATGAATTCGTAGTGATAAACACAGCGCAATGTGCTCCACTGTTGTTTATGTTCTGATAATGCAACTGGTCAGGAGACGGCGGAGCTTTATTTCCTCACATCATCAGGCCTCCTGGCTCCAGCTCAGGTGGAGCTGACAGAAAACAGACAAACAGTTTCTCTCCATTAAACAAGGCTCACAGAACCATTTTATATCAGCAGGTGATTTATTACTGTGCCATCACATGAAGAGAAGAGGAGGAGGCCGAGGCTGTTGAATCCTGATTTATCTTGACAATGATCATTTCCTGGATCTGGTGTGGCATTTCCTGTTGTTACGGAGTGCAGCCTCAAACTAGATCATGTGTCGGGATCAGACTGTCGGACTCATCGGGTGAAAGTTCCCTGGCCGCTCTGATTCTGAGCTCCCGGCGCCTCCGTCAGTATTTGGGCTCATCTGTGGGCTCGGTCCCCAGAGCCGGCGTGAGGAGGAGATCCAGTAATCCTGCTCTGTTGTGGCTCTATATTTAGGGACAGACCTCAGTCCAGCGGCCCTGCACAGCTTCCTCACACCTGCTGTGAGAGCGGCTCATGTGAGAACAGTGGTGAGAGAGGACCGGGAGCGTCGTCGTAACGCAAGAAGGAAATCTGCGCGTTAGAAAAAAGCCTCCAAGAGCCATGTTCACTGTGTGTGTTCTAGACAGACTTTCCTCTGAGAACACGTGAGCCCAGTGTTTCTCTCCACGTCCATGTTTGGTCAGGAACGTCCTCACCGGCCTCAGAGGTTCCCAGCGGCTGGAGGAAAGTAAACACGCGCGATTATCATCTTTTTCTCAGCGCGGGACCGAGTGGCCTTAAAGAGCCACTGACTCCGTCACGTGTCCCCACGGAGACCAGCTCACACCACTGTCATGTCACCCTGACACACTGGGACCAGCTGGATGGTTTCTCCTGGGACCAGCACAGCCATTTTAGATTTATACTTATTTATATATCAGGTGGGAAGGATCTGATCTGATACAAACTAGATTCTATTGGACCTTAGTGTCACAGGGCTGGAGGAGCTGCAGCTGCAGTTGCATTATGGGAAATTCACTTGCGGAGCTCGATTCATTCAGGGATCGTGATAGATTTCACTTTTATTTTGAGGGGAACTCTTTCCTGTTGAAACGAGGAGAAGTAGATTTAGAGAAACTAGCGATAGAGAACTAAAAACAGAAACTGGTGCTTGTGATTTCAACAAAGACAAATGGAAAAAAAACAAACAAAAGGATCCAATAAAACCGGTTCAGATTGTGGTAACAGACTCCAGAGCAGTAAAACACACAGTCCGACAGCAGTGCTGTAAATGGCTGCTCCCTCAGCGCTTTCATCAACTGTTATTTATAGGCCAATGATCTCAGACCAGTTATACTGTAACATCCCGATGTGGCCACGTTTCCTACACCCCGTAATTTAATCCGTCTGATCAGAGGTCACGACCTGCGGGGCGCGAACGTTTGGTGCTGCCTGAGGCTCCCGGTGAGTCCTCCCCGAGTTCTCGTTCACCGGGTTCACGTCCCGTTCTACGGAGCAACACGTTCCATCTGTTTTTTCTCCGTGACTGGGGACAGACAGTAGATTCCCGCATGCCGACCGGGACAGCGCCTCGCTCACTTTCCATGTGGGGAACAGAAAGACAGACCCTGTCGGCTGTTATTAGTTTGAATAGTTTGGATTCTCGGCGGAGGCTGCTCTCCGTATCCAGGCCAGGTGATCGAGAGAACACAGAGAGCGAGTCGTGTCGGAGCTGTGAGCCCAGCAGGGGATCGAGGGCCCGAGGCCTGGTCGTGAGGGAGCGTGTTAGGAGATGAGGTGCTGGTGACAGAGAGCAGGTTTCCACCAGGCCGGTTTTAATGGAGGAACAGACAGTAAAAGAGCGGCTGGTCCACGTGGAACACATTGGACAGAGGAGTTGCACTTCTTCATGTTCATGTTCCGCAGGAAAATGACATTTGAATTATTATTTCACCTTTTCTGAGGATTTTAGAAAAAGCTTGTTCTGGTTTTTGGAGTATACACGATTGTTGAACTGAAGGGAGTTGTTATAAATCATTTGTTGTCTATTAATTTATATAGCATTGAGTAATGTAATAAAAAAGATGACTCTCTCTCTCTCTGTCAGATCACCCCGGGCAGCAAGGCCGCCGTCGCCAACTTGTGTGCCGGCGACGTCATCCTGGCCATCGAGGGAGTCCCCGCCTCGGACCTGCTGCACTGTGAGGCCCAGAACAAGATCAAGGAGTCCAGCAGCCAGCTCTGCCTCACCGTGGAAAGGTCGTACGACACCTGTACACGATCTCGTGAAACTCGATACGACAGCTGTGCGGGAAACACGGTGTTTGTGTAGCTTCTATTTTTCCATTCCCGTTTCCAGCAGCTGTTGATTTAACTCCAGTGCTGCGGCTTGAAGGCCACAGTCATGAAGCTGTGTTGAATTACATCAGAGCAGTTTTCACTCACCCAGAGACAAAAGGCCTGAAAACATCTCCTCCAGACACTGATCTATTTGAGTCTTTCTTAAAGCCTTAAATTATCCAACAGATCAGATAAAATCAAATTCTTTAAAGTCTGGAAACCAATGCCTCTTATAATATAAACCACATATTAAATAAAGTGAAACGTTCAACGTCCAGGAATGAATCCAGACTGTGGACACCTCGTGTCATGGAGGAGGGCCGAGCTCACCCGTATAAAATCAACCTGGAGGCGGAGCAGCAGGTTTGTGAACGAGTCAGAGAAACTCATTCACCACAGCCTGCTCTTCATCTTCATCTTCATCTCACGTCCCCTTCCTCCGTCCTGTTTCTCTCTCCTCCGCTTAGGAGTACAAGCCGATTGGTGTCGCTCACAACCGGAAGGCTCAGCCATTTGTCGCGGCGGCGAACATCGACGACAGGCGCCAGGTGGTTAGCACGGCCTACAACACCCCCATCGGCCTCTACTCCTCGGGGAACATCCAGGACGCCATGGAGGGTCAGATCCGAGGGATTGTGCCCACAAAGCCTGAGAGGTGACAGAGAATCAGTCAGTTCGTCTGGTCGCCACGGAAACTGATGCTCCTGTGGTAAATGGTGACGGTAATCCAAACGGCACAAAACTAGCTCTGGTACCGTTGGTTGAAAGAAAATGCAAGCCTGAATCCCTTGAATCCACCCAGTTAGCCCTGAGTGTGACAGGTGTTCTGAAGGTGTCACAGCTTGTCAGCGCCTCGGGCCTCACCTCCAGCCACGAGGTTTCCAGGACGCCACCTGATATACGGCGCGTCAGCCTGGGGATCTGTGACCGCGGCACATCCAGCTCTCCATCGCTCTCGCACAGTTTATGAGAGAAACATGACTCACGACAAACGTATGCGTCGCAACAGCTGATACAACGGGCTCCGACGAGAGGAAGCATCCTTTCACGTAGGAACTGCCTCTGCAGGGCGACAGCAGCTTCGCTCTGCTCCCTGTGGTCCAGTCCATAAATTGACTTTTTACTCATCCTCCTTTTCTCCTTATAAGGATGAAACACGAGGCTGCAGCTGTGTGCTGTCCCCCAGCTGCTTCCCACCTGATAAAAAAACACACACAGGGGCAACGAGTTCCGATTCTAAAACATGAATCCATCTTCATGAAGGGGACTTTAGGTGGTCTGATGGAAAAACTATCACTGACCATGACTCGTGTGTGTGTGTCCAGTCCCAGGACCCTGAGCAGCATCGAGGATTCGGACGTGTACCGGATGTTGCAGAGGGACCAGGAGGATCCTCAGGAGCCCCGACAGTCCGGCTCCTTCAGAGCGCTGCAGGAATTTATCGACAGTGACGGTGAGACTGACACAGCTCATGCAGATGTTCAAAAAGCCCTGCTGTGATGAGATGTGTCGACAGGTCATTCCATCCCACAGATTCGTGTACTTTCATATTCCTGAGATCATCTTCCTGGAAAAATTCAGAAAATGTGACTGAAGCTCATGTATATGTCAGATATAATGACTTTAAAGATGCTTAGTGACACAGTTTCTCCTTCACCTTTAAACACCTCCTCACGTTACAATACTGTAAATACCCTAACTTCACAACCTCAGGACCACAAACAGTCTAAAAGTTTTTAAACTTACATGAAACCCTCTTGAGCAATCTCTAGTTTCTTGTATCTCTCCAACTGTGTGATGAACAGTGGCTCGGGCTGATGCTGTTCATTGTGGTGACGCGTCTCCACCTCCTCAGCGATGCTGCCATCTGGTGGCGTGGATCCAGATCCCTCAGATGTCATGGCCGCTCAGTGTCAACAACAACACTTCCAAAGTCAAAGCAGTTTTAGTTTGGCCCACGCCCTCTTGGGGTTCACGACCACCAGGGGGCGATAGGGGCTGCCGTGTCGTCCATCTTTGTCTCCATGAACAGCCTGCGATTCAAACACAGGGGAAGGCTTGTGCGGCATCGATGGTTTATTTATATTCGTGAGTGACTCCCCAGTAACATCGACAATTAAAGCAACACAATGAGTCACATGACACAATCCATGCGTTCCCCTTATTATGAGGAGAGTCAGTGAAGTGATTTGAGTGGTCCCGAGGTCTCTCATCTCTCAAGTGCTTTGTTTTTACTGTCACTCTCCATCATGTAGAGTGCTGTTTTGTTGAGTGCCCTCTCTCTCTCTCTGTCCCTCTGTCTTACACTCAGGCACTCGCCCCATTGTGACCAGGACAGTAAAAGCCCCGATGACCAAACCGGCGCCTCCCACAGGAAACCTGCAGAAACTGCCCGTGTGCGACAAGTGTGGGAATGGGATCGTGTGAGTAAATATAGAACGAATCATCTGTGATTCGCATTCCGACGCTGCAGGAATTGATTCGAACAAAGGCTGAGAGGAAAGTGCAGGAACAACACGAACTGCGTGAAGCTTGGACGGACGAGTGACCCCCCGCCTGTCTGCACACACTGTTCTGTTCTGTACAATGTGACCCTCAGTAGATGGTCAGGGAGCATTTACTTTCTCCATTGTTATCCCATTTTACATCACCTAATTAAAATAACCTGTTTAATTTGTGCATATATATATATATATCATTAAGATGACTTTTGATTTCTGTCTGTCTCTGGCGGTGCAGGGGGACGGTGGTGAAGGCGCGGGACAAGTATCGCCACCCCGGCTGCTTCGTGTGCTCCGACTGTGACGTCAACCTGAAACAGAAGGGCTACTTCTTCGTGCAGGGCCAGCTGTACTGCGAGGCCCACGCTCGAGCCAGAATGAGACCACCAGAGGGACATGACCTCATCACCACTTATCCATCTGCGTAGATGCCTCCTCCTCCTGTCGGCACAGGCACAAGCACTTACCCAAGCAGGCACACACACTTCAGCACACACCCCTCAGCCCTGGTCGTGTGTGTGCCGTCAAAGTTCAACGAGGAGATACACGTCCAGTAGGAACATGTGTCTCTGGATTTCCTGCTGGTTTCTCAAGGTCTGAGGTCCTTTCAATAAAGACCCTCTGTTCCTACACTGTGTGCGTGTGAAGGAGTCGGGACATGAAAAGCACAAACCGCAGGTGTGTGTGTAACACGGCAGTCTACACGTTTGTCCTTCGTCAGGAAAGAGCAGAACATCTTCACATCTGCAAGCTCTAGAATCACTTAGCGATCAACGCTCACATTTTCTCTGCACACACAGTAATTCTAATTTATCAATCAAATATCACCTATACGAATTTAAACTTCTTGACGGGAAGATGGAGCAGGGCGACTGTTCTACATCTGTGTGGGGACTAAAGATAAAATATATCCTGCTGCATTTAAATCAGTGTCTATTAATGTGAACTGTCCCTTTAAAATAAATCAGCTAATAACTGTAGATCATTTCCCTTTATTAAGATGATCAAACACACAGTCAAACAACCTGAAGGATCACATTGCTAAGATTGCAGTATTTTATTTTAAGAAAACAGTCCATTATTTTATGTTTGATATTAAATAGATTCTAAGGCATCACTTCAAGACTTCAATTACATGTGTGGAGACTCTGAGCCACTGGAGGGCGCTGTAGAGTCATTCTGCCGCTCCACAGTTTGTTTATATTACATTTAGGAACAATTCATCCAAACAAATGAGATCAGAAAGGGAACAGGTGGGTATAAGGATGCTTCTTAAAATGACAACGGATGAATCGTCATGTGGCTCCGTCTGCTATTGTCTTAGCATCAGATCATTGCAGCGCTGTGTGGCTGGAGTCAACGAATGCAGCTTTGAGTTTGAAGGCCATTCTTCTTACAGAGGCTTTTCTCTGGCAGTAGGTGCCTCCTGGTATCAATACAATACAGTAACCACATCCACATTACATGGACCACACGAACTGGAACCACCACGAGGCCCCATTGATGGAACAGGCTCAGTGTGCTGCATCACCGTTTCACTTCCACCACTTAATTGTTTCACAATCGAGACACAAGTCATTGACAAAATCGATATGTGCTCCAAGGACGTAAATCAAATATGACTTCTTACAGAATAGAATGACAGTCCGGAGAAAGTCTTTCTCTTATTAAAAAAAAAAAAAAAAAAAAACAAGAGACAGGGTCATCAGTAAACCAGGACCAATTCAATTAAGTTCCCAAACTATTGTTCATCTTACTTGATTAGCGAGTATCCTCCGGAGAGCACAGTCTGTGACAGCAGCAGCTGCTCGATAACGTCAGACGGTTAAAGAAGCAGTTATTGATTTACCCCATGAAAGGCTTTACTAAAAAAGGAGATGCCGAGCTAATATCCCCGTCCCCCGGCTCCTCACGCACACGCTGAGGGAGTCAGCGAGGACACGGTCAACAGGAAGGGCCCTTCAGAACCCCGCGCAGCACCGGTGTGACCATTGTAAAAGCAAACAGTGGTAATTAGGTAGCTCGCTGCAAACAAAGGAGAGAGGGAGGGAGGGAAGGAACTGTCTGATACATAAATAAGAATAATGAAAACACAACAAAGACGTAATTAAAATTCAAGGCTGAAGCAAAACGGTCCATTTCTCCCTTTTTCACATGAATTCACATTTATTTATTTATCTGTTTGTTTTTCACTGGTTCGCTATCAGCTGTAAAATTTACCTCGGCCAATATGTTTTCACTCCTGTCCGTTTGTTTATCTGCAGGATAATATAAAAACATGTTTTACTTAGCTGAAGTTGGGCCAAGAAAGAAATTAGCAAACAATATATCGTGGATATCAGTTCCATAAAAACGAAAACATGTATTTAATTATTCTGTGGTTTAGGTAAGAGGTTAAAGGAAGTTATTATTTTAGTTGTATTTCTAATTAATCCTGCTGACAAACAAATGGACAAAGGTGAAAACCTCTCCTAGACATATTTCCACAATATTAGTTTTTTTTGTCATAACATCTCTAAAAAAAAAGCATCTACACGAGCAGAAACCCTAACCCTAACCCTGACACATGCACACACACAGAAACTGCATCCACCGAGAGGAATGTCCATCAAAGCGTGACACACAAATACCTGAGCGGACAGTTTGTGATCAGAGCTGCTACGACCCGTGTCTGTTTGGTGAAGATAATAATTTGGTTTAACACATGAAGTCATTCTCAGTCGTTTCCCCCGAACCGTCAACATGTCATCAAACGTGAACCTGAACTACCCTCACAGGTTGGTTGATTTGCTGTATGCACAAACCCTGACGTCCTCTTTCTGTGCGTCTCTGCGTCTGGAGCGTCCCGACCTGGACGTGAAGGGACACGGACACACAGACAGGAAGGCCGACCTGTAGTTGCCATTCATCCACCCGTACAGGATGGGGTTGACAAACGTGGAGCACATGGCCACGATGTGGAACACGGTGAACAGCAGCTTGAAGTCCTTGGTGGACAGCACGGTGCTGTCCACGTCCACCGCCAGCTGGAACGCGTTGAGCGGCAGCCAGCTGACGGCAAAGACCGCCACCACGGTCAGGAGCATCTTGGTGGTCTTCTTCCTGCGCTGGTGGCGGTCGTTCCGTCCCCCGTAGGTCATGCTCTTCTTCAGCTTGTTCCAGATGCGGATGTAGGCCACAGAGTTGATGGCCAGAGGGAGGCCGTATTGAACCAGCAGCATTGAGATGCTGTAGATGGTTCCGTTCGTGCCGCTTCCCGGCCACTTCTCCATACACACCTCAATAGACTTGTCGGGCTGCAGCTCCAATGTCCCGTACTCCCTGAATATGGCAAGCGGACTGGCCAGCAGGGCGCTGACGGCCCACGTCAGGACAATCACCAGCACGCACATGTCTCTGGACATCTTGGTCTCCGTGTGGTAGACGATGCTCCGGTGGCGGTCCAAGGCGATGACGCTCAACGTGATGGTGGACACGTGGACGGCCATGCCTTGGGCGCAGGGCAGCAGGAAGCACAACACCTGGCCGAACTTCCACTCCACGTACAGCGTGTAGGCGAGGGTGAAGGGCAGGCACAGCGTGTCGACCAGCAGGTCGGCCACCGCCAGGTTCACGATGAAGAAATTGGTCACGGTGCGGAGGTTCTTGAACTTGAAGACAACGTAAATCACCAGGGAGTTTCCGATGACCCCGAACAGGATGATGGCGCTGTAGGCCAGGATGAGGACAACCTGGACGCCCACCAGCTCCGTGCTGTCGTCCAGCTGCAGGAAGCTGGCATCCTCCGCCGCGGTCGCGCAGCAGTTGGAATCTTCCACTTGAGTCGTGTTCAGGTGATGTGACGCGTCCATGGCTGACGGTCCCTGTGGTCTGTCTGAGGACACACTCACAAGTGCATTTTTTTAAAGACATTTTTATTTTATTATAAAATGACGCGTGAAGTATTTAATTGCGGCAATTTCAAGGGATTTTTAAAGACGTAATTTCAATTAGCATTCGACTGATGTCTGGTGAATTCAGTATCTTCAGCATCTATCTAAAACAACAACACAAACAAGAATCTAAGAACGCACTATATTGCACAATAACTGCACAGCTTAGCTGTAAATATAAAGAGTGAGCATCCCAGAGAGAGGCTGCAGATGGTGCCTTCAGGGCACTGATCCAGGAGCGGAGAATGAATCATTTACTGACAGGTCTCATTATCAGAAGCTTCATTAAGTGTCATCTGATGAATTTAAGTCATGATCCTCTGTTTGCAGCCAACAACAAAAACAACTGGAGTTTGTCGATTTAAAAAAAAAAAAAAAAAAAAGCGTAATGCGCTTTTGTTTGAGGTCAGATTTTCAAATCAAGCTTCAGCCTCACTGGCGGACGTTCAGTTCCACTCACCTCAACCTGCGGTTTCTTTTAAATGTCTCCGTGACATTCGGAAGAATGGACCGATGGACCAGTCTTCTCCCATCCGAAGCGCCACATCAGCCAGCGCGCGCTGCATCCAGTTTGGCACCGTGCGCGTCAGTCACCGGCCCTGACAGACTGAGGGAGACCCCCACGCGAGGCGGGCTGAAGTGAACACAGGCAGGAAACACGTCCTCCACCCTCCGGCAAACTCAGAGGTGGCGTCTGCTGCAGGTTTACTCCGCACTGGGTCGTTTCAGCGAGCTGCCGTCGTCCTCTGCTGGAGGGGCAAATGGCACATCTCCTCCAGAAAGAAAAGCCAGTGCAGTGCAGAGGAAGCTTCACTGAGAAGATACTGGTAAATATCCCTCAGACAGCCTAAGAAGTTTGATAAGAGCGTCAGTCGTCACATGAAGCTTAATGTTTTATAGTGAGCCTCCGCAGAAGAATCCCTCAGTGAGGAGAGGCTGAGATTTATTTAAGGTTTTCAGACCAAAATCTGGCAAAGGATCAAGATTCCAAAAACAAAACAAACCAATCCAACCAAGATTTCTAAAAATGGAGCTGCAAGTGATTTGAAGATGTTAAACTGTTAAACTCATACAAGTTTAAAAATGCTTAAGCACTCATGGACAATACAAACATACAGATGGATGAGGCTGCGATGATATCGTCCATCGTCCATCATCCATCCTTCAGTAAGAATCAGAAGCATTTAAGGTCCTTTACTCAGATGGCATAAAACTGTAAATAAACATGTTCACTTTCTCCCTCTGTCCAGAAATGGAGCCGCCTGGACGCCACCATGATGACGTCATTTGAAGCCAGAGCCTGCGCAGAGGCAAATGAAAGATGGAGCCATGATATCCAGGTCTCACACACACACACACAACCCATCACACACCAGTCCAACATGTCAGTCATGACATTTTACCCAGTTGTTTGCACAACCAAACTTTATTTCCATGTTACAACTTTAGAAACCTCACTTCTTTAATAAGATGTTTCGTGTTGTGTTCATTGACAGTGAGAGTTCACTGTTTTGCACTGTTAAAAAAAAAACAGACACTAGAAATGGAGTGTCCAGCAGTGTCTCTTCTCAGTTTAAACTTTTTCTTTTGAATGTATTTACTTTCTAACTGTTTCTCATTCAGGACCTCACCACAGAGAGTTAGCGTCACTGTGATGGATCAGGCTGCGCAGCTCAAAGCACTAACAAGGGTCTGCTAATACAGCTTCATCCAATCAGTGGATGAATGGAGATCAGGCTGATGCCAAGAATGACATAAGAATTCTAAAGCTCAGTGGCAATGGTTGCAAAAAATGTTTTAGGTTAATTAAACAAAAGCAAAAACATTTAAAGAAAAAAAAACCCGTGCGTGTAAAAAAAAACCCAAATATGTGGTTCATGAAATTTAAATGAGGCTGAATTTATGTCCTGGTCTTTGGCGCTGTATTGATCCCGTTTATTTACAGAGGTCATTGTCTCAGCTCGTTACGTATGAACTGTGTCTGTCCACCGTGCTAAACTACATTTTGCTGCTGAGCTGGTTACTGAAAATGACAGATTGATGATGAGCCTGCTCTGAACAGAACCACGTTCCAGAGACATGTGGCCGAACCCCAGTGAAGTACCTGCAGGAGTCTTCATGGCTCTCACGCTGAGAAGGACAGCGGCACATTCATCATCGGGAGCAGCAGAAACATTAAGATGCAAAGCTACGCCAGCACTGAGGTCAGGGATACTACATCACAGCCTATTAAATGAGATTATTGACCAAACGTCGCCTGTTCTTTACAATGCTGCAGGCCGCTGCTTTAAGTCCTGATCCATACTCCTCATGCATGAAGGTGAAGCGTTTAGAGGAGACGTATTATCCTCCTATTCAGGCTCAGCATTTTGAACTGCATTATCTGAAAGTATTCACGAGTTCTTATGTTCAGTGAGCACATCGCTTAATTAGTAATTAAATGTTTAATAAACACATGGACCCCCCCCCACCCCCATTTCAAATAATTTTAACTTATGCAACTGTGATGTGGGAATAAAAGCCTCATCGTCTGCAGCCGCGCCGGCGTCTTTATGAATCAGAATGAGCTGATCATGATCTGCCCTCGGTCACCGCTGCTGCAGATTACCTATCAAATAACCAGAATGCCTCAACCTTCCATTAACACATGCTGCGAGACTCTGTGTCATATCGAGTCAATTTAGACCAGTGTTACCTCACCGGTCCCTCACAATGCAGCAAACAGTCTTTCTACCTCCTCCCCTGCTTCTGCCATTCGTCATCGTTACTTCTGTTGCTGCTCTGCCATATTTACCCACTTAGTGTTTAATAAAGATGTGGAACACAGCGACTGTGTCCTTCAGCAACATGCAGCCATTTTCCCTGCATACACTCCAAATAGCTTGGGGAGAAGAAACGATCCTACGACTGAACTGCAAAACATATTACTTTTTCTTTAATTGTTTTGTCAAAGTAATCTGAATAGATCAAATTTCCATGTCATTCATCTGCTGACTACAGCATCATTAAACATATTTGATTAGCTTGTTAATGATTTAGTGTCTTCAGACACAACTGATAATTAATTTGAATCAGTGAAGTCATTCTAATTGGTGCTCAATTCTTTTTTTTTTTTTTTTTTTTTTTTTTTTTTTTTTTTCTAATTGGTGCTCAATTCTTTTTTTTTTTTTTTTTTGGTTATTTACTCTTGATTTCCCACAAATCATTTTAACATTTCACTCTTTACCGGAGTTACATGAATGTAATATCTTAGCTGATCCAGTGTTAAACCAGGATAAATGTTTATTAGAAAGAAAAATAGTCACACTAATGGGTCAAGAAGGCACTCAGAGCGTTTTCCCTTTGGGCACAAGATGCATCAATAATGTATTTATTTAATTTTTATTCATGGAATGATTAATGTGAATTTCAGAGTTGCTTTGAATTATACCTCTGCGTTTTCTCATTGTTTCACAGAGCATCTCCACAGCCTTGAAATTCTCTGGGAAAAGCTAAAAGAAGATGCAGGAATGTGGCCAATGGTACAATGCTCATTCTGAATGTCAAATGAAATGCAGGCGACCACATTCTCAGCCACAAAGAGCAAAGCATCTAACTGTAAAACATTTTTTTTTTGTTTTATTTTGTTCCCACGGCTGGATCGGTCACGATCGTTCCAAGAAGCTGAGCGGTTTTCCCATTAGACACAAGACAGGAAGTTATTAACTTCGATGTATTTAAGACACAATAGCAACCAAATACTAAGTACTATCACATAAGAAGGTTATTGCACTTAGTCCAAGCCATACCTTTAAGATGGATGATGGGACTGTATCACACATACGCATGTGTTTGTCATGATGGTAAGAATATCTGTAATATATTTTAATGTCCTAGAATCATCTGTTAAATAACATTAATGTGGAATATCAGAACTGAAGAATAACAGAATAACAGAAAAATAAAAAGCTAATCGCACCTAGACCAATATAAAACATATACTGTATATACAAAATAATCTAAAACTAACCAAATAATGTAAAACATAAAAGAAAGAGGTTGTTTTACTGCAAACGCGTTTCTTTCCCTGCACCTTAAATCCCACATTCAAACCACAGCATCGGGTTAGGAAGAGTCTGTGCCCGTGAGGCCTTCAGGCCGCCATCCAGATGGTGAAGGAGACGAGCACTGTGGGTAACACGGTCAGCGGCGTCACGCAGCCCAGATACAGCACGAGTCCCGCTCCACACAGGGCGGTCAGGTAGGCGCTCATCCTGCTGCACACGATCTTCCTCACTGTTGTGCAGAACTGGGGGAGAGATTCCGATGTTACAGATGGAACATTCAGATAAGATAGAAAGTTAGAGATTAGATTGTTTGGTTCTGCATTGCTTGCCTTGTATTATTATTATCATCATCATAAAACACATCAGAAAATTCTTAGCAGTCTAATAGTAAAATCGATCTAAATATTAACAAAATAAATAATAATAAAATTAAATAAATGTAGAAATGAGCAGACTTTAAAATTGTAAGAATCTGTATCATTACATTTCCATGTACTTGTAATAACTAATAACCAAAGAGAGAGCAAATAGGTGGATTTTTATTTGAACATCTAAATGTCCAGCTCTGGAAGTTCTGTTCCTGTGACCTGATTATTTACACTGTGTAAAAAAATTCAACGAACTGTGACCCTTGAAATAAATGAATTGTGTTAGAGCTGGAAGTTGCAGACGGTGATGTGTGCACAGAGTGAAACTCTAGGTGGAGCCACATGCCTGGAGAATTGGAGAAGTCACTCCAGTGGACTGAAGCAAATGGCTGTGAAATGATCCTCAGTCATCAGCATGAAGGTGTTTTCTCCAGCCACACTCTCCTTCATCACACACAGACTGTGCAGTAATGTGCCTCCGTCTTAAACCCTTTCGAAGAACCAAAAGTATTTGAAATGCTGTGCGTGGGATCAGCTGTGACTTTGAGTGCACATGACCTTTGTAATGAAACATTTCATCCGGGATACAAATAGAAACTCTGGGAGGAATTAAAGATTAACGTGAATCAAAAAAAAAAAAAAAGAAAAAAAAGAAACCCACTTTTCCAAATAAGACTTGTACTCGCTGTTCCAAAGTAGCAGTAAACAGTAAAATCGATTTCATGCTTTTTAATTAGGAATATTTCAAAACCTGTTTATTTACTCACTGGAACCAAATGTTGAGCAAGAGCACAGAAGTGGGGACAAAGCCAGGGCAGGTCGTCTGTGTGTGACAAAGCTGACAGAGATTACATCAGAAGATCGATTAACATCTTCCAACTTAGAAAACTGCAGAATTCAAGTTCATTCACTTCTGAATGCTCTTTATTTTAGCCGCTCCAGCCAGGATCCCCAGTAAAACACATCTCAACCCACCAAAAAAAAAAAATTGTTTCTACTTGTTTCTACTCTTCTCTTTAAAATAGTTGTAACCTTTCCTTTTCTTTCAGACATTCCTGCGGTCAGCTGTGGTTCAAGAGGAGGGTCGTCCACCAACCAGAGGGTTCGCCACCCTACTGAGCCCTAAGCTGACTGAACTGGTCAAGCATGATATAAATGTGTGTGAATGGGTGAATGGATGAATAGACCAGGACTGTTGGTCAATCTATGATTGAATCTCTGGTGAGTGGAAGCCGGAGCCTGTACCTGGTACGTCTGGTAGCTGATGGCCATCCCGTATCTGCAGTACATAACGTAGTGTTCGCAGTTGTACCACAGTAAACTGTAGGTGACGGAGCCCAACAGTTGCTCCGCCCTCCGGGCCACCTCGTCGCCATCGAGCGGCGGCTGGCTGCACACTTTGTCCATGTGGTTGATGAGGATCTCCGAACCGTAGGCGAAGTCCAGCACGGAGTCCACTCTGACGCTGGCGACCTTGGTGATCACCCCGAGCAGCAGCCGGTTGTTGGACACCATCTTGGCTATGGCGGATTTATTCCTGGAAATGACGGGCAGGATGTCCGGGATGAGGTGAGCCACGCGGTTGTCGCCCAGGTAGATGCCGAAGTGCGTGAATAACGTCCTGGGCACCTGCAGCAGGTCGCCGCGCTTGTAGAGAGACAAGTCATATTTAGAGACTTGCTCCTCCTTTTTAGGCACCACAAAGAAGAGGTTGAGTAGCTGGTAGAGAAACATGGTGGCAGTGTGCGGCTAGGGGGGTTAAACACGGGCATTTTATTTACCTCGGAACAAGGAGGAGCCATCGTGGTTAGTCGGATTAAATATTGGTCAACGCCTCGGTTTGATTTTGACAGAAGCAAAGGAGCTTTCTCTAATCACTCGGCTGTGCGGTGGGATTTTGAAACCCGGGCCTTGTTCGTGGCTTATTAAGGTCAAGGGTCCTTGTTAAGGAGGCTGGAAGTGAAATCCTCATTTAAAAAGGCCACAGATATTGAGCCATCACAAATAAAACAGCCTTTTATTCATGGATTAAACAGCACCGCAATTTGACTCATCATTATTCAGCACTTTCCCGGATATAAAGGAATTCTGAAGAATACGTGAAGTGAAACATGTGGAAGTTGACCCACAGTGAAACCAGGGCATCACATTTCACACAGGCTCAACACAGGAAACAAATTACAGTATTGGTTCAGACTTCAACTTATTAATATCTCCACTGTGTTTTAGCTGATTTGAAACTAGTTTTTACAGCTCAACCGAGCACTGCACTTGTTTGCTGATACTTTCATTTCTGTTTGTTTGTCTGTCGGCATGATTCCTCTCAATTTACAGAACCTTTTTTCAGAACATTTTCATAAGGGGTGTGGCTGCTGTAGGAGACACAGGATTTTATAGCTTTTCTTATTATTATTATAAATATTAGTGTTATTCTTATTATTATTATTCCGAGATTTCTGGATCTGTGTAAATCTTAATATTTGGTATGCTTCTTTTTTTCTACACCATTCGTTGCCTGTCTATGACTTTGGGATTTTGTTATTCTAATTAATTTCACCTTTATTACTCTTTTTTTCCCTCACCCTTTCTTGTCTCATTTTCATCTTTACTTATCTTTAACTAAATTGAATAATAAGCTTGAAATGTGGAGGCTCTGGGTAGTGGCCAGTTCTTTTTGCACACCCTCCCTGCTGATGCTAACACAAGACACACAAATAAAAATAAATGGTTTATTAAACATTTGTCATATTTACAGGTTTATATTAAGAACACCCGGATAAAAAAAAAAGCAGCTGGATATACGCGGTACGTTGCGACACTGAGATTTATGCACCTCTTTAAATTCACTTCTGTGGAGACTCAAATGTTAAAAAAAGCTAAATTTAATTCTACACCAACAATTTCATGCATCTCACCACACTCTTTAAGGCCCAAAGGACAGAATCAATGCAGGTCACTTCCAGCACAGTCTACGCAGACTTTAAAGGCGTCACATGACGAGAGTGTGGAAGAGGCGTCCAGTGCGTCTTTGCCAGAAGTTCAGTTCAGTTTTTCTCCCAGTGCTGAGCCCCGTTACCCAGCCATCCACAGTGTGAAGGGGATGAGGATTGTGGGTAATGTAGTTGAAGCCGCCATGCCAAAAGACACAATGGAGATCATTCCCAGCAGCCCCGAGACGATGACGCTGCGTTGGTCTCTGATGATTGATTTCAGACACTGGCAGAACTACAAGGAGAAGAGAGAACTTTGGTTACTTCACACATTGGACGCATTATTGGATCACGTTTGGTTCCGTCACATGGAGACAATAAAAAAAACCTTCAAACACCTCCAGCTGTTTAACTGCTGCTGTAAATCAGTTTGGGGGGTTACAGCCAGTTCACCGGGTTGCTTAATTACAGTCCCACCGCTGTTTTGGAATGTGCACCAGTTAAACGGCCGTGAACTCTGGGTTAACTGGGCAGACTCACCACATCTGCTCACAATAAAATAATAACACATTTTAAAACTTTGCACTGAGCTGTGTTTAAACCCACATCTGGGGAGGCAGGATGTGAGTTATCAGAGACGTCTGGTGTCTGGTTTGAAGACTCTAATTTCACTTCATGCCAAGGTCACAGGAGGGATATGAACAATAACTGGAATGGTTTCACCCCAAGTGACAGTGGCGTGGATTTACTGCACCACACAGTAATGTTTGGGTTTTTGTTTACTGGATATGGAGTTGGATCTAGGGCTGACTCCGTATGATTCTGTTGTTTGCTTTTATCTCATTTATGTTTTATGTATGACAGCACAGGTCATAGGTCACAGGTCTCAGGTCCCGTTTTTACTCTTGTAGCTGTGGTTAAAGGTATTGTCTTCAAGCAGGTTCAAGCACCTTGGTTTAGTTGGTTGTAGTTGGTTTAGTAGCTTTGGATGATACTAAACCAATATAAATACGGGGGGGTGGGGGGCCTCCAACCACAAAAGTTGTCCCTGTGCCGTGAAAGATGTTGATCTGGCACTGTGACTGAGCCCCGTCTAGAGATTATTCGGCTTTCCCTGGATTCATTCATTGCTCCTACCTTCTCTGTCTGCCTGCTGGCCGCGTGTCCGTATCTGCAGAACGTGACGAAGTGCTCGCAGTTATTCCACAGCAGACTGTAGGGGATCGCTCCGATGCGTTTCTCGGCCCTCGTGGCCACCTCCTCGTTGTGGAACGCCTGCGCCTTCATGGTCTTGTCCATGCGGTTCACCAGGATGCTGCAGCCGTACGCGAAGTCCTCCAGGGTGTCGACGCGCACCGTGGCACACTTGCACATGCAGCCGAGGATGAGCCTCTTGTTCGAGATGACGGAGCCGATGAGCTTCTGGTCGTTGGTCAGCGCGGGCAGGATGTCTGGGATCAGGTGAGCCACCTTGTTGTCGCCCAGGTAAATGCCGTAGTGCGTAAAGATGGTTCTGGGCACCTCCAGCAGGTCCCCCCTGCGCGGGGGCGCGCCGCGCTGCGCTGGACGCTCCTGCTCCTCCTGCTGCTCCTCCGCGTCCGTGCAGCCGCGCTCGAACAGCCTGAAGCTGGAGAGGAGGGAGAGCTTCTCCACCAGGAAGGTCAGCAGCTGCAGCATCTTGAGCGCGTAACAGGGGGACGTCTGCGAGAGCGCGAGCAGAGCGAGCTTTTTATCCACGGTGGCGGCACGAGGACACGGGTGACCTCTTGCACGTGCGCATTCCTCCATTCTTGAGTTTTTCTCCACACATGTGCAGCAGCTTTCCATTAATCTTGTTTTGCTCTAACGCAGCAGAAATGAGAATTAGCAGCGAGGCGAGAGATTATTTTTTTAATCCTTATGAATACATTATAAGTCATTTATGAGAGAATACGTCCCTCCGACGGTGTCTATCCTCCTCACAACCTGGCAACCCAGAAGAGATTTGTTCTTATAGCTCGTGACACACGTGTAAAGGCCTCTATTAAAGGGGGTCTCAATGGTCAGGGGAATTAGCATTTTTTTCTAAAGTAAGGAGGAGAAACTTATGAACTTATGAATCTATGTCGAAGTATAAGAGGAGCATTGAAGTCCACTGGAAATTTCATAAAAACTGTCGCCACCACATGTGATTCTACTTGTATTCATGTTTTCAGTCATAAAGCAACACGTCCACTCACTGGAGGCTGGAGAGAGCTCCGCTGTTCATTCCTCCTGTCATTTAAAACTGTAAAGCATAAGATCGTTAGTCATGAGTACCATCGCAGATCTCATGCAAATACAGTGTTTTGAATTACACATCGTTTTATCATATGTCTTATTTAAAAGTTCCAGAACTCTGTCTTTCTGTCTGTGCGTATGAGGAAGGCAAACGCTTTATGAGCCATTTATTGTGAAGGGCCAAAGGAAGTCCATGATTGAATTCTGTGAAATGGAGACGCATAATATATGATTAAATTAGTTAAGAGAGTCATCAACGGATCCTCTAGTTCAGGTTCGAGCTTCTCCGAACTTTGAATTAACCGGTTGGTCTACGCCCTGTTCAGGTGAAGGGAAATCTGCCACCTTAGGTTACTTGTACACTTTGGACCAGTCAACAGGAAGTCCCTATTCTGCCCCACATGGTCCATAAAGACACCCGTCGGCTGAGTCGGTGACCCTGATCCCATCAAACAAACTTTGGGATGACGATGCATCCCAGTTGAGTTTTGCTGTTGTCTTCAGTGTAGTCACCTCCAGACACTGACTCGGTGGGGGGTGGTCCTCACTGACTCACTGACTCACACTCTGTTCTGTCCCAGCGTCAGTCAGTCCAGCATCAGGCCTGAATGACCTGCACTTTCTCCGCCGAACCTTTTGATGAGATAAAACATTCCTCTGACCTAATTACCGTAATCCCATTGGCTTCGGTTTCGCTCTCGTCTTCGAACACAAAATTCCTTGAGAACCTCTTCAGCCGGTCTGATCTGCGTGTCTCTGGGTTTTTTGTCACATGACCCACATCTGTAGAATCCTCAATAATTCATCGTTATAAGCAGAGAAATGTTTGCTCGTGATTTATTTATTTAGCTGCTTTTTCAAACTGTGGGAAACCCAGCTCCCGTGTTTGAGGAAGTGTGTGAGCGTGATGAATGAGCTGCAGCAGTACGCCACTCACACCTGACATTCCTCCGGGAAGATGATTGTCCGTTAGTGATAAGAGCTAGAGCAGGTTGTCACTGTTTTCACCGACTGCTTCGATTGTTTCTTTTTCAAAGAACTTACAAACCATAAGTAATTGTCTTGACGGAAAAAAGCGTAAAACCTTTAATATTTTATTCTGAAAGGTTGACCCGAAGAGAAAAAGTAATAGGAGTTATAGCTTTCGAGGTAAAATGTATTGACACTCATTAGCTGCTTGTAGGGATTCACTGATGTTCTTCATTATTAATCAAAAACTTTTCCAGAACTTTTCCTTCCAGGCCGTAAAGCCGAGTGCGAGAACCCAGCAGGATATCGTCCGGAGAATTCACAGCGGCCAAGTAGGTGAGTTGATGACATTTCTAAACAGAATACAAACAAACTTTCAGGCACGACACGCACAGAAGAAACCGAGGAACATTTCAGCCGTGGGAGAGAGGATGAGACTCCAGAACTTTTAGTGATTGGATCAACGTGCTGCAAACAAAAAACAGATGATTTCTGCTTTGGCCTGAATGTTACAGACATGTTCCTGTTGTTGTTCAAACTCGTGCTGCGTGTCTGGAGAGAAGACATAACATATATAAATCAGTCAGAGGAATAAACGAGCAGAGAGCCAACAGCAAAGTTTGATTGATTATCGACGCCGGCGTCTGTGTTTATGTTTCTGAAGGGTTTTATTGAAGAGCGGCCGAGAGAGCAGATCAGACATGGATGTACAGTGCTGTTATATTTCCAGTAACACATCGAGGTCAGCCCGTTGGAAACTTAAGAAAACTCGTGTCGATCCTGTGCGTGGACAAACGCAGCCCCCGCCTCGTCGCCTGTTCCAGCCGGGCTCACGCCACCTTCAGCTGAGTCGACTTACCGCCGCCGACCCTGCGCTGAACCCCGGGTTGGCATCACAACAAACCTTTGCTCTGTGTGAGGGGGGAGATTTACACCATGGTCAACTGGCTCCAGACATATCGCCGTGGTGAATGCGGGACCAAAACAAGGCTCCTTAAATCTAATTCTTGGTCAGACAACCTGTGAACTATGTCGACTTTATTCCTTTAAGACCTAAGTTGATTACCGGTGGAGACTTTTTCTTAAAGCCGGATGGTTTTCAGAGAAAAACAGTGACTCAGCAGCACATTTCTCCTCAGTGATTTCCAGGGGGAGCTGAAGGGATTGCCCCTGCAGGTTCATTAAATTGCACAGATTGCATGTTTTTTGTGTGCGACCTGATGAAAAGGCTTCTGTAAATGAATGAGGCCGGAGCGCGGTGCTCAGAGAGAGCTTCCACGTCTTCATGGTGCTTAGAGAGAGAGAGAAAGAGACACTTTCCATCTGGTGTTTCTGCACAAAGAGGCCAGTTCAGATAAAGTTCAGCACTGTTTAGGTTCACATCCCTGGCAGTTCACTCCCAGGTCAGCAAGGCTTTATATCCATCATGAGCCTGGTTCTCCCACATAATAAAAATCTAGGTCACCAGGAGGTGGTTAAGGTAAGATTTATCATCCAACGTCAACACGGGGCGGGCGGATAAATCGTTAGTTTGCTGTGTTTGCTCACATGTGTCTTCACTGTTTGTTCTGCCTCTTTTTTCGCCTCCTGCAACCTGAGGAGGTTTTATTTTCTACCACAGCCAAGTTTAAATGATGAGGACATGTGTGAGGACACAGCAGGAACATTCAGTGACAAAACTGGAACAACAGAAACATCTGCAAATGAAAGGAGCTGTTGTACACATGTGGAAGATCTGACTCGTCTGTTAGAGGACAAGACGAGGATTTGGATTCACTCAAAACAAAAAGCGCAGAGGCATGAAACCAGAGACGTGGGAAGGGGGCCGTGAGGGGATTTTTATTTTCCTGGACTTTCGAAGCCGCACAACAAAGACTCTCTGAGGCGCATGTATCCAGTTTATTGCCATCGACCTCTGAGCCACCAATACAAGTGGGTCCACAGATTCTTGGGTTTATTGTGATTCCGCTCCCACTAGTGGTTTAACTGCTCAGTGCAGCAGGTCACTTCCATGTTTCACTTCCTGCAATTCCAAATATGGAATTCTAAAAAATATTGACATCCCTCACATTTTATTCTCAAAACTTGGATTGTTTGTTTATTTATTTATTTATTTATTTATTTTTAATGTTTGTTTTTTTTACTTTATGTCACATGTTTGACTTGTTTAACTCATCATATAAATATTTTAGATTATTGACAGATATTTATACTGACACTGACCTACACAAAGAAGCTCAGTGGAAAACAGCGGTGAGGATAAAAAAAAATATTTATCAACTCTGTGTATGACAGAAAGAAGCTTCTGCATTGGAGAATGTTGTTCTTTTAAAAGTTCAGCAACACCAGCTAATCTAAAATTAATATTTCCCATTATTTGTGGCATAAATGTGTGTGTGTGTGTATGTATACAACCCACTGATGTAATAATGTTATGGTGATTTTTTTCGTCACATTTATGACATGACTTTCTGTGTTGTTGCTGATCATAATCACAAAACAAATCAGGATTTTATAAAAGCAAATAATGTCAGGATTAACTGAAACATGCAGAACTATCTGGAACATATTGGTAACAGTAACGGCGCGCTGGGTCATCAGTTTTTGTTGTAGTTAACGCCACAAACCTGCAGTTTGAGGATTGATCACCTGTGGCTGATCGGTCGGGAAGTGTCTCTGTCAGTTCTGGAAAGTGACAGCAGTCAGACGTTTGAGTCATAGCTGTGTCCCAGCTCAGTGAGTGGGATGTTTGCCAATGATCTTCTAATCAAACACTGACCCGTCGCCCTCGTTTGAGATAAATATCCTTCTGAGTTCAAACTGCTCCTCATTCTCCGAGAGGACGAGACCACGACTGGTGGCTGGAGCAACATGGGGCCGTCACTTCTCCCAACAGCAGGAGCTCTCCTCCTACTCTTCTCCCTTTCTTCTGCAGTAAGACACCAGATCAAAATCTCTTTCCACCGACGCAGTTTCTGTCAGCAGACACATCTGAATCCTTTTGGCTCTTTTTTCTGCAGCAAATTAGAGGAGACAGCATTGCGCAGTGCACCCAGGATGACAGCTTTGTGAGTAAACGGATGCAAACCCTAAACTTCCCATGTTCGGGCTGCGTGCCCTGCCATCTTGTTTTCAAAACTCCCATTCTCTTTCTGCACTCAGGGAAAATACTGTCCCACCACATGCGGCGTGGCCGACTACCTGTTGTTCTACTCGGTGGAGGTCGAGAAGGAGCTGAGCATTTGGCAGCGTGAGCTGGAGACCATCACCAACCTGACCCAGGAGTCCGAAGATCAGATCACCCACATGAAATATTCTGCCTCTGTGGCTCAGAAGAGTTCCCCGGAAGGTGCCTGAAGCAAAGCTGTGGCCACAGCAGATCGTTTCTGACCTGGATAAACCGGTGTGAATATATCTGGCTCAAATGATTTGATTTTTCTTTGCAGAATTGTACTTAAAAACGTTCTTGAGCATGCTGGTTGATATGGAGCGCTTTGAAAACACCATCATCAATCAAGAGCAAGAAATAAAGTGAGTAACCATGAGAACTGAAATGAAGCTTTGAACGACGATGTTGTGTTTATACAGACAAGAGGAACAAGTCAGATTACTCAAGCACTGTATTTAGTATCATTTATTGCTCACTACACTTTGTTGTAACTAATTGTGTTTTTCTTTTCACTTCACTACATTCATTTGGCAGCTGAGATTAGATACTTGACAGACCTAGAAAATCTGATTTCATAAATTATAATGCAAGACACATATAGTTAAGTATTTTAAATGAGCCCCAACAGTTTATTTAAAATGAATAAGCTGTAATAATCGTTGGATGTAATACTATTAGATATATGTTCAACAATCTGACGAATAACAAAATAAAAGAAATCGTGTTATACTTGGTCTTTGCAATGGAATATAAGTACAACCTGCTGGTCCACAGTTTGGACTGAACGCAGGTCAGTTTTCCACCACACGCCTGCAGAGCTCAGAAACTTGGGCAGGATTCTGAGGCCTCATTCTTCTTTGATTTGTTTCCCTCCGCTCAGTGTACTTAAGAATATGTCTTCCACCTTGGAGGGGGATATTGAAAACCTGACGAATCTCTCCCAAAAGTTGCAGCAGAGGTGTAATGTGCCCTGCACGGACACGGTCGAAATCCAACCAATCACAGGAACAGGTAAAAAAAAAAAAAAAAGTAACCAACTCATCTCTGACCTTCAGGTCGTCCCCATTTCACAAGACGTTTCTCACACATCATTTGTCCTTGTTCAGTGTTTGGTCAGAAGATCAATATGGTGCGTCACTGCAGAGTCAACACTTTTACTCGTTTACCTCGTTTCAGAGAACCTTTTTAAACATGAGCCACACCAACAACTGGAAATTAACTTGATCATAAGGTGAAATGTGGAATTTAAGAATATTTTTGTCATTCTGTAAAACTGACGCGTTCTTTCTTCTTCTCCTTCTTCTCAGACTGCCAGGACATTGCAAACAAGGGCGCGACCACCAGCGGCCTTTACTACCTGAAGCCAGAAAATGCCCCAGAGCAGTTCCTGGTCTATTGTGAGATTGACGACTTTGGACGCGGCTTCACCGTCATTCAGAGGGTGACACTGAGTTGTAGTACTTGCCTAATAACAAGTAGTATGGACAATTATAATCTTTAAAGTAAAGTAGGATAGATAGAAACCAGTAAACTAAAACTCACTTTAAATGATTCCAGTGTGGATCAGAAGGATAGTCTCATAGTTTGAAAATGAACGGTTATAGAAACACGTTTTTTTTTTTTTTTTTTTTTCTGTGTGTCCACAGAGACTTGACGGCAAGGTGGACTTCCACAAGGACTGGAACCAGTACAAGAACGGCTTTGGCTACCTTTCCCCAGACGACACCACCGAGTTCTGGCTCGGCAACGACAAGATCCATTACCTGACTGTCGCCACCTCCTACCCCACTGTGCTGAGGATCGAGCTTGTTGACTGGGAGGGAAACAAAAAGTATGTGCACACGCATGCTCATGATAACAGGTTATGTAAGAGGCGACCGAAGGGACTCTCGCCACTGGGCAAACATGACCTCAATTGAAGACTCTGCAGAAATGACCAAAAAAAAAAAAAAAGCCTAAAGCCTCCCTTGGTCTCCTCCAGGTATGCAGATTACAACATGTTCAGATTAGGGAACGAGAACGACAATTATCGTCTGACCTATGGTTTCTACATGGCCGGAGACGCCGGAGATGCTTTCGATGGCTTCCACTTTGGAGACGACCCCAGTGACAAGTCCTACACCTTGCACAACGGCATGCAGTTCAGCACCTTCGACAGGGACAACGACAAGTACGACGGCAACTGCGCTCAGCAGGACGGCTCCGGCTGGTGGATGAACAGATGCCACGCTGCGCATTTGAACGGCAGATACTACCAGGGTAAGAGCGCGTGGCCACAGACCAGAGCGGAACCCCTCGACGCTCCGTGAATGTGTTTACAACCTCGACGACATAAGTCAGAGCAAAATCATGCGTTGTCTCCTCCGTTCTGTCTCTGTTCCTTCCATCCAGGCGGCAGATACACACAAAAGGATGCAGGCGAATTCGGCTTTGACAACGGCATCATTTGGGTCACGTGGCACGACCGCTGGTACTCCCTGAAAGAGACAACCATGAAGATCATACCCGTGAGCCGCCTCGCCGGTGGCGGACAGCAGTCGAGCGTGAAACAGTTCGGAGGACTTTAACATTAATAAAACACGCGTGTTTGTGGTCCATGCTCCACATGTTCAGCACAGGAACCCTGAAATCCCCCCATGCTCCACATGTTCAGCACAGGAACCCTGAAACCCCCCCCCCCCCCCAAAAAAAACAAAATAAAATGTCTCCCTGGGAAATTTCTGACTTCATGGTGTTTCTCTATGATGTCTGTGTGTTGTGGTGATCTGACGCAGCCGGACGCTGACGCTCACACTCTCCTGTCTGCCGCCAGTGTTGTTCAGGGCTAGAAAATAAATGTCTTTTCTTTACCAAACCCGCTTCGTCGTTACTTCCCCAAACAGCTTAAACACCAGCCGCTAAAGTCTCACAAACAAAAATCATTACCTGAAAATGTTTCCTCCACTTTACTTGTGCATTATACCAACAACAAATCGTTTTACTGCAGGACAGATGCACACAGCAGCCTATTTGTTTTGATCAAGTGTGATTTGGCTCCACTTTTGAAACAGGGTTGGAACAGAGTCTGGCCTTTTGCTTTAGAAACAGCAAAACAAACAGAAAATGAATAAATACAGGATATGGACCTGGACAGTAATGCTCATAGTACTTCTTAAATGGTACTTTTAAAAAAAAGTTCCCAGATCAAATTCCACAAATAAACAAAGAAAAGTCACATGAAGTGCATTGGAATTTATTTTCCTCTCTCAAAGACAAATGTTTAACATTATACCTCAGCCTAGACTAATTTAAACTCATGTTAACCTTTTTAGTTGTGCAGTGTTTAAGCCCAGTACTTTATATATCTGACAGAAGGGGGTCACCATTATTTTTTTTGAGTAATGCAGGACACAGAAGCTGCTCTGTGTTCATGCTGTAGTGACGCCTTATTAGAACATGTTATCTTGTGTACTTTGGTCCACATAAGAGCAGTTTGTTTACTTTTGGTTGTATTTGTCCCCATGCGTGGTATTACTCTTGACCTGTGAGGTTCAAACTCCATCTCATTGCAGATGGGTCTCACCCTGGTTGGTTGCATAGTTCCCCATGGCCTGAGATCTGCAACATCAGATTCAACCAACATCACATGTGCAAGAATACTGCTGTATTTGATTGTGTGTTTCTTATTTTGTCACTGCGTGGAAAACACACCGTGTCTCTTACTGGGTAAACGTTCTGTGGTTAAACCTTAAATCCACGTGCTTCATTAGACAAACATGGCCCAGTACACAAAGACAGGAAAAGCAAACATGGGCCCGAGTTCACTGCGTGCTACGCTCATTCATACTGCCCACATATGTATCCAGAAATCAAAATTAGAAATTAGAATTAAAAATACACATCCAAATACAAATCTATACAACAAGCACTGAAAGACCAAAACCATGATGTGGCAAAAATATGATCAAACAACTTGACAAAACAAGTGTTAAAGAATTTAGGACTAGAAAGGGAATATCCTGTATATGTTTGATGGTCTTTAGGTGGAGGTAAATATTACCAGCTCACTATGAAAGCCATGTAGTCACTCAGCACATCAGACATCCTCTGTCTCTGTGAACCATTCACTGTCCTACTTTACTTTTATTTTTTTTCAATTATTATTTTAGACCTTTAATTATTGCAAAAAGAGGGTAATTGTAAATGTATACAACAATATCCATATGTATCTTTGGTTTTCATAATATTAAGTGAAGAATGTGCAATTATTAATTACGTATTGTCAAGTTATGTGGTATTGAGTTATTGTTCTTTTTGCTCCCCCTAACTTGGAGAGGGATTTACTATTCCCGGAGTCCACTGGATTCCACTCCTTCAGTGAACAGGCAGACAGGGGATATCTTTCACCATTTATTTTAGATGGATTGATTTAGTATCTTGCCCTGAACAAAGGATTTTCAATGAATTTCAGTTGAATCTCAGGTAGGTGAAAAACCGTTAGTCAGTCAGGGGTTCAAGCAGTTCTTTTTCCACAGTTTCTGTGAACTGACTCTGAACGGGTGATGTGCTGGGTGTTTGGGCGTTTTTAAAGGTACATATCGCTTGCACGTCACTTTGAAGAAAAGCGTTTGCCACATGACTTAATAGATTTGCAGAGTTTGTAGATTGTAGATGAAAGGGGATGAAACCTGAAGGTTGGTCCATGTTTGGCTTGACAGTTACGAAATGTTCAGCTGTGTTTATATTTCGATCCTATTGATCGATGAGAGTTGTGTGCGGATTGTGTGAATAGTGCAGGTTCGTCCTCCTCGCCGCCAGAGGGCGCTTCGCGGGTGTCGACCGTTTCTTTATGTGGTGTACATCCGGTGCAGGGGGTCGCCGTGTGCGCTCCGTGTCGGCGGTTTCCGTGTTTTCCAACCCGTTTGAGCGACGTTAGCAGAGATTATTCACATTTCCAACAACTCATCTTTTTGTTTTCTGGCACAATGACGGAGGTGAGTCCATGTCTAAAGTTATCCCGGGTCTTTGTTTTGTGAAGCTCCCGCTTTAATCCCACAGTGTGGGGCCCGGCTAATCACAGGAGCTCGTTGCGGTAGCGTTGTTTGTCCGCGTACTTAAGAGTGGCGCCAGGCGTTAGAGATTCAGTCTCAAGTTAAATGTGTTTGATTAAAGTCGTGTGTGGTCCCACAGGATGTCCAGAAGCACTCGGTCCACACGCTGGTCTTCAGGTCCCTCAAGAGGACCCACGACATGTTTGTGTCCGACCACGCCAAGTCCATCGCTCAGGACGATGAAAGGTACAACAGATAAAATACGACGGAGTACTAAGGCCACATTGAAAAGAGAACAGCAGACTTCGAGATTAAAGTCAGTTTGGAATCTGGGTTCTTCTTTCAATGATGATCTGCTCCCACTCCCAATTCTTTATTCTATGAGAAAGTAATATAATAATAGTTTGTGAAGCTCCTTGTTACTTACACTAATTACTGGCAGTGTCCATGTTTTCAGGATAATCTTAAGGGTACTTTTATGCATCATCATATGACCGATACGTAGACATACCTGATACCTTGTCAAAGTAATTTTGGTTTTCTTGTGTTTGTAGCCAAAAGTTGAAGCTGGGTGTGAAACTCAAAGCAGACTATGCAGCGGTGCTACACATGCCTGTCCTGAAGGAGGGCAAAGACAGAGTCCCACATCTTCCAGGCGGCATGCAAGGCCCCCAGAGCTACACACCAGGTGAGGAGGCATTCAACACTAACCAGCACGTTGATCCCCTCAGAAGAAATAATGCAGTTCTAGTGTGTTTTGCATTCATTTTGAGGTCGGTTCCTCCTCTTCTGCTGAACACTGACACATTTGCTTGTTACAATAGATGACCCAGAATACCTGATCACCGGGACACATGCTTACCCCTCTGGACCCGGTAAGCTCCAAACTTCAAATGTTCCAACAGCCATTTGCTGAAGTGCTCCAGTGTTTCCGGTATCACGTCAGTGTTTCACCCCACAGGAGTTGCTTTGACCGCTGACACAAAGATGCACAGGAATCCCAGTGAGGGAGGAGTCCACTCCATGGCCTTGGCGTTGCCCCCCTCACAAGCCAGGTACACAGTTTTTTTTTTTTTCCCAGCCCACAGTAGAGAAGCTGAGGATGTTGATGGATGCGTAGTAAATACCCAGCAAGTACATCAGTAGTACTTATTTTGGTTGTTGTGTTTCAGGCAGGACATGAGTCGAACTGCAGCCAGTGTCGCAGACATCCATCGACACGCAGGAGCAGAGAGGTCTCACCCTCACTCGACTGCTGTGGTAGGTCGCACTGCAGTGACTTGTTGTTCATCCCTGGTGTGAGGAGACGTTCAGAGTTGATGGTGAGGCTGGTTTTATTTCAGTCGCTCTTGGAAGGAGGAGGCACCAGAACCTCTTCACTCATGAGAAAAGGACCAACCATGCCCAAGCCCCAGTGGCATCCACCATGGAAACTGTTTCGGGTAACTGCATCTCATTTTCACACAATATTTCCTTTCTCTCTCTCTCACACACACACACACACACATGTTTAATTTAACTCCTGGTTTCTATTCTGCGTTTGTAACAGCTGTTTGTTTTATCTGATAGGTCATCAGTGGTCACCTTGGCTGGGTGAGGTCCATCGCAGTGGAACCTGGGAATCAGTGGTTTGTCACAGGATCAGCTGATAGAACCATTAAGGTGAATATGTTGTAAAATACCTATAACATTCTGACTTAGTTGTCTTAAAATAATGATGCTGTGTATACAATGTTGAAAGGCAGGTGATGATCCTGACATATGAGAGGTGAAAAAGTAAATACGACATAAAGTTAATCTTGTTCTTTTCACTCTTTAACGTCCCTCCCGTCCCCCTTGGAGACAGTGTGGAGACGCTATGTCTGGATATGTTCTTAGGAACATGAATATGACTGAAATGCTGTTTGTCCAAACAGATTTGGGACCTGGCCAGTGGGAAACTGAAGCTCTCTCTGACCGGACACATCAGCACAGTGCGTGGTGTGGCTGTGAGCAGCCGCAGCCCCTACCTGTTCTCCTGCGGCGAAGACAAACAAGTCAAATGTTGGGATCTGGAGTACAACAAAGTGAGTCGCTGGAATGAGTCACTGGAGAACTTTGGATTGTTTTTCTTTCTTGAAGTCTCATGACAATATAAATCTGTTCCAGGTCATCAGACACTACCACGGACACCTGAGTGCCGTGTATGACGTCGACCTGCATCCGACCATTGACGTGTTGGTGACGTGTAGCAGAGATGCCACAGCAAGGGTAAACTGCACTCCCACGTTCATGTAGAGATGAAAGTTCCATCACAATACTGTTTATATATCTTCAGTTATTATAACGTTCCAGTAAATTCTGCCTTTGCCTGATTCATTACCTGGACTTCCTGTTTGTCCACACAGGTGTGGGACATCAGGACGAAAGCTAACGTGCACACGCTAACCGGCCACACTAACACTGTGGCCACAGTGAGATGTCAAGCTGCGGAGCCGCAAATCATCACTGGTAAATGATATTTTACTAACAATCAAAGAATATTGCACCCTAAGCTTCAGTTTTACAATGTGACGCTGCTGTGTGAACTGTGAAGGTCAGTGCGTTTTCGCTGTTTAACCTGTTACAGGCAGCCACGACTCAACCATCAGGCTGTGGGATTTGATCGCTGGCAAGACCAGAGCCACGCTCACCAACCACAAGAAGTCTGTCCGAACGCTGGTGATGCACCCCCGACAGTGAGTGTGATGTTGAGTGCGGCACTGGAGAAATGTGATTTATTGCTATAAATAAGTTTCTGCATCTAAAGAGATTGTTCATTTCTTTGTCACAGATACACGTTTGCTTCTGGTTCTGCTGACAACATCAAGCAGTGGATGTTCCCAGATGGCAACTTCATCCAGAACCTGTCAGGACACAACGCCATCATCAACACTCTGGCTGTGAACTCAGACGGCGTCCTGGTGTCCGGAGGTACGTATTTGATATTACCCCTTAAAGTACTTGATTCATTTGTGGAATGTTTGCGTCTTAAAGCATTACTGAGATCAGATTTAATTGTTTTGTTTTTGAGTTGTTGTTTGACTAAAGATTAATTTGTGTTCTTTCCTCTCAAGCCGATAATGGAACCATCCACATGTGGGATTGGAGGACGGGCTATAACTTCCAGAGGATCCACGCAGCCGTGCAGCCTGGATCTCTGGACAGTGAGTCGGGCATCTTCGCCTGCATGTTCGACCACTCAGAAAGCCGACTGATCACCGCTGAGGCCGACAAGACCATCAAGGTTTACAGAGAGGACGACACCGCTGTAAGTTGGACCTCTAAATTCAGAGTCGCTTCATGTTTTTGTGCTGGTCTCATGAGAAATCCGTTTTCTCTCTTACAGACAGAAGAAAGTCACCCGATCAACTGGAAGCCAGAAATCCTCAAAAGAAAAAGATTCTAATGTTATTTTATTTGTTCTTCTGACAGTAATCTTAAAGTATTTCTACCAAACTTCCTGTTGTAGATAACCCATCAACATTTTCTAGTTTGTGCTTCATCATCATTGACGGAAGCAAACCCCCCTCCAAAATTATTTTACTCCAAAAACCACTTGCAGTCTTCATCATACGATGTCAGTCCAATGAAGCGGCCGCCTCGGACTGCCAGGAAACGCCCTGAGCGTTTGTTCTTGATGATGACAGCTCTCTTGTGGCTCTGGTCTGTCTGGTCCACCAACAGCAGCCACTCCTCAGATGCAGAGGGGCTGACCTCAGAGTGGACCTGGTTCCTTCTGGAGTCGAACCCTGCCAAGGGAAAAGAGTTTTCAGAAATGGTAGAAACATTTTTGTCGAAACAGACTTGTGGAGTAAAAAAAGAACCCCGCCCCTTTTTTCTGGATTCGAATTGTGACATTTCTTTACCTTTCATTTAATAAAACGTCACCTTTTTCACACTCTTGTTTTGTTGAGTGCAGATGGGTTTCCACACTCACCAAGGAATCTGTTGGTGACGATGTTCCTGTAGTATTTACAGCCGTCACCCTTCTTCTCCTCCCAGTAGCAAGGGCCTCCTGCAGTGTCACTCAGCTCCACCGTGTTCCTGCTCTCACTGGTCGGGCGGAGCATCTGCTCGCCTGAAAACAAGTCACGACTTTCTGTGGATTCGATCTATTGAACACAGTTGTTTAGGTGGTATGGACAGATCTAAGGAGAGCCTCCCTTTTAAGTGTTAGTCTCAATCAATTAAGGACAGTAAATATATTCCTAGTGACACAAACATATTTCAATTAGTGTGGAAACAATTCCAACAAATTAAATAACACAATAAATCATTAAATATACCATGAAATGTATCTGTAAAATAGGCATATATATATATAAATATGCTATCACCATATAGTTGTTTAAACATATTTTATAGTTGTTGATTGACAAATGGAAAAAAACTGCTTGAATTCTAAACCCTTTACAATCTCAAATCAGATTTTGATGCTATATACAGAAACCATTTCTTCTGTCATATTCATTAAGGATATTTAAATATCTGAGTGAGTGAGATACCTTATCTGTTCTTAGACTGAACCAACCTTCAGCGGATGTTGAGTATTGTTTGCTATTTATTTATTGGTACCTGAGTCGTGGATGTAGAGCCCGGAGAGGGCGTGACGGAAGCTTCGGCCTGGTTTCTTCTTCAGGCAGGGCTTCGCAGGCTCTGCTTTGTCCTCTTCTCTGGGAGCCTCCTCCACAGCCAGGAGGTGACCGGCGTTAAACACGATCTCCTCCTCCAGAGATGTGATGCACATCTCAAAGTGCTCCTCGTCCTTTTCTGCATTTCTACAACACAACAGCATCAGAGTGACCGGATGTTAACAGAGGTGAATGTTATTTGTGGTTAGAACCTGCTCAGGTCTGACGCCTCCTCACCTGAAGTCCACCCACAGCAGACCAGCAGTGATCAGCCCCAGCCACTCACTGGCCTCCCAGTTCTTGGCGAGCATGACGGGCACCATGATGACCTCCCTGGTCTCTGCATAGTTGAGCTCCTTCTTGCAGTTGCGGGATGCCTGGTACTCCGGGGTCATGAAGGGGCAAATGACTACGGCCTCCTCCACTCCTGCAGCCATCCTGAAAGCACAAGCAGACTGAATAAGTGTCCTGATCACTGATGTCACTCCCGAAGATATCAGAAGATATATAGTCCTACGCATCATTGATGTTCCCTGTCACCCCTCCCTCTATGTCCATCCACACCGGCAGCCCGTCATCTCTGAGGCGGTTGTAGATCTTCTTCACCAGAGCCTGGTCGTCCCACTGGTAAGACAGCATAATGTGACACGGCATCTTATCTCTTTCGCTGCTTTTCGCTCTGATCAGTCGGGAAAACAATCCTGCGAGAAGTGTCTGAGGAAAAAGTCTTCTGGAAATCTCAAACTAAAGGAGCGTCAGTAGCTACGCTGTTTGTTTACTCTGGCTGGCTGCTCAGTTTACATCTGTTGCTAAGTTACAGTGCGGCAGGGAGGACGCAGGAGGGCGACAGCAACCTGCAGGTAATAATGGCGTCACAAGCACTGTTACCACAGAATGAAGCTATGCTGCAGAGACTGATATTATATCACTGATATTGTGATGAGTAATGCTAACATAAGAAGAAACTTAACCTGAATGACAAGATGCTTCACAAAATAAAAAAAAATGTATGAAAGTTAGATCCATTAATTTATAGTTAATAAAAAATTGTCTCACAGATTCAATCCTCTGTGTCCTCAGAGGACACAAGGTGTGTGACTTCCTGCACCCTCCTCTTCACTTTATGACCCTGCACTGGTGCCACCCGTCAGCACGTGACCCTGAATCTAATCTCTTGGCCTCAGGAAAAAAAACTCTTAAGCAGTCAGTGCCACAGATGGAGCTGATCAGCGTGCGACGCACCGCCCGCAGGGAGGGGTGTCCAGTGCGCACGGCCGGGGCTCCGTGGCCACTCTGCTCCGTGGTGTGAGAAGGCGCCAATGGGATTTACGAGCCTGCATGCGTGAATTGCTAAGTCTCCAAAAATCACGCAACAAGCTGGTGAAACTCCGCGGTGGAGACATGACTTCTTGCCGCTCCTCTGCGCGTAAAGACGCACCATGCGTTCGGCTGCTTCTGCTCGGAGAAATCTTCTAAAACGTGAGTGATCGGAGTTTGCGTGAGAGGAAAACATGTAGCCCGGTGTTTGACTCGTTGAAGAAGAGGTCTCAGTCATGGTCAAAGGAGGAATGGGTCGCCAAAAAGCCCCAGCGGCGCTCCTCCGTGCGCTCGTCCTGTGGCTGCTTTGCGCGCGGACGCTCGGGCAGGTGTTCAACCTGACGCTGTCCGTCAGAGAGGGCCTGCCCGCGAAAACCATCGTCGGAGACCTGGGAGCGGGCCTCACCAGGCCGAGCACCGGGTTCTTCATCTCAGAGAGCAGAGACTCGTACGTGTTCAGAGACCTGGAGATAGACGCGGACACCGGGATCATCTCCACGGCTGCGGTGCTGGACCGGGAGACCAGGGACCGGTACGAGTTTGTCGCGGCCACGCTCACAGGTGAGATGATACGAGTGAAGATAGAGGTGGAAGATGTCAACGACCACACACCCGTGTTTCCCAGAGAGGAGGTGGACTTGGAGATATCAGAGTTGAGCCCCCCGGGCAGTCGGTTTCATCTTGAGGGGGCCTCAGACAGGGATGAGGGTGAGTTTGGCACCCAGGGGTACCGGATCACAGACAGCCAGATGGGGGAGTTATTCCACCTGGATTATCGCAGCGGATCAGTGAAGCAAACAAGCCTGGATCTCATCCTCAACAGCAAACTAGACCGAGAGACGCAGGACTTCTACTCCCTGAGCATCGAGGCCTTCGACGGAGGTGTCCCAGCCAGGACGGGGACGCTGCAGGTCAACGTCCACGTCCTGGACGAGAACGACAACCCTCCCGTGTTCAACCAGACCGAATATCACGCCTCGGTGCGCGAGGACGCCGAGGTCATGTCGGCTCTTTGTCAAGTGCACGCCACCGACCTGGATCTGGGCGACGATGGCCGGGTCATCTATGAGATCAACAGGCGCCAGAGTGACCCAAGCGAGGTCTTCTCCATCAACGAAACAACGGGGGTGATCTACCTCAACAGGCCGCTGGACTTTGAGACTCAAGCGTTCCACGAGTTGATCGTCAGCGCCAGGGACAACGGGGCCCAGCCTGAGTCCAGCAACGCGTTCGTGGTCGTGAGGGTGGTTAACATCAACGACAACAGTCCCACCATCAGCGTCCTGTTCCTCAGTGAGACGGGGGATGCGGTGGTGTCAGAGGCAGCAGTGGTCGGGGACTATGTCGCCCGGATTTCGGTGTCAGACCCCGACCACGAAGAAGAGGGGGTCACCGTCACACTGGAGGGAGGTGACGGGAGGTTCGACCTGAAGCAGACTGACGACTTCCTGTATGCTCTGTGTGTCAACGCAGAGCTGGACAGGGAGGAGCGTGACCTCTACGAGTTGAAGGTCCAAGCATCAGATTTCGGGAGCCCACCGCTGAGCAGTGAGAGGGTGTTTCTCCTGAGGGTGGCCGACACCAACGACAGCCCCCCCACGTTCGATCAGGAGGTGTACACCGTCAACATCTCAGAGGACGCTCCGCCGGGGAGCTCCCTGATCCAGATGCAGGCCCGGGATGCAGATGAGGGCCTCAACTCGTACGTCAAATACTCCATCCTCAAGTCCAACCAGGCCAGTGTGGTCAGCATCCACCCGGAGTCAGGCCTGGTCACTACGGCCGCAGCCCTGGACAGGGAGACGCAGACGGAGGTGTGGTTCCTGGTGGTGGCGGTGGACGGAGGGGAGCCGGCTCTGTCCACCACGGCCACTGTCACTGTGCTGGTGGAGGACGTCAACGACAACGAGCCGGTGTTCCAGCAGCAGCTGTACAACGTGTCCATACCGGAGCACGGCGCCATCGGAAGCTGCTTCTTACAGGTACGTTGTCTGAATTACCACAGATTACCAAATACACATTACCTCACAAGGTGTGTCGTTTTGGTTTGTGGAGCCCTGCGTTCCTCAAGGCGATTCATTGTCAAAAATAGAATACAACCCAGCTGAGGCTGCAACATACTCATGAACTTAGGGCCTGAATATCTGTTGTAGTCACCATAAAAACTCATAGAATAACGCCTGGGGGACCCTGCATTGAATCAAACTAAATTATCAGCCACTCAGAGGCTGACCTGCTCATCATAGACTGAATATGGAGGTGCAGCTCTCTGCTGTCTCCAATCCTGGTGTCTCATGAGACAAAAGTCGCCCTCAGCCTGTTCACACAAAAGACAACAGTGTTCTGATGAATACACACACACACACTCTGTCCAGTTAGGCCCTGTGGCTGTGATATGACCGATGTGAAGCCTGGCACCACGCTCTGGCTGCCTGGTACAGGCTGAGGCACGTCACAAAAGCAGTTGTGTTTGTCAATGAGCTGATTGTGAACATGAGCGATATGTGGATTTTACACCGGGGCTAACGTTAGCATGAAGGTTCTGCTCTCTGGCCGTTGAGATGCAGAGGGATGTTTTGGTTTCACTTTCTTTAACAAAGTAAAAACGTGAACAGTAGTAGTCAAACATATGAGTTTTCATAATAAATAATCATCTAAAAGCAAAGGTAGTTTATTTCCCCTTTGCAGATGTCTGTGGGAAGAAGTTGATTCTGCTTTTTATGTTCTCAGCTCTGGAGGTTTTTATTCAGATGGAAAGACAGATCCAGCATTTGTCGATGCTTCTCTTGGCTGCCACTAAAAACACAGAATTGATTCCTCCACCTTTTAGGTTCAGATAAACATGAAGACATCGTTAACCAGTCCCAGGATATGATCAAGATTACAAACAATATTCTACTATAAGCCGACGACTCACAGCTACTCAAACAGTATTAGATGTGTATAAATCAAGTATCCGTGTATGCGAACACACTGGAACGACCCTGGTGTCACCTGAAAGTACTGTATATGTGTTTCACGTCCGATCGGACCTTGACCTGCAGCCACAACGTCATAAAGTCTGAGGTGATATCATCTTTATGGCTGCAAGTGCGAGGCCTGTCACGAACACACAGGCACATGAACGCACCAGTTATATTTTGATTTATTCTACTGAACAAGACTCAGTTAGAACCAAAGATCAAACACATCAGGAACTGACAGATCACTTTACTACAGGATTTTCCCGAAGCAAATAAAGAAAACCAATAAATTATTTAAAATTTGTATTAAAATAAATTCAGAAAGAATGAAGTAAAAGAACAATGGTGACAGTAATTCTTAAAAAAAACTTTTTATGTTCTGAGAAGTGAATTGAAAATGGTGTTTTCTGAAATGTCAGGTGTTTTGCTGTGTGGAATCTGTAGCTGCTGTTTAATATCTGTGTCTGTTGTCCTCAGGTTGTGGCCACAGACGCAGACAGCCCTGACTTCGGCACCGTGCTCTACTCTTTGTGCGACGGCTTCGACACACAGGACGAACACCCGCTCTTCCAAATCCACCCTCAGACCGGGGAGCTGTGTGTGTCTCAGGATATCGATCGTGATTCGGGACAGACGGTCCACGACATTCTGATCAAAGCTGAAGATCCAGTGAGTGTTGCCTTTGGCTTTTTTACCGTTTCTTCAATTTCCAAACTCCTCCTCTGATCTTTGTCCGTGTGCAGGGCGGCCTGAGTGCTCAAACCTACGTGCACATCGAGGTAGAGGACTTGAATGACAATGCTCCGGTGTTTAACCCCGACGAGTACACCGTCAGCATCAGTAGCCACGCACAGCCGGGCACAGACATCCTCACTGTGATTGCTACAGACAGAGATTCCGGCACGTTTGGACAGGTCACCTACAGCGTCCTCCCTGGGGACGTGTCCAGTTTGTTTGCACTGGATAAAGAAACAGGTAGATATGAGACGTTCAGGTACAGATATGTGATGTTCAGGTGCATTCAGCTGTATCCAGAGCTGCAGTATCAGGTGGATCCTCTCCCTTGCTTGTTGGTATTGTGTGTTACCGGGTTCTTGGTGCTCAGGGATAAACAGCTGCTCTCTCTCAGTGTAAGTCCCTGTGATATGATTGTTAGTGTCACCGCTCAGCAGGAGCGCTGCAGAAAGCCCAAAGCTTTATATCCTCATGAGGCAGAGTGTGAAATAAGATTAGAACTCAGTGTCATGATGAAGCTCCTATATTAGTAAAGTAGGTAAATGATTAAACTGACTCAATCATACATAAATGTATGTTTTCATCTGAGAGAGTGAACTTGAATTTCATCGACCATCCTCAGGAATGCTCTTCCTGACATCCACGCTGACCCACCTCGGGGCCACCAGCGTCAAGCTCTCCATATCAGCGCAGGACGCCGGCGGGCTGACGTCCTTCAGACCCGCACGGGTCACCGTCGACATCCTGCGCAGCGCTCAGGCTCCAGCCGTGTTCCAGAGGTCACGCTACTCCTTCACTGTGCCAGAGGACGCCCCGCCGGGGACGTCCGTGGGGACGGTGGCGGCCACGCACCTGTCAGGTGAGAAGCCTGCACCAATCTTGACTTTTCTGTGTCAGAGTTCAAGCAAAATCAAGTATGCGGAGGGTAAATGAATAATCTTTGGATTCCTTTAACACAAATTGTTTCATGTACGCAGTTTCGTTTAAAGTAACATGCAGAGGAAAGGTAAAGTAATTTTCAAGTATTTTTCAAGAACAAGCGTTCAACACAATGTATTTTGATCGAGACAAAAATGGTCAAGCGATCTGTCTTTGTTGAAGTCTCCCTCCAGGCTGCAGTTTAATCTTCAATCCTCTTTAGCCAATAGAGCAGATGACAGGCGATAAAGGGCCAGAGACAAATGTACAATATGTTTTATCAGTATTGCTACCGGTCAAAGATGAAGTCGTAAAAGTAGACCGGAGTATTTCCTATCTTTGTTCTTCAGAAGAGCTCTGTTGTTGTGTGTTTAAATGGATGGGATCAATGGAAGCAGATGTATTTAAGATGTTTTGAAAACAGAAACTTGGACTTGGTTGCTTTCTGTTTTATATTGACATTAATTCCAGTCTCCTCCGTCTTCTGATGGTTTCCCAGTTTTCTGGGATTCTTGTCAACTCTTGTTTTGTGTCTCTAACCCCCATGAACTCCCTTCAGGGGCCAAACCCCTCCCCTGGACGAGACAGTCGTTTAAGGTTGTCTAATCAATTAACGGATTAACACATCAACTTAAAGGACCAGGCCTGTTTGACAGGGGCGCTAAGCTCTCTGCTTGTCTCTGTTGTTGCTGTTAAAGTGGCACAAACACTCGGGGGATTAATGGGATCTTCTGACCTGCTGTAATTACTTAATGTTGCTTACCCAGTGTGTGGGTGTGGGCTGCGTCTTTGGGCTAAGTTCAACTTTTAGTTCCTCCAACACGTGACTCTGGATTTACACCAACGCCAGTGTGCATGAAAGACAGTACCCATGACTGTCAGTACTATAATAAGTAGATAATGGTCAGTTAAAAATGAGTTTCTTCCATCTTCACAGATGCTGCGGAATCTGTGTCCTACCGCATCTCCTCCGGTGACCCTCTGAGTTTGTTCTCTGTTCATCCAAAGTCCGGCCTGATCAGCAACACCAAACCCCTGGACCACGAGTCGCAGCCATACGCCCTGCTGGTTCTTCAGTCCCACACGGACACGTCTCCTGTTTACAGCACCACGCAGGTCAACATCTCCATCGCTGACATCAACGACAACGCTCCCGTCTTCCCCAAACGCAGCGACTCCATCACCGTGTCCCAGAACACTCCCCCGGGGACCGTGGTGTTCATCGCTCATGCACACGACCTCGACAGCGGCGCCAACGGGAGGGTGCAGTACTTCCTGAGAACTGACAGGAATGGGTTGTTTGTTGTCGACCCAAACCACGGGACCGTGACCTTAAACCAGAGTTTACAGGCGGACCCCCAGCAGAGGTACGGCCTGGAAATCGTGGCGAAAGACGAAGCGGAGTTCTTCTTGAGCTCCACTCTGACTCTCACCGTCAACGTGGACCGCACGGCTGCTGAGGACAGCATCGCCTTTGAGACTCTGGTCTACCAGGTGGAGATAGGCGAGGGGTACCGTAAAGACTCCAGGGTCATCCAGGTGAGGGCGCACCGGACCCGGGGAGCCCACACGTCAAACTCGGGCCTCACCTACTCCTTGGAGGCAGAAGTCGGGTTCCCTCCTGCTCCATTTCGCGTCCATCCCAAGACGGGATGGTTGTATCTTTCCCACAACCTGGACTACGAGACTGAATCCAAGTTTCGTTTTCGCGTGACGGCCGTAGCCAATGACGCCGCGCTGGCCAACGCCACGGTGATCGTGCTCGTCCTGGACATCAATGACAACGCCCCAGTGTTCAGCAGTGACGCCTACTTCTTCACTGTGTCAGAGGGGGCGTCACCCCAAGGCCTGGTGGGAACCGTGACCGCCGTGGACAAGGACTCTGGGAAAAACGCTCAGCTGTCCTACATCCTGCTCTCGGATGGGAAGTTCTTCCGCATTAACTCTAAAACAGGTAGAGTTCACACCAAGGGGGCGTGTTGTGTGTGTGTTTCCCTGATCAGCCTCAGCCTGTCACTCATTCTTCTCTACATCTGTCCAGGTGAAATCATCAACTGGGTGGCGCTGGACCGCGAGCAGCACAGTCAGCACAGCCTGAAGGTGATGGTGACAGACCAGGGTCACCCTCGTCTCAACGCCACAGCCACCGTTCAGATCCTAGTTACCGACGTCAATGACAACGCTCCGCAGTTCACTCACCTGCCGGCCAGCAAGGAGCTCAGCCTGCAGGTGGGAACTGGGCCACAAGGAAGAGCATTTTTCTGTTCTTTCAAATGTTCAGTTTTATCGTCTATTTCTTAAAGCTGCGTTTCAGTGTGTTTGGATTTTCGTTGGTTTCCATCACATAAGGTGCCACATTTCTTCTGAGTGAGTAAGTGGCAATAATGATATGAGCAACAGGACGGCGCGCTGAGGTCATAAAAGACGTCCCGCTCCAGCCCACAGCTGCAAAATGTTTGTTTTTTATGATCCAGCGGATTTTCTTTTCTTTTCTCTGCAGATCTGGGCTGATTTACCGACAGGATCCTTGGTGACAAACACGTTTGCCAAAGATTTAGACGCAGGAGAAAATGGAACAGTGTCCTTCTCACTGGTCACGGGTGAGTTCCTGAGGCAGCCGTGTGTTATTAAAGGTACAGGATGCATGTTTAAAGCTGCTCTGTCACAGGGTTCCTTCTGTTTGCAGCTGGTTTCGAGGCTGATGATGTCACTCACTTTGAGATTGACAGTAAAAGCGGAGATATCAGAACCACAGAGGGTTTCAGCCACAGCACAGAACCATTCTACACCCTTAAAGTCACGGCCAGGGACAAGGGAGCCACGTCTCTGGAGGACACCGCTGTCGTCCATGTGCAGGTGCACTCCATCGTTTCATTTTAAATAATGGATATTAGATTCATATCTAAGACCCCTGCTCTCAATTTCTATTATTATTCAATTACCTGTATCTGATCTATATTTTTTTGACTGAGGCTTTTATATCCTTTATAACTTATTCATGTTTTTAATTCAGAATTTTCGACACAATATTTGAATGTAAGTGTTTCTCCTGCAGGTTCACGGGTTAGAGGCTCTCCGTGGACACACCGATCCCCAAATCCTCAGGCACTTCACGGTGAGAGAGGACGCGGAGCTGGCAACCATCATTGGCTCCGCCGGTGTTCCAGACAAAGGCAAATTCCATTATTCCATCTCCGAGGGGGACGGGAGCATCCATTTTGGCATCGACGCCTCCTCTGGTGACATTTACGTCAACCAGCCGCTGGACTACGAGTCTGCCGTGCAGTACCTCCTCATGGTTCGAGCTGAAGACGTGGGACTGTCTCCTGGAGGAAACGTGTCCGTGCTGGTCAGCGTGGCGGTGGAGGACGTCAACGACCACACACCCTGGTTCCCTGATAAGCTGGTGACGTTCGGACTGAGGGAGGACGCCCCGGTCGGATCCCTGGCGTTTGCTTTCCACGCCAGAGATGCTGACGGGACCTTCCCTAACAGCGCCCTCCGCTACGCTCTGACCTTTGACCCCGGTTCGACGACGCGCCTGCCCTTTCAGATCCACCCCCTCACAGGAAGCCTGATGGTGGCGGCACCTTTAGACAGGGAGACCACCCGGGGCTTCGCCTTCACCGTCACCGCCACTGACCAGGCGCGGCGGAGGGAGGAGCGTCGACAGGCGTCGGTGACGGCTCAGGTCTTCCTGCTCGACGTCAACGACAACAGGCCCGTATTTGTATCTGTGGACATGGCTCAGGTGATGGAGGACGCCGAGGTGGGGAGTCTGCTGCATCACTTCGTGGCCATCGATGGCGATAGAGGGGAGAATGGACTCGTCTCCTATGTGATCGTAGCTGGAAACACGAACGGGTTCTTCACACTGGAGGAGAAAACAGGTATTTTTTTTACCATTTAAAATGTTTAAACTACAGGTAGATTAGATTTATAAGTAGTAGTAGTAGATTTATTTGTTAATAAGTTATTATTATTTTAAATAGCAATGATCAAAAATTATTTTTATTTTATCTTCTTCTGCCTTCTCCAGGTCTTTTGTTTCTCTCGGCTCCTCTGGACTATGAGACACAGCGTCTCCACCACCTGACGGTCCGTGCCGTGGACCACGGCCTACCGCTGCTCTCCTCCACCCAGACCCTGACGGTGGAGGTGGGGGACGTGAACGACCAGCCGCCTGTCTTCAGTCAGAGCGTCTACAATGCCAGCGTGGCAGAGAACAGGGACCCCGGAGAACCCGTGGTCAGGGTGTTGGCCACAGACCAGGACTCAGGTAACAAACAGGACCAGCGGAGCTCACAGCTAACACACAAAAACACAAATACTCTAAAATCAGTCACGTATATGTGGTTCTTCTTTTTGTTTTTCATCAAAAAGGCAGTTGAAGTGCTCCTCCGGTGGCAGTGTGTGTTCAGTGTCCCTAGATGGCAGCACTAGCATATGTCTCTAAACCCATTGACCCAGAATATACACAGGGAGCTCTAAAACATTTTGAATATTATCTCACATTTTAAAACACACTAGGTTAATGTTAAGAAGAGAAAATAAGTTCTCCCCCATTTCTAAAGCTCTGCACCACATGACCAAATGGAGCGCTGCAGTGAGTCAAGGTTATCATCTGTTTTGTTTCACTCTATAAGAAGTTTAATTCAAACCAAACCTCTGCCCCTCCGTGTGTGTGTGTGAGTTACTTTCACTGTACACCCCAGCAAATCTCATTCATCTGACCCCCAATCACATTCACAAATCTGCACGCCAGGCCTGTTTATTTGAACACGCCGGGCCTCTGAAATCCCATTTCATCTCATTGTGTTGACAGTACGACTCCTTTTAGATGCCGTGGGGTTGTGATGATGGGGGGGCGGGGGTTGCCGACGCGAGCGAACATTCTTGGGGGTGAGAATTGTCCAAGAACAGCAAGCACACGGCTCCTCTGGGAGAACTGAAAGGTCCCGTCTCGTGATGATTTCCATAATCCAAGCCATCTGTGCCAGGAGGCGTCGTGTTTTCATCCGTCTCCTCGAATCGCTCGCTCTGGCAGCTCAACCACTCACCCACCACTCTTATTTGATTATCATGCCCCCCCCCCACCCCCCACCCAAAGATGACCATTGTGTATCCAGTTTCCATGTGTTGGAGTCGGTCAGAGGAGATGTGCAGTGTCACTGAGTGTGACAGCTCTAACCTCCGTCTTACACCAGCTTTCACTAAGTTGAACCGATGTTCAAAGGTTCAGACGCGCTCATGTCTCTTTAAGAATGATTGTTTGTTCTTTGTGGTCAGAAGGAAACAGACAGTTTCGTTATTTGTAGAGGGATTTTTTTGATTTTCACTATCACAGCAGACAGTTGTAACAGGACTGCAGCTACACACACACACGACACGTCTGGGTCCAACAGGGAGCTTCTGCTTTCCCGCCTCTCCCTTTTCTGTGTTTGTCAGCACGAACAGATTTCCTCAAAACAGGAACCCAATAAATTCAACAAATCAAAAGCCGATTTCTTGTTTCATTCTCTTGAACAGTGACATTCAGAAGATATCGTGATACTCAACACAATCCTTATTATTTGCAGTTGCCTTCAGTGTTATTTAGAATACAAAAGCTCTGTAAGTGTCATTAAAGAAGTTATTGAAAATGTGTTTTCTCAGGGAGACAAACACTGGCACATTATCTTTTCCTTAACCTCCAGAAACCTTTGGAAGAGTGCATACCAACACTTTTAATTACACACCCTCATTGTCCTTTCCCTCCTAAACTAAACTCCACCACCACGGCAACCTTTCCTTCCCATTGGTTGACGTGTGGCTTCAAGCAGAGCAGTTAGAGGAGCCTGAGAGCAGCAGGGCTCAGACACAGGTCAGCTCTGGCAGCTGCTAAAGGTGACACATTACGCTGTGTGATTTCTAAACCCTGGTTTCAATTTGACCATCAGATAAGGTTTTGTCGGGGGGGTTCGGAAACATGAACCCTGCTGATGAGGTGCCAAACTGAACCTTTGGGCTGCAGCTGATTCAAAGAAGAGAAACAGTTCTTATTGGTTCTGATGAAAACATTAGTTAACAAAATCATGAACTTGTTTTGAAAAGCAGACCTTTCCTTCCAGGAGAGACGAGCTGGATGACAGTCACATACAAACGGTGCCTGAAGTTTCCACTTCTCGTTTAGCTGTTGTTTCATTTGAGTTGTTGTGTCTTCTGTGTCTGTCCCACAGAGGACAACGCTGTGGTGTGGTACAGTCTGTTGCCGGGTCCAGGATACGAGCTGTTCAGCATCAACCCGTACACAGGCCTGGTCACCACCACCTCCTACCTGGACAGGGAGCAGCAGCAGCATTACACCCTCAGAGGTGACACACATGAACACACACACCTGACGCCCTCCATGACTTGTCGCATATTTAGATTTATTTGGCATTTACGGCATTTAAGTTGTTATATGAAGATATGCACATACTTTGGCTGACATTTTGTTGGCTGTTCATAATTCTTCTTCTGACAACACATACGTCGACATCAGTCAGGGCAGTCACACTTGCTAAAAACAATATCATGTGGTGTTTGAGACCAGAAATGACGCACATGTGGACGTACGTAGCCTGAGAGGCAGGATACACCCCAGACAGCGTCTACGATTCACGTCACGTCCGTGTCTCCTGACTGCGGGGGGACGTCTGATGCCCTGGATGGCATCAGGTTCGAAGCAGCTAACCAATAAAAACATAGACTATAAAACAAAAAGCAGCACAGTTGACGTCTTCAGTCTCCATCACACACAGCCTCTGAGTTTACAGCCAAACTCATATCTGCTCCTGTTACTCAGCAGCTTGATTTACGTTGTGGAAACAGTAGAGTTTCAACAGCCTGGTGTTATATCTGACCTCCACCGTGTCCACTCACGTGTTTACTTTCTCTCTCTTGCGGGCTTTCACAGTAATTACATTCAAGCCGTTCGCCGATGTTTAGTGACAAACTGCTTTCAGATGTTTTATCACGATGTTTTTACAGTCTGCAGCATGATGACCAATTAAATTTAATAAGAAGATGACATAACAGGAAAGCCCGGACCAGAATCACACAGGGCTGACTGGGAAACACAGAAATATGTGGTGACAATTTTCCCTGGCGGCAGATGATTTTGGAAAGAAATACAATATAGAGTTCTTTTCAGTATTAACGCTGTCGTGGGACACTTCAAGTTGGCAGGTTTTTATTTTTCATCTCAATCTTTATCGCTTTGAAAAGTCTGATCTGTCTGATGTGTGAATTATCTGGTTCAGTTCAAGCTCGCGACAGCAGCTCGCGGCCTCTGACAGGCACGGCCACGGTGCTCTGCTCGGTGCTGGACGACAACGACAATCCTCCAGATTTCATGCACTCGTCGTTCCAGATCAGCCTGCCAGAAAACCTGCCCCCTGGGATCATCCACACCGCCCAGGCCTCCGACCCCGACCACGGAGAAAATGGAACAATACACTACTCCATACAAGGTAAGGAGCACAGGTAGCTGTATAACGGCAAAAGAAACACAACTTCAGAAGATCAAGACGAAAGCTCTATCTTAAAATATCACTGTATCTGTGATTGTCCTCAGGTGACGACTACAGGGGCCGCTTCACCATCAACAGCCACACAGGTGTAGTCAGCACCACGCAGGTCCTCGACCGTGAGGAAAAGCAGAACTACACTCTCAACATTCAGGCCCGCGACTATGGCCCCACCCCCCTCAGCTCCTCCACCCAGCTCCAGCTGCTGCTGCTGGACCAGAACGACAACACCCCGTCGTTCAGCCGCAACAGTTACCACGCCTCCGTCAGCGAGGGCCTGCCGGTCGGGGCTGAGGTCCTGCGAGTCAGTGCCTTTGACCCCGATGAAGGGCCCAACGGGGACATCACCTACTCTCTGACAGAGGACAGCAGCCAGGGGGCGTTCTCTGTGGATGCTTCCTCGGGAGTGATCCGCATCACCAGGGCTCTGGACAGAGAGAGCAGGGCTCAGTACACCCTCAGGGCCGTGGCTACAGACGGCTGCACTCAGGGGCCTCTGAGCTCCGTGGCGTCTGTGACCATTCAGGTGGAGGACGTGAACGACAACGTGCCGGTCTGTGACCAGAATCCCATCAATGCCTGGGTCTCCATGAGGACCCTCCCCAACCAGATAGTTACCACGGTTACGGCCAGAGACTACGACCAGGGTGAGAACGGGACGATACAGTTCACGCTGTCCGATGAAGAGAACCTGTTCGATGTCAACGCAGAGTCCGGAGAGATTTCACTGCGGAGACGAGTGAGAGCGGGTTTCTCGGGGCGGAAGCTGCAGGTTGAGGTTTCGGACCGAGGACGACCCGCCCTCACCTCCACCTGCCTGGTCTTCATCTACCTGAAGGGAGAGCATGAAGGACTGCAGTTCACAAGCAAAGTGTACAACAGCACTGTGAAGGAGAACAGTAGAGCTGGTAGTTGTTTCCCTCTGTTACTCCTTCTATTTCCAAAAGATTCCATTAAAAACATCAACAACCTTTGCACTCTCTCCTCATCTCCTCATGAAGGCACTTGGATTACCAAAGTGGAGGCCAGTGACCAAACCAACAGCAGACAGAGGATCACCTACACCATATTCACTGGGAATGAGAATCATGTTTTCTCCATTAATCGTCACACAGGTAAGAAAACTTGGGAAATATCTGAAAGAAATATGCTTTTCTTTGTTTTTCCTGCTGCACAGCCAAAGTTCTGTTTGCAGCATCATTACCATATTAGCATTTTTCTTTGTTTTTGCAGGAATGTCCTGCTTTTACTGTTCAAGTTATGCTAATAGTGTCAACTCTCATTAACTCATCCATTTTATTTTCCACAAAAGTTTCCAGCGAACCAACACTGACATTTCAGTGTCTTATTTTCCATCCCTCTCTTCAAAAATGTCCTTTCAACTTATCAGGCTGATCTTGTTGTTTATATACAATTTCCTAAAGGGTTTTGATGGGTGCCTTCCTCATTTTGTTATTTTCAAACTAAAACTTTTTTTGGACACATCTTTTAGTGGACACAGACATTTAAATACAAAATGTCCGACCAGTAAGTTGCTCAAGTATTTGTTCTGTGGTGTTTCCCTCCCTCTGGTGCAGGGGAGATCCGGCTGCAGAAAGACAACTCTCTGGACTTTGAGGCGGGCCCTGAGATCCAGCTGGTTGTGCTGGCTGACAACGGGCTGCAGATGGCTCATAGCAGGGTGTCCATCTTCCTGCTGGACATCAACGACAACGCACCTCAGTTTGAACACAGCAGCTACAGGACCGCCGTGTGGGAGGGTCAAGTGCACAACACCTACATCATGCAGGTAGGACCGTCACCAAACACACCCAGCATATCATGCGGTCTGATATTCAGTCCAATTCAAACTCTCCTCTTGTTCAACAGGTGTTTGCCTCTGACGCTGACAGTGGCGTGAACGAGCGGATTGAATACTCCATCGTGTCTGGAAATCACAATGAGGCATTCATCTTGGATTCTGTGCGAGGCATCCTTGCCACCAATGTGGTTCTGGACCGTGAGATCACGCCGTCATACAAGTACGCTGTAACACAATAAATATAATGACATGATCTTTCAAAGAGCTTCAGAATGTAGTTAAAAGATTCACCCGAGAAAAGTGCTGTAATTGGTCAAATAAACAGCATGACTCATGCATCGTTTGGTTTTATAAATTAACACGGGCTTCCTCCCGTTATCTTGCAGGCTGGTGGTGCAGGCAGCAGACATGGGGAACCCTCCACTCAGCAGCACCACCACCATCAGGGTCCAAGTGGTGGATGTCAACGACAACAGCCCCTCCATTCCCCCCATGGAGCCTGTGCTTATAGCAGAGAGTAAGACCAAACCTCATAGTCCTTCATCCTCGATGGCTTTGATAAGACATGTTGGTTATGTATGATGCTCTTGACATATTTCATTTGTTTGTAGATCTGCCAGCAGGTTATATGGTCACACAGGTGACAGCCAACGACGTGGACCTGAGCTCAACCATCACCTACAGCTTTGCAGACAACAGCAGCACCAGCAGCCCCTTTGCAATCGACCGATACACGGGCGTGATCACTCTTACTCGAGCGCTGGACCGTGAGGAGCGGACAGAGTACACGCTGCCAGTATGGGCATCCGACACCATCCACCAGACCTCAGGGGAGGTCACAGTTCAAGTGCTTGACGTCAATGACAATGCTCCAGTCTTCACCCAGGTCTCCTACCAGGTACTGAGGGTTCGTTCGTCAATAAAAAGTATTGGACACACACTTCTGGATTTTTGTCTCTCCATTAAACTGGTGAACTCACCAGAGACACTAAAATTGATCACGACCCGCCTGCAGATGTGACTCATTACTGCAATTGTTTTCTTTAAGGTGGAGTTGTCGGAGTTGGTCTCCGCGGACACGTTCATTACGTCTGTGTCGGCCACTGACAGAGACTCTGGACTCAATGGCGACATCTTCTACAGACTGCTTTCGTCGTCCTTACAGGGCTTTTACATCCTGCCAAACAATGGTAAGAATGTCCAAACTGCCAGAAGTGTCTCTGTCAAAGATATTACTTGAGAAGAAAGAGGATAAGTCCTACAGAACTGAACCCAAACAAGCAACTGACAAGTCTTTTGCACTTTTGTGAGATTTCTGGACCTCTACCACATTTGAGCCGCAACGTTTAATATCAGAGAAACGTTCTGTTGTGAGGTGAAAAACAAAGGACAATGAATTTGTATCCATGTTGACCAAGGCTCTCTATCCAAAAACACCATATGCTGTTTTTTGTAGTTTTTCCATCTTTCACAAATAACAAACAGTGCCGCTGCTTTAGAGCAAAGCCTCAGAATGAATAAAGCCATTCTGTAGAAAAGTTCAAGCGGCAATAATGAAGTGGAAAAATAAATTGGAGGGACAAACACTTCATTTTCATCCAAGAAGCAATTTTTCTCTTTTGGTCTGCATATGGAATTCATTTTTTTTACCCAGGAAATGAAGTTGTGTTGTGGTGTCAAACGAAACGAGCAATTTTGATTTAATTTTCAATATAATTTCATATAAGCAGATGTGTTTTATGGAGAGAACAAAATCCAGGAACAATCTGAATATTTTGTTAAACCATCTGTTAAGTCAGTTCCAATGAGTTTTAGACTTTAACATCATTAAGCACAGTTATTTGCTAAAGTTTCTCCACCATGGAAGCAGTAACTAATATCCGGAGTTATATATTTTAGTAATTTGGTTATCACATTACAAAGTTATTATTGCAAACTTGCATTTTGACATCAAGCTGACGGAACATTACCATTAAGCATTCATTTGGGATCTGGGTAATTCTACCAACCTCTGTTAGAAAATAACAATCAGTAACTGTGTCTGTTTGTTATTTACCAGCTTGCATGTGGCTGCTGCGGACAAAAAAAATTGAGCTTGAAGAGGCCATAATAGACAAAAGAACTGTGATTTCAAAAATAAGAATCTGTAAATAGCATATGTTTAATGTGAGAACAGAAAACTCAACAGCAGCATTAATGAAAGGGGTCTATGGGGCTTTTATTACCAACAAGTCCATCGGCTCTTCAGTACTATCAACATTCTGTTGGATCCATTTGTTATATAAAACATTATAAAAATGAACTAAACATTTACCCCTTAACACATTTATGTCTTCCAGGTTCAGTTTTCACCAACAAGCCCCTGAAGGCAATCACTAACAACAACCTGATCCACCTTCTGGTTGAGGCAAGAGATGGAGGCGATCCAACCCGCTCCACCGTCACCTCCATAGACATTCTGATTCAGGATACCAACGACCATGCTCCATTGTTCCACCAGGACATCTATACCCTCACTGTTCCAGAGGACACCCACACAGACACCACCCTCCTGACGCTGTCTGCAGAGGACAAAGACTGGAGCCCTGAAAACACCCATATGGACTATACCATCATCAGGGGGAATGAGGAGCAGCGATTCTGCCTGGAAGTGAAAATGATTCAAGTTGAAAACCAGATGAAAAACTTGGCAAAGCTTGTTTTATGTAACCCTTTAGACCGTGAGACCACTGAGAGCTACGCCCTGACCGTCAGTGTGTCTGACCGAGGAACTCCTCCACTGAACAGCTCTGCCGTTATCATGGTGACTGTGATGGACTGCAACGACAATGCACCTGTCTTCTCAAGCCTTGAGTACCATGCCCAAGTGAGTGAAATCAGCCATGTTGGTACTAGACTGGTGCAGGTCAGTGCTCAAGATCTGGACCTGGGAACCAATGGTCTATTGCGGTATGACATTATCTCTGGGAACAGCAAAGGTCACCTCAAGCTTGACCCTCACTCTGGCCTTTTGGTTGTCAACCAAACCCTTGACTACGAGGAAGACACAAAATACATCCTCACTGTTAGAGCATCCGATGGTGGCGACTCATCCGAGGAACGTAACATTGCTTTTGCAGTCGTCTTCATCACAGTGCTGGATGAAAATGACAACACTCCCTACTTTGCCTTCCCCACCATTAACTGCTCAGTGTTGGAGAACCTCCCGGCATTTACCCACACCTGTTCTGTCCTCGCAGTTGACAATGACTTGGGCCATTATGGCCAGCTCACCTACTCAATATTATCTTCTTGCTTCACGGACTATGGCAGTGGGAGCCCTGACCGGAAAGAGGCCTTTGCTATTGACCCGCTGACTGGAAACATTCACACTAGGCAGACCTTCGACTTTGAACGTGAGAGCGAGTATTGCTTCATAGTGGAGGCCAGGGATAAAGGCGACAAAGCAGCTACAGTGAGAGTGCAGTTGACCATCGGCGGAGTGGATGAGTTCAGTCCGGTCTTTACCCAGAAGCAGTACCACTTCCTGCTGCCAGAAAATGTCCAACTTGGAGAGACAGTGGGTTATGTGATGGCGATGGACCATGATGGAGGGGTGGATGGGATGGTGGAGTACTCCCTGGTGAATTCCTCACCATTCTTCTCAATAAACAAAACAGTTGGTGGGATCTTTGTGTCAGGTCACGTATATCGCAGAAGAGGACACGCCAGTGAGGATATGGTGGAGCTCGTTGTGTCTGCAAGCAGTCCCAGATTGGGCTCCAAGTCTACCACCTGCTTGGTTTTTGTCAATATCTCCAGCTCAGCGGAGGCGCTGACCGGAGTTCCCCTCAATGCACACATGCTCAGTCTGAGTGTGTCATTGATCACTTTCCTCCTTGTTCTTGTCATTTTTGTTGGCATGGTTCTTCGGTACAAGATTAAGGAAACTGCCATGAAAAAGACTGCTGCGATTGCCGCAAACTTGAACCAATGTACAGGCTCATTCAGCAGATCCAACAGCCAGAGTATAATCTCTCTTCAAGAGATTAAACGGCCCAGTATTTTGGTGACTAAGAGTGACGTATCGAGCCCATACAATCAGTCTGACTCGAGCGGGCGAGGATCAGCAGAAGGTGAGACGGCCGAAGACCAGGAGATCAAATGGATTAATGAATACCCCTGTCGTAAAAGAGATGAATCTGTGAAAGGCATGGTGATCCCAGACTCTGCCTTACCTGGAGATAACATCTCCTGCCATTCAATCGATGTAGGCCCAGAACATATTTTGTCGATGAATAAATGTTTTGTCTCAGGATTAGCGAGCACAGAAAGCCTCCACCACTTCAAAGAAGAGGGAGGAGGCGAGGGGCTGCTGCCTGAAATACTGAGGGTGAGGGATTTGGAGGAGAACATGGGGACTAAAGGATACGCTGCCCTCTCTGAAGCCACTGGCTTAGCAGATTCTTTGTCCTCGCTGATGGGCCTTGAGGAGCAGCTGCAGGGCAGCTACAGCTGGGATTACCTCCTGGACTGGGAGCCGAGCTTCCAGACACTGGCGTCTGTCTTCACCGATATCAGCATGCTTCCTGATGAGGAGCTTCAGGGTGGTCGAGAGGACTTTGCAGCCGAATCGAGCTGTCTCATGTACCCGCCACCTTTAATAACAGGAGTGGCTCAGCCTGGCATCAGGACTGTACCTCCACGGAAGCTGGGTCGAGTGCCGAGCCTGAGCAGGAGGTCCACATGCCGCAGATATGCATATTCCCCCTTAGCCAGGAACACTGGACTTACACCTTCAGCCATGACACCGACCTTCACTCCATCCCTGTCGTCTCTCACCATGAGGACACCCAGCGCCTCACCAGTTGTCTCTGACACCGGGGTGGGGGGCATCAGACTGGATTCAGGGCCACTCACTGCAAGCCTACTGGAGGCAGAAATACAGGTGTAGACGGGAACTCCACTCAGTATGTGAAGATGTGTTCTTTAGGATTTTTTTTGGGACTTCAAGGGAAACGGCAACAGTTTAGTTAAAATAAAGATTTACTGACCAGTTTTTTTCAGGGTTAAACAAACGGTTCCTGTAATTGTCGTGAGATTCATGGGTTCAGACTCAGAGTGGGGATACCAGAGAGAACTTTTAGAGGAAAGTATTTCAGTCATTCAGTAACTGATTGTGGTTGATTTTACAACATGCCTGTGTAATAAAACTAATATCTGGAACATGGCCTTGCATTATATTTATAATGCAGCACAATGACTAAGAGCAGATGTTCAGCAATTCATTATTGAATGTTTTACTGTACACACACGTCTTCGTGCACAGAAAATGAAACACTTTGTTTTTTTCAGTTGGTTGCAGCATAACTTTAATAACCAAAGAAGGGAAGCTTTTTTCTGTGGTCTATCTTCCTGGAATAATAAAGAAAACAGTGTTTTTAAAAAACTATTTTATTCTCCCAAAACATCAGTATTTATAGAGTTTATCTTATTCTGGTGATGTAGGTCAGTTGTTAATTTCAGTATCTGTTGTCCAGCTAGAAAAGACAAAAACTTAAAAATGATTCTTCACCAATACAATTTTCTACTACTAATTAAAAGCATGGGATTATATTGTCCTGGTGTCACATGTCAGCATGATGACACATTTTCATTCTTTCTTTTTACTTCCTGTCATCATGGACACAAATGTTGTCTTATGTCTTAAGTATGAGAACTGTAGTTTATAGACACTTTGTCAATAAACAGCACTTTATGTACAATATCCAGGAAAATGTAAGAGTTGTAATTTTAATAACTTTCCAATGGCATTTATAATAAAGAGACATTTTTTCTGTATTTTCTCAGGTTCATGTGGCATTACAATTACCGTGATTAGATCTTAAAAGGAAAAAAATGGAATAAATACTTTACTATTCTGTTCAAGACAATAAGACATCAAGGTAAAAAGCATAATAATTGGAAAAAAAAAGGAAATATCATGATTGACAGCTGAGACTGACCCCTGTTTGGTAAAACCTGTGTTCAACTGTAACCTTACTACTAATATTTCAGTTTTTATTGTTTCGTAAGTTCACTTTGTTTGGTTTGGCTTTCGAAAAAACATGATTCTGATGAGCTGTCTCCTTAATTCGGTTTTGGTCATGGAATCAATTCCACAGTTCCTCAACGTTGTCACAAAACAATGCCACATGGAAGAAAAGTTCAGGTTTAAACCCCGTCGACGATACAAAATCTGTGCCTCGCAGTTACAGCCTTCATCTCCAAGTGTTTCAAATACGAAAAATAGGAATGAATTAAGTGAAACAAGATGGGAATTCAGCATGGCTATCAGAATACCACTGCTCGGCAGCAGATTCAGATGTTTTTAACAACCCAAACCTTCTCTGCTCATAGACGAATCATAAAACAACTCATTATCCAGCATCGTTTCCTGGTTTGTCTTCTGTTATTTACTGTAAGAGGAGGCTTGTGGAGACTTCACATTTTCCTTTTTGCCCTCTGGAACAGTGACCTGAACATCTAAGAATTTTGCTTCTCCGAAAACAGTAAAGAAACACAAAGTGATTCAACATGGCTCCACTTGGTCTGCTGCTAATCCAAATGTGCTGCCCTCGGGGAAAGTGTAAGCTGAGGAAGCTGAGGAGCTAAAATCTTTATCAGATAGTTTCGTGAAAAATAATAAACAACCGGCCCCTGAACCATACCAGCCAATTGTGCCCCGCATGTAGCCACTGATAGGTGCGTAATTATTTATTGGTTCAGCTCAGTGTCTCCTCTACACCTAAGTGGGCTTCGAAGGGCTCCTCGCCCGGCTGTGTTTGTGATTTCAGCAGGTCCTTGGCCTCGGGATCTCAGGCCCTATCAGGTGATCTGACCAAACAAGCTTCCGTGTCTGTGCACTACTGCTCAGCGGCCCTCGCGATCCCTTTCAAGAGCCACTCTGTGGATCTTTATCGCATGCTGCCTGTCACTCACCCACAACTCAACTGAATTTGCCAAGAAAGGTCAGCTTTGCAAAATAAAGACAAGACAGACGAGTGAAGGATTTTGTGGGAATTTGCACCAATTTACGCACTCATGAATATCACTGCACTTAACATACAGATTTGTCTTTTTCCATCATAATCTAAAATGTTCAAAGAAATAAAAAAAAAAATGTAGAAAAAAAATAAAAAATTCTCTTGGATCCACACCAAACCCCCTCCCTGCCCTCTGACCCATACCGAACCCCTCCACCAAGTTTTGTGGAAATCGGTTGAGTAGTTCAGACGAAAACAGAGCGTCCTCTGCTGAGGTAGAAATAATGGGGTTTAATATTAGCCCTGAAACAATCGCCAGGAAATGATGACATTTGTTTTATAATCGTGTTTTAAATCAACATTTGCTATTTGACCAGGGGTGAAGGGTGAGCTCACAGCGTTCCCCCCTGAACTGTGTTTACCTCCAGAACAAGAAGGAGAGATTATCATCTGATAGTCCCGTCTGATAGTCACTTGGAAGAGGAGGCAGAGCGACAAATAAAACGCAGCTGTGCTCTCAACCGCACTCGGATTTCATATTTATCCCAATTTACATTCTATTGAGATCTAATGCACAAGCGCTGTGATTTCTGGCTTCTATCTATAGGATGTGCGAAAGGTCCCCGGGTTACATTCACTTGGCAGAGAGAGAAAGTCGCAGTCAGAGCAGCTAACAATCTATTGATTGCTCCATTTGCTGTGTTCCCTAAAATAGAATCTTATTTGTCCTCCAATTTGCGAATTGTTCGTAGACCTGTTTTACTGTGTGTTACCTCACACATACATTTGTGTTGAGCTAAACTGGTAGTTTTAAAGGAAAAGTCATGTTGTGTGGTGCCAGATGTGCACCACATTGACGTGCACTAAGCTAGAAAGAAAGAAGCCATCTACGTAAAAGACATATTGGTAGCATGAGCTTTTCATAAAAAATTCTACCTGTTGCAAGTTACGCTAAAACAAATCCTTTTAAGTTCTACAGGATGAAAGATGGTCCATGGACTGGAAAATGAAGACAGCTTGATCACGTCATTCTATAGCTCACTGTCTACAAACTGAGCTTTAGTTTTATGTTTCCTGTAACCTTGAGAGACGGCAGCGCTGCAGGTTTGTCGGTCAAACCAAGAGCCAGGTACTGAGCCTCAGTACCTTCCCGGTCACAGTGGAAACATCCATGGCACCATGACGCCTATTGAAAACTGTGCACGGAAACCTGACATCAGAGTCCGATCAGCTTCTTAACTGTGTTTATCTATTCTGTGATTAGAGAGCTCCAGTCGACATATTTCCTATTTTTTTGCTTCTTTTGCTAAATGAAAACAGGCTCCCGTGGGAACAGGACGATGCTAGCAGCGCGTAAACCGGTTCCCAACATGAGGACGTCCACAGAATGTTACATGTTAGAAACCCCGTGTTAGCCGACGTTCTACTTTTGTTTTTGATCCTCTGGAGTTCACTGCGTGTCTGAAAGCAGCTATAGTGTCAGCCATTGTTCTACTGTTTGCCTTTTTTCCATTGTCACAACAATATATTGTTTTGTGGTAAAATGGATCCACTCATAAAGTTGAAGCTTTTGCAAGATGTAGATCATTTCTAAGCTCAGAAACGTTTTGATAAACACAAAAATCATTATCTCATAACAACTAATTACTAATAATAACAATGTTAATAATAACATAGTATTATTCTATGATAATAAATCTTTCAGAAAGTATATTTCATGCTGCGTTAAGGTGACCGCCAAAGTAAAGGTTAAAGGTTTTGGGATTTATTAATAACAGGATCTATTTATTTATAAACCCGCCATTTTTCTTTAAGCGATATCGAAGCAGAACAGGACGAGGAAACTGCCCGGTGACCATAGCTTACCTCTGTGTTTTATCAGAACCATGTGCAACATCCTCTCTATGCTTTTCAGATGTCTCACAATTGTGTGGGACGACATTTGCCAGAGTGCGTTACTGTGCCTGATGGAAATTAATACGGACATGATGTGGGATCGCTGAGAGCTGGAAACAAGGGTTTGAAGTGGTGACGGAACGTGCCGCTTGTAGAAACTGACGCGCTGCATGCTCGGCTGATTTTTTTTCATTTTCTTTCATGCATGTATGAACATTTGTTTTCATAACTTTCAATTAGAAGTGAAAGAGTTTTAGATTCAAGTGTATGCAACTTTTAAGGCACTGAAAAATGAAGTTTTGATAACAAGAAGCCAGCTAAACCATGTGTGCCACATAAGCAAAAATCACAAAAACTAAACAAATAAAAACTGCACAAATAAATGCAAATCAAACATTTCTAATAGCTTTTGAGAAGACTTTTAATGTTTAATGATTGTTCCATGAGAACAAAAATGTTGAGGTGAGTTTCTCCAGAGACTTTTTCTGCAAGAAAGGGAGCATATTGATGAGGCTTCTAATTAGGTATAAACACGAAGAAATCTACTTGGACAAAGATAGAGAGAGAGTCAGCAGCTTTGGTGATACAGGACAGTGTCTGGTTCGATGTCCTACAAACCAAAATAAAAGACTTTCACAGCCCAGTTTATCCGTTATGTCTTTTCCCACCTTGTTCTACCCAGATACCAACCGTCCCCTGAGCATCTGCTGTGAATCTGTCTGTCAGCAGACAAGCTCCTGCTAAAATGTCCCGATCCAATTTTGATTTTGCGCAGTAAATATGTGAAAATGCTGGAGTGAAGATCAAGCAAAAGTTTCTTTATAGTGGTACTTGAAACTACTACTGCTCCACTACAGTTCAGCTCAGTGAGTCAGGACAAGAACCCCCCAACACACACACACACACACACACAGTGGTGAGAGGGAAGGGGAGCTTTGTTGGTGTTGGGCAGGGGAAGGAGGGTCAAACAGTCTTTGGATGTATGAAGGAGCCTCAAGCATCACATTTGGCTCCAATCAAATCAGTGATGTTTTTTGGCCACAATATATAAAACAGATGGAGGAGTATGATTCTTTTGTGTAAACGTTGTTCGGATTGTAGAAGTCGGTCCCCTTCTCTTTGTGTTCTGAGAAGCTGTTGCAGGCTGCAGGTTTTAAACATCGAATGACTTGAAGGGGTTGTTTTCACTATCCTCTCCGTGTCCCTGCTTCGGATTATTTTACTGTTTTGACTGTTGCTTGTGTGGCCTTCTGTTAACAATAATAACACCTCGACCTTTCACCGGCCTGAAACGTGACGCCTAATAGACCCAACTGCAGGCCCGAGTGTGAATGTCACCTTAGCAAAAGTGTCTCTGGACATGCAAAGTTGTTTCACACCCTCAAATGACCCCTGACCTCAGAGGGAAGAAGCGGGGCTGCGGAGGGGGGGGGGGTCAGTTTTAGCCACAAGGTGAAAATGCCTACAGGCTCCTCCGCTCCCAGCGCCGGAGGCCTGGTTCTCCTGTGATGGATGAGTGTGGTGGGATGCCAGGCCTCTCCGGGGCAGAGTCCACAGCAGGGGGGGGCACCATCTGGGAACAGAATGTCAAGGCTGGCCCCCGAGGGTGCAGATTTATGTCCCAAGCTCAGGTTCAAACAACTGACACAGCATGGACGAGGTGGCAGTGACAGCTCTGCTCCGTCCAGTCCCAAAAGAGTCTGTCCATTTCTGTCTGTGGGGACATCGGGAGGAGGAAGAGGTGAAGCTTTTCCAACGTCAACTTCCTGATTGTTTTCCCAGAGTGTCCGACACCAGTAAGCATGAAGGCAAGTATAGGAACCAAAGAAAGTAAAAGCAAGGAAAAGATGAGGAGAGGAGAGAAAAGGAAAGGAAGGAAAGACTAACAAAAGACCAAGTCAATTAAAGAATAAGGGAAAGAAAAGTCAAGTAAAGGACAGACAAAGTAAAGGAAAGGTAAAGAGAGACCAAAGAAAGAAATGAAGAGGCCATGGTAATATTGAGAAAAGGACAGACAAAGGAAAGGAAAGGAGAGAAAAGTGTCCAGAACAGTAGTGATGTGGCTCATCAAGCCGGCGCCTTTCACTCTGCGCGTCGACTCTTTGTGTTTGTTCCACTCAATAGAACTGATGCTCGAAGAAAAAAAAAAAAACCCTGCAAAAACAAAGAGATTTCCTCCTGTGCCGCTCTTCAACAGGCTTTGTAAACGAAGGACAGACAGAATGAAACAAACAGAGCAGAACCTTCCCCTCAGCCCCCTGCAGGAGCCACTCCACCATCCATTACACACACTTGGGTATATACACTCAACCCAGCCACAGCGGCATGGTGTAAACACAGGTGATGTGCAGCATGAGTTCATCCGCTGACCAGGGAAATGTGCTTCAGTTTGCTCGGGGGGAGCGATGTTCGTGGACCTCGGCTTTTTGCCGGAGCAATTAAAGACCTCAGCTGCAGAGGGAGGCTGAACTGGGAACGGTATTAAACAATTAGGGTTGTAGACACAGATGTGGGAGACAGACGGAAAAGCTCAGTGTGTGTGTGTGTGTGTTATGTCTTCCTTACACCAATAAAACATGTTTTAAAGTTAAAGCGAGCATAAGCGAGAGGTAGTTATGGTTAAGGTTAGAGCAAGTTTCCCGTAAATTAATGTAAGTTGATGTAATGACCACTAAAGCTCTGAAGTCATGGAGACACATGCATGTGTGTGTGTGTGTGTGTGTGTTGGGGGTTCCCAGGACTATGAAAGTATGCACAGTGTCCCATGTGGAGCTCATTTTATCCCCTCACTTTGAGAATACTCCACAGAGCGTAGAGGCATAAAGCATGTGAGCATTTAAACAGTTTAGTTTACTGGAATATCAGAAGAATGTGTTGTAATGTGCGTATATACAGTGAAGAAGGGGGGGGGGGGGGGGGGGGACACTGCATATACAGGGAACAACTGTGTGGAAATATGCTGTTTGCATGGTGGCCCTGAAGTGGAAACAAAAACCTGAAAAGAACAAATTAGGAAAACTCAACAGCAAATAAGAAAACCATTAAAACATATTTTAAACTCTAACAAGACGTGATTTTCCTGTGTAAACGTTGGAGTTGTTTTTAGTCTTCTCATTTCATCATTCTTATATTAAGGACCAAGAGTAAATTGGCCTACAGACTGGAATGAAGTTGAAACAGCTAACTCAAGCGTCCTCTAAACTTCAGAAGTCTGATAGCTCAATCCAATGTCACAGATTTGCATCTTCTTTAACTGCTTTTGTAAAATTTGTTTTCTTGTCTTTTTATTTTGATCGTTCTTGGTTGTTTTGTAGCTGGTCACCGAACCAAAAGACAGCTAAATATTGTCCTTGGTGCGCTTTTAAACATGCACTTTAGTAAGCACGTGTTCCTTAATTATAATACATTGCTTCGAGGACAAAACAACAGAAACCTTACAGCCTCAGCATGTCGCCGCACCACATCTTGCTTATTTCTTTGTAAAAGCACCTTTAGAAGCCACACACCGTGTTCTGGATCTGAATTAATTTAAAATCGAGGCTTGTTTACACTGGCTGTGACATCTGATCCAGCGTATGATACATCTGTCGCTGCGAGGCGGAGCCAGGGCCATGTTTGGGTTGGAACACCATAAGTCTGTATGGTGCCACCGCCATAACTTCACCGGGACTGTCAAGCGAAGATTTGGGGAATATTTGATTAAGAGAGGAGAGATAAGCGTTGCTGTGTTTACTCTCCGGTCGTGTGCAGGAGTGCCTCGTGGTGGGCTGATGCTTTATCCCTCTGCAACGAACACAAGCAGAATGTCAAACAATTAGAGGAGAAGCACTTTGGAGGAGGCCGTTTAGTTGGATTTCTGTGGTTGGAGAAGCCCTCGGCATTAAAGGGGAGCCATCATTTAGTTAATGTGAGGCCTGGTTTTAAGCGCGTGTGCGGTGATCTGTCTCCCTGAAGAGTTTAGGGTAACACTGGTTGTTTTCCGCCTCCTCTCAGCAGAGCTCTGCAGGTTTAATGGGCGCTGCCTCGGGCCTGTTCCATCCGCACGCCATTAAAATGAAACACACACGCACACACACACACACACACACAACGCGCTGATGCTACTGGAAGTGGAGAGCAACACACTCTGTTCTGGGACCGAGCTCAGGGATAATAAAAGGCCCGGTGATTCCCTCTGACCGCATCCCGGCTACGCTGCTCTGTTAGCATCGTAGGAGAATTTGGCGCGTGGGGTTTTAATGATGCGCTCCACTAATGAAAACAACAGGAAAGCAATGATGACATGTATGTGGGTCCGCCAGAGAAATTATTGGTGGTTGGCACTTTTACAAAAGCAATGGAAAGTGGCTGTAAAATAAACCTGGTGGCCCGGTGGGATACGATGATCAGACATTGTATAACAGTATGAAAATTTTCTTGCAGCAACATAAACAAACACTCCAGATGTTGAGCTGGTCTGAGGCCGACTAGTCGAGTTTTTCTCTTGTAAAACATGTAATTTGACCATTTTCAGTTTTCTGTTCGGAGCATCTGAAAGCTTCCTATGCAACGTGTTACAAAACCCAGCTTTTATTTGTCACTACTTTGGTTGACAGTCTTTTTGTGCATTTCTTCATATTTTTAGCTTGAATTTGACACTTCATGTGAAACAGGCCAACGGCAGAGAAGTGGATAATGGATGTGGATGATGCAGCAGTGGTGTGAGACATCATATGGACATTTTTTTTTTTACTGTGAAAGAACAATTAAACCTCTTGGGGGATGAGAGCCTCAGTGAAAAAACAAAAGGCTACGAAGGGACAATATAGGAAAATGCATTTAGGTACCTTGAGGTCATTTCACTCTAAATTTTATCTGAGTTATAATGAAACACAAAATTAATCTATAATGGATTATAAATTGGAAATTCAAGGGAATAAATACATCATTGGAAAATAAGAACAACAAATATATTTTGAGCTGTTTTCCTTCTGGTTTTCTGACTTTCATTCCTCATTTAAATTTCCTAGAGAACAATAAAGTGCAAACTCAGTCTGCTGGTGCATGTGTGTATTTTTTGGCAGGGCAAAAGTATCTGGATAAAATTACCCCAAATTACATTTACTTCAGTTAAATGGAGTTATCCGTCTTATTTGTTGTAAACTACTGTCAGGGAAAAATCTGGAAAATGACGAACGATGGTGTTGCAGATCTGTTCATGCAGGCGTTTTTAGGACAATTATACTTTGCTTCATTCTGAATCCTGTTTCATGATTCAGAGGGAAAATCAGAGGTGAAATCAGGAAATAAAGTTTGTCCAGAGTTTAGGCGGAACTCGATGTAAAGTCTGTTTTGTTCCAGATACAGACACACGGTCACACATCCACGATACCTAAAAAATAAAATGTGTCCTTGTTGTGGTGTCCCAACTGTGAATGAATACCAAACCTTTATTTACACTCGAGCCCATGGCTGGTATTCCAGGGGTCACTGTGGGTCACTTGCTCGCCCACTTCCACCATCGCTAAAATGTGGAGGGGTGGGCTTTCGTTCTACTTTTTTTGTAGCCCTCAGATTCCTAAGATGAAGGTATGTGAGATTATATTTCACAACACAAACTGCCAAAAGGGAAATGATCCATGACTTGTTCCAGCGCTGCAATTTGTTCATGTCACGGAGAAGTTATCGTCGTAGGAACACACACACACACACACACACACTCTTTTCAAGATCATTTGTCTCTTTCATCTGTCCATAAACAAGCATTAGTTAATTTAATTTTTAAATTACGATATTAATCTGCCATTCTAGCTGAAACCAAGGTCATACTTGTTTTTTTAGTATGTACTATAACTACAATGTACTGTAACTTCAGCAAAGTTTAAAAGTAAAAGTAACTCTCGAGAGCAATTTCAAGAGATTAAATGATTGATTTAAACAAACATGGCTAACTAGGATGTTTTAAAATCGAAACAACATGCAATATTCATGTAATTAGAATTTCAATAAAATGTGATATATAATAATAATACTAATGTCATATATTTCTAATGTACACATATAGTAAACAATAATAGTACATTTCATTAGTACCATATTCACAGTACCAGAAATCAGAGTCTTTTTAACCAGTTTAAACATGTTTGTTCTTGTTCAATTCCAGCTGCTCTCATCTAGGAGGGAAAACAGAAAATAAAAACTACATCAACGTCCCTTTTTTCACGAGGAATGTGTGAAGGTGGCAGGGGCCACGACTTCTCCATATGGGGTGGAGATCAGGTACAGGTCAGTCAGGAGACACTTGTACTTTGGTCTAAGCTGTAAAGTTGCTCACAGTGTGAGTCTTCCAGCTTCAGTATCGGCCAGGGGTCAAAGACCACGGCCCTATAGATGGAGCTGCACGTCACAGCGAGCCGCAGGCGTCCGGGGAGCATAAACCTGCCTGTTAGTGGGCACCTGTCATTTCAATTCACGCAATCAGCAAATAAATGAGGCTAAACATCAAACTTATATCAACTCTGACCACGTTTCCAAGGACTTCATCAACCTCCAGGGCCTCACACTAACATTTCAATACCTTCATTTATTAGACAGTAAACATTCTTTTGCTCCCTCTCAGCACATTTGACCACTTCAAGTTTCCCATCCACGTTGTATCCCACAGCTGCTCTGACCCGCCATACTGGGGCAATTAGACCTGGTCAATGGGAACATCCATGAGGGACAGTCTATATGACTCGAGCTCTAATGAGATTAATTCCTGTTGGATGGGATAAATTCTTTCCCAAATGTCAGCGCACGAGGAGTGATTGAAGTTAACAAGCTCATTAGTGCACCTCGAGACAATGTTCAGAGCCGTAGGTTTGACTCTCAGTCGGCAGTCGAGGGGCCTTGGAGGTCCAGTAAAGATTTGTGGTTCTTACAGTGAATAAACCAATAAATAATCATTTCAGACCATTTTATTGGATGTTTGGCACTATCCTTCATATTTGTAATCTCCCCATACTTTCTGAATCCTCCAGCCACCGCTCAGAGCAAAGATCATCTGCCTTTGGCATAAATCTTGAAACAACAAAACTTAAAAGGCTGTGAGTAGAGCACTGCCAAGGCCAAACGGTCCCTTTAGTTCTTGTAAAGTAAAATGAAAGCGTCTAATATCCTCAAAATTGAGTTAAAGACAAAAACAAATCCTGGATGAGCCACATCACACATCCTTTTCCCTCAGACAAAGGCAAGATCCCACCATCAGGTTTGTTGGAAATTGGTTTAGTGTTGTTCCTGAAAACCATCTGACAAATAAACCAATGAAAATCACAGTGCACACAGAAACCGGTAAAAACAGAGCCTTCTTAGCACAGGCAAAAAAATGCAGGTAGAAGAAACTCGGTGGACTCTAAACCGTTTCTGGGCCCAGATATCTGCTGTCTACACCAGCAGACCCAAGATATTACCCATAGACCCCAGAGACCCTTCTTCATCAGATCATACAGTGCATCTGGAAAGTATTCACAGCGCTTCACTTTTTCCACATTTTGCTATTTACAGCCTTATTCCAAAAAAACCTAAGAAATCACATGTACATAAGTACAGTGATCCCTCGCTATAACGCGGTTTACTTTTCACGGTTTCGCTACTTCACGGATTTGCATCGTGCATTGTGTTCTGCATTCTGATTGGCTAAAAAGTCACTCCGCTTCTTCTCTACCTGTGCGTCAATAACGTTGTAGTTTAATATGTACACGTACGTAAAACAGCTTGCCAAATTTACATTACGTACGTGCAAATTCTCTTGCAATTTCGAGTTTCTCTAAAACCCATAATGTCGAGCGGTGCTAATCTCCGCAATTTGAAGCCTTCTGTTCACATTGATGATTAAAATTATTATTTGACAGTACAGTACAGAAGTTATTTGTTGAAAAAAACGTTTCTAAAGTACTTTTATTTGTGAAACAAATGCCTGAGCCTGTAAAATGGTTTGTTCTTTCTTTTCAATGTATAAGAGTATTTAATTGTATAATAACTGTAAAAAAAAAAAGGTTTCTACTTCACGGATTTTGCCTATCACGGGTTCTTTTTGGAACGTAACCCCCGCGAAAAACAAGGGTTTACTGTATTCACAGCCTTTGCCATGAAGCTCAAAATTGAGCTCATTTGCATCCTGTTTCCACTGATGATCCTTGAGATGTTTCTACAGCTTAATTGGAGTCCTCCTGTGGTAAATTCAGTTGATTGGACATGATTTGGAAAGGCACAAACCTGTCTATATAAGGTCCCACAGTTGACAGTGCATGTCAGAGCATAAACCAAGCATGAACTCAAAGGAATTGTCTATAGACCTCCGAGACAGGATTGTCTCAAGGCACAAATCTGGGGAAGGGTACAGAAAAAATTCTGCTGCTTTGAAGGTCCCAATGAGCACAGTGGCCTCCATCATCCATAAATGGATGAAGTTGGAACCACCAGGACTCTTCCTAGAGCTGGCCGGCCATCTAAACTGAGCGATCGGGGGAGAAGGGCCTTAGTCAGGGAGGTGTCTAAGAACCCGATGGTCACTCTGTCAGAGCTCCAGCGTTCCTCTGTGGCGAGAGGAGAACCTTCCAGAAGGACAACCATCTCTGCAGCAATCCACCAATCAGGCCTGTATGGTAGAGTGGCCCGACGGAGGCCACTCCTTATTAAAAGACACATGGCAGCCCGCCTGGAGTTTGTTAAAAGGCACCTGAAGGACTCTCAGACCATGAGAAACAAAATTCTCTGGTGGGACGAGACAAAGATTGAACTCTTTGGCGTGAATGCCAGGCGTTATGTTTGGAGGAAACCAGGCACCGCTCATTACCAGGCCAATACCATCCCTACAGTGAAGCATGGTGGTGGCATCATCATGCTGTGGGGATGTTTTTCAGCGGCAGGAATTGGGAGACTTGTCAGGATAGAGGGAAAGATGAATGTAGCAATGTACACAGACATTCTGGATGAAAACCTGCTCCAGAGCGCTCAAGACCTCAGACTCGGGCGACGATTCTTCTTTCACCAGGACAACGACCCTAAGCACACAGTCAAGATATCAAAGGAGTGGCTTCAGGACAACTCCGTGAATGTCCTTGAGTGGCCCAGCCAGAGCTCAGACTTGAATCCGATTGAACATCTCTGAAGAGATCTGAAAATGGCTGTGCACCGACGCTTCCCATCAAACTTGATGGAGCTTGAGAGGCGCTGCAAAGAGGAATGGGCAAAACTGCCCAAAGATAGGTGTGCCAAGCTTGTGGCATCATATTCAAAAAGACTTGAGGCTGTAATTGCTGTCAAAGGTGCATCAACAAAGTATTGAGCAAAGGCTGTGAATACTTATGTACATGTGGTTTCTTAGTTTTTTATTTTTAATAAATTTGCAAAAATCTCAAAAAAACTTTTTTCAAGATGTCATTATGGGGTGTTGTGTGTAGAATTTTGAGGTAAAAAATGAATTGAATCCATTTTGGGATAAGGCTGTAACATAGCAAAATGTGGAAAAAGTGACGCGCTGTGAATACTTTCCGGATGCACTGTACGATCTGTTGGCTTCGAGACAGTGGACACAGTGGGCCAATGGCCAGAAGAATAAACTACATTATGGCCCAATACTAGTAAGATAAGTATAGAACGTCACTAGACCTGTCTACTCATTTATTTACAGACGTCCTTTGGCATAAAGTCTGTGCAGCTTTGCAGCGGAAAGTTGACCATTAAGATTCCAGTAAGAAAGGTGGACTTTCAAAAGCATGGTGCTGGTTTCCATTATGACTGCCCTAGTGTGTGAGCTGGACGCTTCATGAACATCCAATAAATTGATTCCTCAGACATTTTTTCTTTTGAACCTGCACTGCACACTCTGTGATTGTGTTTGACAGTATCGTCCAGCCCCCCACTCTTTATGAAGGGGGGGGGCAACGAATGACAGATGGAGCAGAGGGTCTGACAAGCTGTGTCTCATTTTCAGAGTTGTAATGAGAGCCCACTGGGGTCACTTTAGGCACAGGCCCAGGATCAGTTTACCTCTGTCCTGAGCGTCTGCCTTTAACTGTCTGTAAAACCTTATTGTTAATGGAGGTTGCACGTTTTCTGTGTTTGCAGGAATAAAGGCTGCACAGTGAAGCATGATCCAGTCTGAACCATTTATCCACTGCTGGTCTTTCCCCTTCATTTATACCTTTCAACTCTACAAGATGAACTGAAGCATCTGGGACGAATCAGCTTGACTATTTCGCCACATGGTTCATAAACGTCTGATGGCGTACGAGTCTGTTTACACACGATCAACCTCCAAGGTTAGCCAGTGACCGACCAGGTACAGCTTAGCTGGATGACCTGCTGCTCTAAAAGCAGTACGACTTATAAGTGTTTCCACAGAGAGCTGAAGAGAGTGTGGGGGGGGGGGGGCCCTATAAAAGCAACTTAAACCTTTGACACTGACTGAAGAAGCAGTTAAGTCCCCAGGTCTTAATGTTGTTAATCTTGACAGATTTGAAAGACTTTCCTGCTCTTTAAAAAGTTAAGTTCATCAAAAATACAGATCTCCCTGTCAAAGGTTTTCATAAGAATCCAGTCAGAAGTAATGGTCCCTGTCAGACATGTGACATTAGCAGCTCCTCTGGAAATATATTCCCATTTTTGTCAAAGTAATATTTCAAGAATTGAAACAACAACAATCACAGATCAGTCACTCAAGATGCTCTCAGACGTGAAGTCCTGAAATTGTCCAGAGAGGCTGATTGTGGGAGCGCAAATGTCCAAGTCAGTTGCTCTGGATCATCTCCAGACTTTTTCCTGCCAGCCTCATGGTAAAATCTCTGAAGAGTAACAACAGGACAGGAAAATGAAATTTCACCGTGAGCGGACGCAATAATAAAGAATAAAAACCAACAAAACAAGAAGAATGCAAATATCTCAGGAAGAAGATATCAGCGTAGAAAGAAGAATGTGCAACATGAGTGTCACTGTGTTGGGGACTAAAACTCAAATTAAATAGCACTCTTCTAGTCTAATTGACTAATTAAGGCTAATATTCATTCTATAAAAATGAATAAATAGTAAATTCTGTATTTTTGGGATCTACTTTCAGCTCCAGATTGATTACACTGGGCTCATCATGTTGAAGAAATGTCTTGATGTGTTTATTTTTTATAGTAAGTGAACAACAAAGGAGCTCAGAGAAGTGATTTATATCAGGCTTTGGGTTGACACATCTTATGTAATTAATTGTCTCCTGTTCAGGGAACGGGAAATAGTGCAACACCTAATTTAAAGGTGCAGTAATGCTTTTATAACACTCTTTAAATGCCAACACATTTAATAGGTCCTGTTTCACTTTTGGATATGGAAATAAAAATATTTAATGCAGGGACATTTTTTTGCCAAAAAATATCCCCTGAGTTCAATTCTGCTAGAAAAAACAAAACTTGGCACACGTAGAGCTATAAAATTTTATCACAGGGCTCATTCGGAGCAAATAAACTATAGCTGCAAACAGTTTTCCTGCATTTAAAGTGACTCATAACGTTTTTTTGATGAATGATCACGGGAGCTGCTGAGGGGAAAAGGTAAGAGAGACCGAGCCACTGGATGACTTTGTGAACAGATTTTATCATCTTCTTTTGGGAAACATAAATTATGCTACACGTGCAGGGGTGGCACTGGATGTCTCGGCCCACATTTCTGTCTCAGTCTTAGGAAGGTGAAACCAAAATATCTGCAGTTCTTGAAACAACATGGGGAAAATACACCTTTGGGATTTGGGTGACCTGACCATTTAAGTTGCTCAAACCTTTTACACTCAAGCCTGGAGTGCTGGTTAATTTCACCTCCGTTCCAAGGGAGGAAGTGGAAGGCGAAGCCTGAGAACCACGCTGCTGCACGTCTACACGCCAGACTGGAGCTCAAGGGGGTCTGGGCCAGTGGATGGGAGCCAGAGCCCCGGGCAGGAGGATGCAGATTCGGTTTCACCCCTGAGTGTGCGTTGAATGGAGGTCTTCCTCTCACACCAATATTTCATCATGTGTGGGTATGAACCTGCAGGCCTGCCCGGGAGGATTTCACTGCTATATGCTCCTAATGATGGAAAATAAACGCTCCATTGAACGGGGCTAAATGCCCCCACTGACAACACTCACAAAGTATTTACAGCGCAGCATCACTCCTTTCTGTTGGTTTTAATGAGGACAACCTGTCACACACGGGTGGCTGGGATTTCCATGAAAGGCCAGGAGATGAGGGGAATTGTTAAGAGGACGAGTGATGATTAAAAATACAGTGAGCTACAATTGGAACTCAAGAAAAAAAAACCCAAGAGGGATTTGATTTAAACCTGATATGTGGGGACCAAACTGTGCGTCTTTACGCACAACATCCAGACTCCACCCAGACATGCCTGGAAGAAAAGCTCCTGTAACAGACGAGGGCTGGCCACTGACAGAAGCTCAACACACGCTGACTGATGCTCAGCAGACCCTGATCACGCGTCCGTGCTCGCCACTTTTACGCACAAGCCAAAATGAGGGCCATTGTTTCAGCAGCGACGTTTCTGTGGGTGATGGCGATCCCCTGCGCGGAGGCCATCCACGGACTGTACAACTTTGGCCAGCACGAGCTATTCTACAAGAAGAACCACTGCAAGAAAATCCCCGCAAACCTCCTGCTGTGCCACGACATCGAGTACACGGAGATGCGCCTCCCGAACCTGCTCGGGCACGAAACCATGAACGAGGTTCTGCAGCAAGCCTCGTCCTGGATCCCGCTAGTGCAGAAGCAATGTCACCCCGACACGCGGAAGTTCCTCTGCTCCCTCTTCGCCCCCGTGTGTCTGGACGACCTGGACGAGCCCATCCAGCCGTGCAGGTCCCTGTGCGAGAGCGTCAAGCACGGCTGCGCGCCCGTGATGTCCGCGTTCGGCTTCCCCTGGCCCAAGATGCTTGACTGCGACCGCTTCCCGCTGGACAACGACCTGTGCATCCCCCCTGCAGGCATGGACAACTTTGTGCCAGCCACCAAAGAAGGTATGGGTTGTTTCTTTACCTCATCAGGTCCTGTGCGTCAATGCCAAAGTCCTATTTAAAGATCGTTTATTACTTCATTAAGTTTATATATAAACTACACATGTGCCCATGCATTGCACCATTGGGTTGGCTTCTTCTTCTTCCGGTCAGTAAATTACATTCTGTCAGATCATCTCTGCCTCTCGTTTGTCTGCTCCAGTGCCCAGAGTGTGCGATGCTTGCAAAGAAACGGATGAAAATGACAACGAAATTGTTGACAACCTGTGTAAGAATGACTTCGGTAAGTCCGCCCATTAACTTTTACTAGAGCAGTAGTTCTTGAGGGGCCCCAAGGGGTCTGGAAGGAAACTTCTCAAGGAAGTTCCTGGAACTGGTGTCTCTGCTGACCGACGTGTCTCCTAAGGTTTGCATTTTAACATGTGACCATATGAAAACGCACGTTTTATCTCATAAGGTTGTTCTCTGAAGAATATCTGTGTGCCAGCTCTTCCCCACATCCTCACTCCCTCTCTGTCTGCTGCCGTCTTTAAGCTCTGAAGATCAAAGTGAAGGAGATTTCCTACATCAACGGCGACACCAAGATAGTGCCGGAGACCAAGAGCAAGACCATCTACAAGCTGAACGGCGTGACGGAGCACGACCTGAGGAGGACGGTGCTGTGGCTGAGGGACGGCCTGCAGTGCATCTGCGAGGAGATGAACGACATCAACGCTGCCTACCTGGTCATGGGCCAGAAGATGGACGGCCATCTGGTCATCACCTCGCTGAAGCGCTGGCAGAAGGGACAGCGCGAGTTCAAGAGGATTTCCCGCAGCATCCGCAAGCTGCAGTGTTAGAAAGGAGAGAGAAAAAAAAAACGAAATGCATGTGTTACTGTTGAAGATAAAGTTCTAATTTCATAGTTGCTGTCAAGTAAAGTCCAACAAAAATGTTTTCCCCTGGCATTTAAAGACACATCCCTCCACGTGTCAGCCATCGGTTTACCATAAAATGCTAGACTCAAAAAATAGGTCACATGGGGTCCTGAGAGAATCAAAATAACTTGCATTCATTCAAGCCTGCAAACTAGGTTTTGGTCCAATATATTGAAACTACGCCAAACTACATTAAAAGGAAATCTCGGGATTCTGCAAAATTACTTCCTCTGACTTTCATCCAATGACCCCCATTGCTGCCGTTAATGCAGGGGCCAGTTCTCAGGCGGTGCGTCCTTCCCTGGGGAGCCGTCTTCGCTGTCACCTCATTAATTGCAGTTAATTGCCCTCAGCCTCTGTCCCATGTGCAGACCAATCACTAATTGCATGGTTTAGAGTTTTGAATCCAGGATTATAAAATGACTGACATTAATAATCATTGGCAGATGAGGCCTATTGTTAAATCCTGCAAGACTTAAAATAGACTTTTCTTTTCTTGTCTCCTACTATGTGGACGCCTCAAACAGAATTAAATTCTTTTTTTTTTTTTTTTTTTTCTACATAAAAGTCAAAGGTCTTCACTGCTCAAGACAAGACTCAACATTTAACAATTTGTTTTCCAATAAAAAAACTTCAGAGGAGTATTTTAGGTTAATTGAAGTCGATTTAAATTTGGTTTATGCTTCCTACACTTACAAACATTGAGTCCCTTTGTGAATGAAGCTGTAATGCTGTGTCTGAGACAAAGATAAAACTAAATGTTTTTGTATTCTTACCGTTTTCTCAAGCAAAAAAAAAGGAGAGATAGCTGGCTATATTCTCTGCCTGATCAACATTTGTAATATTCTTCTTAAAGCTTTTATACTTGAGCCACTGCATATTTTTCTACCACAATATGATAAAAAAAAACGAAATATTTTTCTACTCCAGACTTTCCCATGTCATTTAAACTTTTCTGTAAACTTCATCTTGTTGTTTGAGTAACACAAGTTGGTATTTGTTGATTACCTGAGTTTTGTTTGGAGGTTTTGATTTGACGTGGGGATATTTAGTGCAAAGACCCATGTGGTGGAGTGCGTGTGTGTGTGTGCAATGTAAAGTTTGTTTTTGTTTCTTGGAAAGTATTACTGTGTAAATATCAAATACTGACTGTTTTATCTTGTGTAATGTTTCCAGCTATTAAAAGTTGCCAACATGATTTTTGAAATTGCTCATGAACTGAGTGTTGAGATGTTTAGTTCAACAGAGGTAAAACAATGCACTCACCCTTAAAACCGAACAGTAATCTTCATAGCCACATGTATAAGACTAACTCGGTTAAACACCGCCATCTTGTGGAGTACAGCTGTAAAAATTGCTCATTATGTGACAGTATTTTTTTCCCCCAATAAAATATTAAACAATTTTACTCCTCGAGGATTTTCATGCTAACAGTGTAAGTGAAACAGAATGTTGCCCTTTGATCCTCATCGACATACTTTTATTTCCACAGCATGTTGTGACTGTGCACTTCTGTGAAACACGTTGCACCTGTTTGGTTTTTCTTCCTGATACTCATTTGTTCTCATAACCTAGTTATTTTGGGAAATTCTTGTTCCTGTCCCAGACAACAAAAAATGACGCATCCGAGTCTTAGCTCATAAAATTTTGAAGATTTTATTTCCCACTTTTAAACAAACGAGTGCTCGCTTGTTCTTTTTGTGAAGTTCTTTCAATTTCATTTTGTGTCATATAAAATAAATCTTTTATTTATCATTTTCTGTCACAAACCATTCACCTTCTGTTGACAGAGCTGCCAATGCCAATATCATTCAGTATCTGGCCCAGAGACACGTTGGAATGACCAGAGGAGGAAGGAATAGAACCATTAACCTGCAACTTCTCCTGATGGGACACCTGGATGATTGACCATAGTGTAGAAGAAGAGAGTTCAACACATTTCACCAACATCAAATAAACCAGGGCACTGGAGATGTGGAACAAATATCAAGCCAATATTTGTGCAGCTAATTCAAAATGGAAACTTCCCCCTCATGAAAACCACTTTTAAATTAACACGATCCAGATCTCAAATTGGATCTGCGACAAATTAGAGAATCATCAACACAGGCCCCTGAAACATGTTTGTTTTTGTCATTAAGATCTGTCCACCAGTGTTGAGGGTCAAATTCCGATTAAAGCCTGACCATCTGGTGAGGGTACAGGCCCACCGTGATGAAGCACACATGGTCTACATCAGGATGATTGACCTGATTTGCCTTCTTAGATTTTCACCTCTGGGTCAATCACAGCATGCTGAGCTTTTGAGAGTCAGCACATGAATGAAGGTGTGGGCTAAATGAGGAAGAGGAGGGATGCCACATTCACCTCACAGGTCTCTTCTTCAACTACAGCCAATCAACCACAATCATAAGGTATCTGTGACTCACAAATTCCATCCTGACTGTCCCCCATCCTCACACCTTTCTATTCATATGAGTCTGGCCCCTGTCACATGACTACCATGTGACTTAAATGAGTCACAATGTGACATTATAGTGGAATTGGCCCAGAATACCTGGGACTCCCCAGGGGCCAGTGGAGCTGAAGAAACCTCTTGAATGAATGCCTTTGAAAAAAAAAAAAAATCTACTTATTCAGTCTAGACAGTTTCACTATGACATGGGTTCTGATACTTCAGGGTGCAATCACAGTTTTAGTAATGTAGTCTAAGAAGCAACAAACCATAGCATTCATTGTTGTGCACAGAGAGTAAAGCCCCTCCAAAGACTGAGTCAATCTGAATACATTTCAAATCAAAAGCCTTCAAAACATGTGATCGGTGGATTAAAATGTAATCTTTTACTTTCAATTGTAATAGGGTAATTATACACTATTGTATTATTACTATTTACTTTTAGAACATCTGCATACTTCTTCATAGGTTATAATTGGGGATTTCAGACTGCTGATAAAAGACAACATAAACCTTGTCATGTTTGAGTGTTATTTATTTTTGATATATTTGACATTTGAACAGTGTATTGAGGTGATGCGGCAAATTAACTGATGGTGAATGAAATGTGAATTAGTCTGTCGATTTGACAGGTTATACAGAGGAAGTGATTTCACAAACAATTTCTCCGATGTGTTTAGTCACTGCACAGGATGATATCACAGGCGTGTTACAGTAAGGCGACATCAGGTCATACTGGAACCAGAGTTGTATTTATACTGCTGTCAATCTGTAAGTTGATATTTCCAAAGTTTCGGGAAGCTAAAATGTCTGGATAGGAATACAATGATCGATGCAGTGGTCAATCAGTCATACTCATACTGTATGAGTCTCTCACACACACATATTAAATAGGGTGTATTTAATGCACATAGTGGGTGTGATAGTGTATACTGTGGTATATAGAGTGTGTATATAGTATATGATGTGCATATAATAAACCATATACTATATAGGGAGTGTATGGAGTATTTGGGGAATTTGCTTTAACAATTCAGGGGGCGTGATGAGTGGAGGTGGAAACCCTGTAAACTACCTTTGGGGGAAAAGTCACTCTTGTGAATGTGTAATCGTTTTGGAATTGTACCATTAGCCAATTCTTTCAGGGGACTCCATCTTATTATGGCCTTTATTTTGCCCTGAGTACTGGCAAACCTCACAGAAACAACAACAACAATAACATTATCTTTTAAGGGGTGTTGAAACTTTACAGTTTATATTCCCTTGGTAACATCCTAGTGAATTTAAGAATCTGAATAAAAAGTACTCCTGTTGGAATAATTTGATAAAGAGGAATAAAATTGTGTAATAACAACGAATCCCGCTGGGAGTGCTGTGGTTTCCGACGGCCGTGAACGCAGCGCAGGCACCTTTAACTTAGCCCTTAGCCGCGAAATTAGCTTAAAAGTTTTTTTTTAGCATGCGTTTTTGAAAAAGTGTGCGGGGTCGTGCTGTCTTGTAGTTTGCGGTGCCGGCGGGCTGTGGACGCGCTCAGTCGCACGGTGACGACGGAGCTCGGCGCAGGCCTCGGTTTGACGAAGTCCAAAAAGTACGCGGGGAAGTTCCCTAGGAAATCCCCCTTCTGCTCGGGGATATTATTCTCCTGCTCACCTCCGACTCAGACGACATCCTCGGCGAAGGTCCTCAGTGAAGACACGGGAGCCAGGCGTCAGATGTCGGATTATTAACAGAAACATCCCCCCCCCTCCTTTTGTTAAAAGATAAACAAACGCATTCCTCTCCTCTACCCACCGCCTCGGCCATGGATAATGTCGGCGTGAACCCCGGCGGCGCGCTGACAGACAAGATCCGGAGCTTCAGCACCATCACCAGCCTGTATCACGAGACCCAGCAGGAGACGGAGCTGCTCAACAAACAGATCCGCGTCAAGGACAACATCATCGCCGACCTGAAGGCCAGGCTGGGCCGCTACGAGCGGATCTACATGACGGTGGGGGAGGACGAGTCTGTGATGGTGGGACCGTCCAAGTCTCTGCTGGAGAGCCTGTGCGAGGAGATCTGCAAACTGAAGCAGCGGGGCAGCGAAGCCGAGTTGAAGGCTTCTCGGCAGGAAGAGGTACGGATGGGCTCCAGGGTTCGGACGGTTCCTGCGTCAAACGGCAGCTGGAGAATATAAAGTTAATTCAGGAGGTTGGCTGTAGTTTGTAGGAGGATACAACCTCTCACTCAAATTTCCTTCATGTATTTTTCTATCATTTCTTAGTCTTTGATCAGTTTCTTTCTTTCACATGTTTCTTGAAATCTATTTTCTCTTTCCATTTTGCCTTCTTTCATTTCTGCTGTAAGTTTCTTATCTTTCTGCCGTCTTAGTTGCTATTTCATGTCTTTTTTCATAAGCATTTCTTTTTTTATTTTAAAAATGTCCTTAAGCATTTAACAGTTTGATCTTTGGTCTTTGATCTACCACACTATGCATTAAATTAAAAAATAATTTTCAGGGAAATGGTTAGACAGGTTTTGAAGAAAAACATCAAACAGAGCAACATGATTGGAAATGATAGTGAATTTAGTTAATAAAATAAGAAGATAACACTTTACACGTGCCGTGCTCATGTGCTCCACCTTCCCACTCTCCTCCTCCAGGAGATCCAGAGGGTGACCGCACAGCTCAGAGAGAAGGAACTGGAGCTGGAGAGCGTCAGGTGTCAGCCCGACCACGAGAAGGACCGCGACATCCAGAGGCTGCGGTCGGCCTTGGAGGAAAGGGAGCGGGCCGAGGCCACCAGAGCCGTCCTCTGCACTTCCCTGGTGGAGGAGGCTGACCAGCTGCGTGGGCAGCTCGGCGCCACCGTGAAGGTGTGCCAGGAGCTCCTGGCGAGGATGGAGAAGAAGGGCGATGGAGAGGGGGAGGAGGCGGCCCAGCAGCAGAAGGCTAAGGAGGTGTGTGGACGGCTTTGGGATTGGCGTCGCTCCTCAAAGCAGTCAGCGGTGTTAGGGACATGATGTAACTTCTCTTTTGCCGTTACCCACAGACGGCAGAGTCCTCGGACATGAGTGTTGCCAATGCTAAAATCATTCAACTTCAGGAGGAGAATAAGCAGCTGAAGCAGCGAGTGGCATATGTAAGTCTACATCAATGAATCTTTATCGGAGAGAGATAAAGACACAGCACTTATTACGGTATTAACTTTGTTTCTGATTCCGTTGCAGGTACAAGGTTTGAATTCCCAGTGGCAGAAGTACGACTCCAGCAGGGAAGACTATATCCGAGCTTTATGCCAGAGGCTGAAGGAGAGCAGCGGGCAGGGCTTGATGCCTGGGCTGGGCTCTCTCAGCACTGGGTTGCTTCATCACGAGATTTCCAGGCTCAACGGCTTACTGGAAGAGAAGATGAGTGAGTGCGCGCGGCTGGGAAGAGACGTCGACGAGATAAGGAGGAAAGACCAAGAGTGCATCCAGACACTGGAGCAACAGGTTGGTTTCTCCGCCTGTGCGTCTCCTGCTGAGTTATATCTGATTCAGCGCATGTGTAATGTGATTTTCCTTTCGTTCCTAAGGTCCTAATCTACACAGAGGACTTTAAGTCGGAACGTAGGGACAGAGAGCGAGCGCAGGGCCAGATCCAAGACCTGAAGGAGCAGGTCAACCAGTTAAAACAGCAGCTACACAAACAGGTGAGACCACGACCCCTCGCTGGGGCGGAAGCACTCCCGTCTCTCTGCCTCTTCTCATGCGCGTGGCTCGCACGGTCCTAACTGTGTCGCGTGGTTTTCAGCAGGGAGCCACCAGAGAGAGCAGAGACGTGGTTCCCATGTGTCACGTGCACATAGGACACAGGATCTCCACGCGGCGACACAAGGACAATACAGAGCATCTATTGAGGACCACCGCTGAGACACAGAAACAGCCCGCGGCTGCAGCGGCGCCGCCGAAGCCTGGAGCGTGGAGCGAGTGCCAGGACCTGTCCGAGCTACAGTGCCCGCGCTGCCAGGCCAAGTTCAGTGACACGGATACTGCAGAGTACCTGAAACACTGGGAGGAGTGTGCCAAGCTGTGAACGAACACTCATTCGGAAAAGACAATCATTCGCTGACAGTAACCGAACACTTTCGAGCAGCACTACACGGCAGAAAATAACCTGAGTGGCGTTTCCATTTTCGAGAGGTGTAACTACAAATGAATCAATTGACGCAAGATGTTTGTACATAGAGAAACAAAAGTGTACAACCCCCAGTTCCCCTGTCACAGGAGAAATGAGATCATCAGGCCTTTAGTTAAAAATGAGTGTCAGGTTCTGAGTCCTGAGGCAACGCATGGGATTATTGCGGAGCGGGGGAGAGGATGTCGATGCAATATATCAAATATCATATACCTCAATATGTCCAATTACAAACCTGTTGCACTTTCTTGACATTTAGCCGAAAACTATTTTTAGGATTGTACGATTTTAAAAGATCCACGGCACATAAGCTTCTTATTTTGAAACTAGAGATCTAGTCAACGATGTGGTGCTATTAATAGTCTATTTTTTCGAACTTAACATATTTCCTGTTCTGTAAATTATATGCGAAAAACAAATTTAAAATATAACTTAATATTTATTCTTCTTGCATCTATAGGAAGAGGCTGACCATTTCAGTGCAATGCCTTTTTTATTTTCTGCCAAAGCCAAGAAATATTTCCAATAATTTCAAATCTTTTTGAGATCCACTTTTTTTGGAAACTGATTGCATCCCAACTGACATAGTGCTTATTTTTGTGACATCTGCTGCAGTTTTCTGGAGCTTGCACATTATTTTTGTAATAAAAACAAAAACAATGTTTACCCACCTTCTTTAGTTCTTGGTGATAAATATACCTCATTATGGTGTGAACATTTGAATTCTTGTGTCAGTCTGCAGCCTGGAGCTGTAACCGCAGATCACAGCCTAACCTCGAAAATGTTGGCGCTACTTAATCTAAGTGTGTATGTCTTTTATTGTGTGTCTATCTATGTCACGTGTGTGTGCATGGTGGAAAACCCCTTCCCAGCGTTGCCTGAATGGGCACGCTGTACTGTGACAGCCAGATTCCCAGCTGTTGTGTGGCTGGAGCAAACACTGCAGGGGCGCGGTAGTTCAAGTTACCTCCAACATTATATATACACAACTCTCAACAACTGCCTGCAAACAAGACAGTGACTAAAAACACAATTCTGCACTCTGGGGTTGTGAAGTACCATTTTGACAGCGGTTCTCGGTGAATCAGTTGTCATGGGGTTTGGTGTAGTAAGCACAGGAAGCTGGACATCCCCTGTTCAAAAAGGAAGTAGGCAGTTGCAGTGCATATAAAAGACGCAGCCTAACAATAGTGCTGTCTCTGCGTGCCAGTGAACATGTACACCTTTTGGTGCATTGTTCTCAAATCAGACGAAATAACTCTAAAGAGAGTGGATGTGAATTGAACGCTGAGCCAGTAAACAGCACAGTAAAAAGTAGTTCCTGTTCAGCAGAAGGCTACATGACTTGCCTTAAAAACCATTGAAACTACATTTTATATTCCCAGGTAAGACAAAACCAAGCCGATTAAGAGCTTGACTTTAACATGTTTTGGATCAACTTATTTGGGTGTGATGCCATTCCGAGGGCAGAGCTCTGAGGTGTAATGGAACGCGGGAGCTGTCTGACAGCTTTCTGTTAGCTTAGCTTAACACAGAGACTGTAACTGAAAGACATGCTCTGTCCAGGGCTACGAATCAATTACGCCAATGCCTATCGCTGACAGGCTAACGTGTGAAGCTAGGCTAGCTATTTTACCCACAGTTACTAGCACTAGCTTCACATTTATGATAACCTTATCATCCAACTCTGCTTACACAGCAAATTAACATATTTACCAAAATAATGAATAATTTAAAAATATTTACATTTTTGGCATAATTTCAGAAAATAAATTAAATCAGAACTACACAAATTAAAATTACGTTACATTAAAGCTTTCAACCACTAGGGGAACAAACCCCAAACAACTACAGTCTGCTTCCAACAAACTACAAATAGGTGCAACTAAAAAATGAAGGAGTAGAAGAAGAAGACGTGATCACCCATCTCCATGGTGACAACGCACATTAGTCAACTTGGGAAGATGTTTGTGGCCGAATTAGTTTCAAACTCTTAACTTCATTGACTCAAACACGCCAGCCTGTCTGTAATTCGCCCACAAATGAACGGGTCAGATATTGGCTTTGAGGGGAAACTCGAGTGTCTTGTCTATAAGTCAACCACATGCACATTGGCAGAAGAACACAGGAGCCTTAAAAAGGCCACGTTCTATCTGTCAGGGATTCTCCCCCATGCAGCGCACACCCACACACTTACAAAAGGGTCTAAGTGACTGAACTCTACCCACCGATCTGAGGGTGGAAAAGGAAATATAGGTCACAAGTCCCCACCTGAGTGTCTGGGAACTTTTTTTACAGAGATGGAGAATTAATGAGAAAAATCAGGTGACAGCGGAGGAGCAGTTCCTGTTGCAAAGAGGTTTCAAAGCACCAGGATGTTCTGATGTTGCTCGTATACTTTAACACCGAGGGAAAACTTCAGCCTGACACTTATCCAGACAAATACAGAATGGATAAATACGGCCTTTAATCTTGTATATCCTAGAAGAACGGGAAATTCCCGCCATCATGAGGGAATTCCCAAAAAAAAGCAGACAAGCTTATATGAACACGGAGTGCTGTCGACTTGAGCAGATCACTCTGTGTTGGTTGTGATAGTTGGTATTAATGCTGACTTCTTTTTTTTTTTAAGTCCTCTACTTGAGGAAGTCCAAGGCCTCAGAGATCAAAACACAGCAGAGTGGCGGACTGCAGCCAGGAAGGCAGAGGGGGAGATTCCATCTTTGGAAATGTATGTGATCCTGAAGTGCTCCAGGCAGTCAACAATGAAAAGATCAGCATCCTGATTACAAGCTACAAGGCAGCTCTGATCCCTTTTAATAATCCAATTGGCGCTCTCCCCTGTCATTGTCAGACTGCTCCGACTGCACCATTGTGTTTTAACTCATCAGCCAGGGAGGTTGTTACAGCACATTTCAAAACAAGGATCTCTGTTTGAACGTACACACAAAGGGATTTTTTTAGGGAACTTCTTCGGACGCATGTTTAATCAACTGAGGGAAAGAGTTGACTTAAGTGCCCCTATCTTTCTGCGTATGAAATCTGTGCCATGCTTAAGTTTTATTGAGATCACGGCCTACAAACAAGCTTTGCTGTTCGGTGATTTTGACTTGTCCTCATTTGCATAGATTTGCGGGGCATTTGCTTAAATTTGGCAGATCCGATCTTACATCACCGGCGACTGAGAGCGAGCAGCCAAACTGTCATTCAAGCCTGAAATAAATTATGACTCATATCTGCTCTGGCGGCTCACACAAACCATAACCTTTTGTCATTTCCTTCACACGAGCAAAAGTTCAACCATTCATCGAACTGGTAAAGTTGGGTCGTTTTTTTGGACGTGAAATCCCGTCATTTTAAGAAATATATTCGCCTGGAAAAGTGAAGAGGAAGCGATCACTGTGAGGAACTTTCCTGTTACTCACTTCCTCTTCAGCGTTATCCATTTGCCTGTAAGTGTAATTACAGTATCTGATTTTTGGTAATCAACGGCCGTTTAAAACTTCCATCCAGTTTTTCTTGTATTAAGCAAGAATAAAAATGTAGGAATTTTCTCAAATCTCTAAATGCTTGACCTCTCTGTATCCCTATGTCCTTGTGAGAGTAGGTGAATTAAAATGTCATAAACAACACTTTTGAATTCACCACGAGTTATTCAGAATTCAACCATGATCCACTCACCTATTAAGTCAGGTGTATTTTAGCAGAGTAAAGCTGAAGAGGATATATAATTATATTTTTTTTAAATGTCATATGCTTCAGTTCTATTTAAGTTAACTGGTGGAAAACCTCAGCCTCAGCTGATGTACACAGTGAGGGGGTGTGTAACTCATCAGCATCTAGATAAGTTGACCTCATTTCACACTCACTTCACCCAAGGGGAATGTACTTGATTTCAAAACTGCCTCGATTCAGTTTTCCCCCTGAATTTCATGTGCAAATAAGCTACAAGTAAACGGCTGCCCCCCCCCCTTTTTCATGTTTAACATACTCCACAACCGAAACCGAACCTCAGGATCTACATACACGCTTCATTAAGTTATCCACATCAATTACTGTCAATTAGTGGATTTCCCATAAGGAACACACAACCCTGAGGGCGTGCCTCACACTGCGACCTTGTGTGGCCGCAGACAACCACTGGTAAAGTTCCTCCTTTAGTGCAAACAGTTCGCGTAAAATTAACAGGGCAATGGGACCAAATACATTTCCCACTTGTTAAGACTTTCCTGGAACCAGCTAATTCACATGATTTCCAAACGTTAGCCAGATGAAAGGACGATGGGACAGTCCATTCAAGTGCACAAAGGTTGGAAACAGGAAATCAGTTTGCCTGGTTCAACACAACTGTTAATCCAGTATTATTCAATCACCCATAATTCAGTTTGTTCGTCATCATGTCCCTACATTTTTTTTTTTAAAGTCATAAAATATCAAGTCATGTGAAAATGGCTGAAAAACATTTCATGATTCCCTGAAGCTCAACAGAATAATCCAAAAAGATTATTCTGTCACCGAAAACAAAATTTTCACATTTGAGGTTTGCTTAAAAAATAATGTTTACCAATATATATACCAAATACCAATATAGAAATATATATTCCTTATCCTTTTTTACTCCTTTTTGGTTTCTGAAGCTATAATTAAACTGACGTGTGTAGGGGGTGGGGGCCCAACAACAAAATAATTGCCCTAATAACTGGCCTTCGAGGAGGTTAATACAGCCTTGGTGCTAAGCTAACCAGCATCTACATACAAACTATAGCCACATTTCTGTGTTTCCTGTTTCTGCTGCATGAAGGAAATGAGGTTTGACACAAGACACACGATCCTGCCATACTACTGTATTCCATCTTTCAAAAAAGAAAGACACGATTTAATATTACTTAACAATATGTTAAAAGTAGCCAGTTTGGCTTCAGTGTTAATACAATATACACTCTATAACAGATTGATAGTGTGAGTATTGTTCTTTTTCAATTTCATTCTGAAAGTATTCTGATACAAGCTGGCTACAGGTCAAAAATCAAGAAAACAAAAACTGTAACTTGTACACTTTTACTCAACAGTTTGTTAAACAGAACTTAAAAACCAAAAAATAACATTGTCAAGTATTACGCCTTCTTCCTCTGTGAAATAGGGTGTAGGTGGTGGTGGTGGTGGTGGTGGAGGGGATGAGGGAGTGGAGACCAGCTGACCAAGCCCATTCCCTTGTCAATCATGTGGATGAGATGCCGTGCTCGGAACAGGGAAGCGATGGGATAGTAAGCCACAATATCTCAAATACAGCTTTTAATTCTTTACATTTCTCTTTTTTTGTAGTTTCCATTGTCTCTTTTTTTGGGAGGAAACCATCCAGACATAGTAAGCATCTTTTGACTACAGTGAGGCCAGTGTAAGAAAATAATTTCAGACCATGGCTTTTTCAGTCAAGAGAAATGCCCAACTCAGGCTAAAAGCACACAAGCACGCAAGGAAAATTAACCAGATGTAAAGTAGCATTTTGTGATTCTTTTTGTGTCGTTTCATTTTTAGTTTCAGTTCTGCGGGTGGATCGGTCCAGATGTGCCTGTGTCGGAACCACACAGTGACAAGAACAAAGCAAGGCAGCGTGGGTGTGATTTGGGCACAGCGGGAGAGAAGTTCTGGAGGGATAACAGCTGTGGTGGAGGTAAAGGGATGGGCGGGGAGCGTGAGGGTCGGTATAGCCGTTAAGGTACTGATTCTGTCCTCAATGACGCCCCTCAGTGAGCAGCGAACGTTGCTTTCTTCAAACTAAAGTTTGACCAGTTGATGGAGAGTCGCTGGCGGGTCTGTCGAGCAGAATCCAAGCAAAACCTGAGGAGAAAGAAAAAAGTTCAGTCTGAGGAGCTGGCACACAACTTCACTTTTAGATATCAATATTTCAGGAAAGCACAGTGGAGAGATTTCAACTCACGTACCTTTTGAAATATTCCACCTCCCTCTCTGTTTCGTCCATTTCAGTGCTATCCAGGTCGATGTCTTTGGGCAAGAATACGTCATCTGAAAGCAAAGAAAACGCATGCATGATAACATATCATATAATTAGATGGTGGATTTTGAAAGTTTACAATGAAAACCATATCCAAAAGAGTCCATATATATTAGTGAATATTAAACTGTATTACTGATTCAGACATTAGAAATCACTGAGATTTTATATGTGGCTTCACAACCTGCATGTTGTCAGTGGAACAGCGGTTCTACAGCGACATTGTTAGAACGCAAAAGTACACTAAGTACACCAAGTAAAATGACTGAGGGCGACTTCTGTTTCCTGCTAAAGGTGGTGACAGTAAATGGGCACAGCAATCTGCACTTTAACCCGTGGGGACGTGGAAAATGTAACATAGACAAGTCATGCCGTTCCTGTTCAAAGATCTCCTCAGCTATGTCTTATATTGTGTCGATGGTGCTGATATAGGCAAGTGACATAAACTGAGCACAGTCTGAATCTGCCTGATCATAACTGCAACACTCACAACCAACCTGCTTTTCATGCAAACCTCACATGCTAGCTACATTTTTCTCACCTTCACATGAGGTGCAAACCAAATAAAGCATGAGAACCAGAATGCTGTCTGGTATCACACAATGTCACCCATTTCAAAGTGAATGACAAAACTGGGTTTCTGCTATTTTGTCAGCACCTGCATCTTCTAAATCAAACTGTGGTTACACCAACCTATGGAGCTGTTCATCTTGTCCCCCTTCTTCTTTTTGTTCTTCTTGGTCTTGGCTTTGGGCTGAGGAGACTCTGCACAGGGAGGTTTTCCATTCTGCTGCACCTGCTCAGGCTGGGGCGCTGGAGGGGGAGACGGGGAGGGGTTTGACACAGGTGGACTTCTCCTGTCTTCCTTGATTTGGGTCAGGGGCTGTGGTGCTTGCTGCGGCTGCGGCTGCTGCTGCCTTTTTCCAAAAGCGATTCTGTTGTTACTCCTGTCCTCCCTCCGAGGTTCAGCGGTCGGGAGCGGAGCCAGGGCCTCAGCAGGTCTGATCTGTGTTGCTTTGGTGTCTGTAGTTGAGTTGGCGGGTGCGGTGCTGTTCGTTAGCTTTGCCGTTACACCCGTGCAGGCCAACTCCGTGGCATTCTTTACTGCGGCCTCACAGGTGGCCACCTTAACAGACTGTTTGGCCCTGACTCTACAGTTGACCTCAAGGTGAGATGCCGAAGTGCCATTGAGCAGCGTGGTTGGAGTGTTGGGCGTGTTGGCCTCAGCAGAGAAAGCCTTGTCGCTGGTGCGTTTTGGGCTGTGCTGTGTGTTGCACTGGGGTACGGGTTCGAACCTGGCCTCCCTCTGGTTGGGGAGGCGGATGAGGGTTTGAAGCAGCTGCGACTTTCCGTTGTGAAGATTATCTAGGACGTTTTGAGCTGTCTGTTTGAGGGGCTGTGGGTTGTTTTGAGGGGGCGCAGTGTTTTCCTTTGCTTTCTCTTTCTTTTTCTTTTTGGCGGCGCGGTGTTGCTGCAGCTCCTGCAGCCGGAGCAGTTCTTTCTGAAGGGCCGCCTCTTCCTCTTCCTGCCGCTGCCGCCGTTGCTGCTCCTCCAACATCAGCTGCTCCTCCCTTTCACGAGCCTCTATTTCCAGACGAGCTTTCTCCTCCATCTGAAGCACAGAAAACATGAAGAATCTTAGTTTAGACAAAAGGTGTCTGCATGATAAACCTTTTTTTATTTTTACTTTTAAAAGACTTTACCTTTTTTTGTTTATGCCTGGCCCGTTTGGCTGCCTTAGAACTGGAGGCAGGTTTACTGTCTGCACTGTTAATGAACTGTAACAGGTCCTCAACCCGCCTGTGGTCCTCTACGCCTCCATCTCGTTCTATCACTGGCTGCTGCTCCTCACGCTTCGGCTGCTCCTCCTTACGTTTTGTCAGGCGCAAGCGCAGCTTCTCCCGCATCTCTGCATAGTTTCGACTAGTAGGAGCAGCTGGGGGCTGCAATAGAGGCGAAGAAAAGGAGTGAATGGTAAGAACACTATGGATTAATTCCTTCAAACTAATAAGCTATGATTCACTAACGGCAGAATGGAAACCAAATGTGTATCTTACCCCGCCATGCCCGAAGAACTCACAGTAGCAGCAGTCACAGTACTTTCCTTCTTTCTGGTTGGTGGACGTGGAGGTAGAGGAGCTATGCTCGGAACAACTGTCCTCATCTTGAGTCTCTTCTCCATCATACGGCTGGTGCTCGTACGCCCCGTTCCCCTCACAGCGATGGCCCTCACAGTCAGGATCACTGACAAGAATCACAAAATAGAATTATGCTTATCTCAACCCACAAACCCATCAGCCTTAATTACCGATATAAGACATCCGTCTTACCTGCAGACACTGGGCGGGGCACTGACAGGACCATCTGTTAAAGAAGCTGGCTCTGCAGGCGGGAGACACAAGCCCTGGTGGGCTTCTACAAAGTCTGGAGCTGGAGCAGCCATCTTTGGAAAGGGCTGTGATGCCATTGTGGGGAGGTGCGTCGGTGCTGGGGGAAGGGCGGGACCCGAGAGCGGCGGGAGGGAGGTCAATCCTGTGGAGCCGTTTCTTGGGGTGACTGCAGCAGGCTGCCTGTGGTCCTCTTTACCTAGGTTATGAAATACATCATCTGGAGGAGACAAAGATGGACTGAATCAGACCATAGATTGTTTCTACTGAGGTGAAAAGCAATTTTGAAAAAGTCAAAGTGAAAATCTACAGCGGTTGAGACAAGTGTCTAATAAAATAAGCTGATTTTCCACTACATTAGCATTTAGCCTCCCTCCCATTTTAATACATATTTAAACTATGTGAATTGAGAGAAAAAAAAAAAAACGTAAAAGTTCCTAACCCAGAACAAGCAAAATCCTGTCCTACACCCATAGAGCGTAAAAATAGAACTTATAACAAAAAATCCTTTCTGATTTAGTTGATGAATAAAACCAGATCATCTATACAAACCTAAACACTGGTCGTACCCTCCTATATTACCTAAAGAGTTGGGTCTTTTAGATGCTAGGTGGATGGGTGGGTTATTACTTGACTGGACAGTGGTGGCAGTGCAGGACACGGAGGACATGGAGGCGGAGGTGGCCATCACTACTCGGTTGGTCTCCATGAAGGCATCCTGGAAATTGTAGAGACACTTCTTCTTGGCACCGCTCTTCTTCTGCTCTTTGGCTTCTGAGGAGCAGGATGACGACGACGATGATGACGATGATGACAGTGATGAGGATGAGGAAGGAGGTAGAGGGGCGGATAGGGAGGGGTGCTCCCCCTGGGAGCCAATGGATGACGTAGGAGGGAGGGGGACATCGGCGAGGGGTGGTCCAAGCATGTCACCTGTTAATACAAATTTTGAGACGATTTCATTTGTACAGAGTCCAAGCAACAAGATATTGAGATGAGAGGCGGCATCTCGGTCGAGCATGCATGTGGCAGAATGTGACATATAACTGGGGAATTGGCAGAATGAGTTCCAGAAATGTCAAGAACAGCTGACTGTGACTGACATATGTTCTACCCTTCCTGAAGTTGTCCACAGAATGTAGTTCATGGTTGAGTGGCTCACCTGGCAGCGACTCGGGCAACAGCACAGATGGATTCCAGCTTTTCATCACAGCAGCATCCCACAGGTTCTCAAACTTGAGGGAGAGGCACTGCAGCGAGCTGTTCCAGTCACCCGTTCCACCTGCACCACCAAAACAGTTCTGGTAGACGTGCTCTGGTAGCGATGGGCTGAAGGCGGGCTGCTTGGCCGCTGAGTGGCTTGATGTAGGGTTCGGGGGCAGAGGCTTTAGGAAGAAGAAATGGTAGTTATAAAACAAGAGTTGAGCTGATATTCAATTGCATTTTAAGATCATTTTTAACGAATCTAAGACTTGGTGCAGACTGACCCCTTGTGGCAAACAACTGAAATGACAATGAAACTAAGTGAACTAGGTGAAACTAGATGCAACTCACTGTAAAATCCACCACTGTTGAGGTAATGAATACATTTTCCCTTCACGTGAAGCTTAAGTATCAGTTTAGAAAATTAAAGGGAAAAAAATGAATGGGCTGAAGAATGATCCTCACCTTGCTGTGTGTGAGAGGAGGACTGGGAGGGTAGAGTGTGGGGTGCAGCAGGGGCCGGGAGAAGTTGTGAAGGGGCATGTGGCCGTGGATGTGGGGGTAGAGGTGGAGGGCAGGGTGCGCAGGGGGAGTCTTGGTGTCTGTGAAGAACTGGTGTCCGACAGCAGAGGGTGGAGCAGCATGGAGCCGACTAGGGGGCAGACATGTAGTAAGGCCCAAGGCGGAGGAGTTGGGATCCTGATTGCATACGTGGCACTCGCAGGCATGCTGGACCTGTTCTACCTGAGAGCGGTCACACAGATTCACAACATGGAGTGTGATTTTAGTACGAAGAGTGGGTATGCCCTTCAAAATAAGACACATTTCTAACTTCTAGGCTGTTCAGTCTAAATAACTAAGACAGTTATGATTGTAAGAAAAGCTTCCTCTGCTCAACAGTGGAGCCCAACTCATGTCAGTTTTGACAATGTAAACAACTGATAATTAATTGACAAAGAAGAGGGTGAACACCTGTTGGTGGTTGTAAGCAGGTGGTGGACTGCTTATCTTTCCAGAGGAAAGCTCTTCCTGCTGCCCTGGGGTTTCCCCACCAACATCACCATCAGCTTCCTCCTCATCACCCTCCGATGAACTGCTGCTGCTGGTAATATTAGGAGACTGAGAGAAAAAAAACATGTAAAAATCAGGGGGCTGAAATAGTTTGTGAATCGTACTTGACCACAAAAACAATTTCTACCAGGAACTCACACGTCATGAATAGAAATTTCATCATATAGGAAGAGAAGCAGGGAATATTTATTGTGATCTCTAGTAACATACCGAAATAGAGGACTTACCCCAGGCTTTAGCGCCATGTTTCCCCCCTCTCTGTTAATGTCACTGTGGAGGCCGTTCACAGCAGCGGCCACAGCACTGCTCCCTTCATAACCAGCCATTGGGTAGATGTCCCCAAACTTACTGGACAACGGAGGCACTTCGTCATCATCACTGATACTAAAAGAGAGAGAAATGAGTAGTTGTGTTAGGGGAATTGAAAGTAAATTGTTTTTATGAGAAAAGTTATGTTTTGTGAGATTGTGAGATTACTCGGATGATTGGGAGACTCACAAAGTGTTAGTGTCGCCTTCAGGCAGAATGAGCCGTGGATGTTGCTGGATGGTGATGGGAGAGCTAGAGTTGGAGCCCGATGCTGAGCTGCCCGAGGAGAGGCTGGGGGGGTGAACCTCTGCCATGTAATCTTGTGGCGGTTCCCCTGGCAGGGGCAGCTTGATGTGGAGGTCCTCGGCGATGGGAGAGTCCATGATGCCACATGTCAGGATGTGCGAGAGACTACAGTCATCACATGTGCACCTGTTGGTCAGTTAGGATGACAGGGGTTCATTATCTCTGTCGCGAATTTTATGATGTCACAGACATCATTTCCTGACAGGTGATGGATGGAATGTGAACGTTTGAAACAAACTGAACCTAACCTAAGTTTTAATCTTAAAAATCAAATAGCTCATTATAAGCCTAAGGGAAGAGTGACAGGGTAACCACAAGAAGAATAGCCTAACCCTATGTGGGTTTTATTGAGTCCAGTTTCGACCATGATTAATGTTAGTCTACAAAGAACACCTGGCTCTGTGAACCATTGACTTCATCCTTGCAGAATGTTGCGGGTAGTTGAGTCAGAAATGCATTTCCCTGGATGCAAGTTGATCCCAGGGCAGATGATGACACAACAGCTAATCCTCCGAACTCACCTCCTTCTATAATTGCAGTTTGGACAGTCTGGAATACTCAGACGAGACGAGAGCATCCTCATGGTGTCTGTGAAGTTGTTGTCTGCGCTGGGGGACTTCTTACTGTTAGGCAGCTATTAAGAGAACAAAATCAATATCTGCTAAGATGCAGAGAAATGCATATTTAAGTCACAGATGATGGCTTCATATTTTTCACCTGCTCTTCTATAAATCTTCTCTGCTTAAAGAACTCCCAGTCTTCCTTCAGCATTCGCTGCTTTGTCTTTAAAGTCTGAAATGGGTAGATGATACAAGAAACAGTCACTTCAAAGAAATAGAAAAAAGTATGATTGTGTCGATTTAAGTTTAAAATCTTACAGTTTTGCTGATCAGGGACTTGTGCGGCTCTGTTCTTTGGTTGGTGAGACTCTGCCCCTCCACCTTGAAAAGCAGCTGCAGAAGAGTCACAACCTCACACCTTTAATTACTGTATCTCTGTCAACAACCCAACATTACTGTCAGTATCAAAGCCATTTATTCTCATCTTTAATGTGTGTACCTGTTCATCTACATAGTCATCAATCCTCTTCTCACACTCCTGCCATTCGGCAGCAACAGAGGCCATTTGCTGCTGTAGCTGCTGGTAGCTGTCTAACAAGGTCCTGTACATGTCTTCATTGTATGAATCATGGGAGGCTGTACCATGTCTAGAAAAAAAGGGGACAAAATATCAAACCAAAGACAATCCTTGAAAAGCAACTAAAAGAATGTGAGTCTTCAACCTACATTAAATGTGTTGGCTTAAAAGTAGCAAATACATTCAAAAATATAATTTTTCAGTCACAAAAAAAGCCCATCTTACTTCAGCTGTGAAACCAGTGCAGGTAAACTGCTGTGCAAGATCGGTTCAGAGAACACCAGATTCTCAAAAAGGTGCTTGTTGTGCAGCTCCCACGTCACCTGGAATTTCTGGAGGTGCTCATTCTCCTGAGGGAAGAAGGTTTTGGTTATACATTAACGAAGGCTTTGGCATAGATTGATATCCTAACTATCTCATAGCTATGTGAGCTCTCTGACGCCACCTGCAGGACAACAAAGACGAGCTCTCTGATTGCACCAAAGGACAAACTGACCAGGGTGAGTAGGAAGCTGCTGATGGTGCGTGCAGCTTGACAGAGGGCACTGTACTCCTCCAGCAGCAGGGAGATGAACTGGTGGGCCTGAGGAGGACCCTGGGCTGCAGCCACAGTCCCCGATTGTCCCGTAGTCTTGGAGCCTGCAGAGAGGTGCTTCAGTAGCCGCACCTTCATTTCCAAGACATATTCACGGGCCTGCTGCTCCAATCGTTGATATAGCTGGTAGGGGTCCTTCTCACAGAGTCTACAGGAGGAAAGAAACATAAAGCATCTTTAAATAGCTCTAGAAATTGAAAGTGCAAAAACATTTTTTGTAAATGTCATCTGATGTTTCTTCAGAATAAAATGTGTCTTCTCCTTAATCCTTCTTTGGTCTTAAGTTCAAACTGTTCCTTTAGTGAGTCATGACATGGCCCAGTATAATGTTTCAATACAAATTAAAGTTTTAGACAAAGACAGCAGTAGTTTCAGTCTGATGTCACTGCTTTCAGGCCACAGATTGGTTTTTAGTTACCCCCAGTGGATAAATACATTAAAATGGGGAAGTGAGGCTAAAAAAAGGAAGAGCAGGGCTGTGGTTGATGTTATACCTGTCCACCAGTTCCTTCATTCCGTCCTTGTCTCTCTCTAGGGGCTGGTCGTGGTCATCTGCCAGTGACGTTCCTGTCTGACGGTAGATGCAGCGAACCAGGTAGCGAACCTCTGACCAGTGGTTCTGTAGCTGCTGTGACTCCCTCTCTGACTCAGCAGAGATCTCCCTATAATTCAGGATTGTATTGAGAAGAAATTATTAGAATAAGGCTCAACAACCTGGATTCAGATTCGATTCAGGTATAATCAAGCAAAAACTGACCTTCTCTCAATGCAGGCTTCACAGCTGCACACTGTGTCAGCAGGCATCGGTGCGGTGAGGTTCGGGTCCGGGAGCACGGGTAGTGTAGGCGCAGCAGTGGTTAGTCTGTCCCCTGTGGCTGCCTCCTGGCCCAGGTTTCCATTACCCACAGGCATGTGCAAAAGGAAGTCCTGACTCTGTGTTAAATATGAAACACAGCAGTCTGAGATGCAAAACAATCTTCAGTTTCCTCAAGATGCAAGCAAGCAAGGCTTTACAGAAACTTATGCAAATGACACTTGGTCCAAAAGATGCTGCAGCAGCATGTCACAGAATGACTACAGTACTACAGCCTGACTGTTTTTCCGGTTGGCGAGTTAAAATTGTCCAACATGAGCCTTTCACAGAAATATTGGTATCAATGTCCCTGTTTTTTGGTATGTGTCAATATAAAATATATATTTAAATGAATAAGGAATGTAGAAATGATAAGGATTTAAGTTAACACTGTAATTCAATTTTATGGCTAAACTGTAAAACTGTTCCTTGAACTTCAAGACTTTCCAAAAATAAAGCATGCTTGAAAGAGCACACGCTCACAAATTGTTTTATCTTTTTATCCTTTAGGTCCTTGAAATATCTGAAAATAACCATCAGGCACAAATGCTCTTATAAATTGGTCACTATAAAGCAGTTTCTACATTTTAATTAATAGTGTTAGCCTTGACAAACTAACCTTGATGAGTCCTGAGTTAGTTCTGATCAAACCATGGCTCAGCTGCTGGGCCTATGCTGTAATTGTGGTCAAACTGTTAGAGCAAACTTTGTGCAGCTGCTTCACAGTAAAAGCTTCCCAGAGCTTCTGCCTCATTTACTACAAGGCTGTGATGTTGTGCGTCAGCATAGTGCCCTCCCCGTTGTGAGGATGTAATGAAACAATACATTGAGGAGGAAACCAAACCCAAGTTCCAGAGCCGAGCATCAAACACTCGGCATCGACCAAATGAAAGCCCCACACATACCTCACAAACCTTCACGTGTACGATATGAACCAGCTCAAGAATGTAACATTTACAACTACTCTGCCTTAAGACTTCATGATCCTTTTTGTTTTATTTATTTCACTAGCAATTGTGCAACTGTACAGTGGTGCGCAATTAATCCAGGCGCTAATGCACACATGGAGAAACATTTTTGAATTATGAAGTGAGAAAGGTTTTGACACTGTGCTTGAAAACAAAGTGTGAATAAGAAATACCCTCACTCTTATTAATTACCACTGATAAGAGCACTGTTAGAGAGACAACCCAGAGGAAGAAAAGTGACTTTGTATTCCAGCTGGGAAAAAAATCCTGTGCTGAATCACAAGATTTTTCCACTGTGAAATGAGCGATATCCTTACAGAGAAACAAGCCATGCACATAGCGTGTGCTGTGCAACATAAAAAAGCTCTTAATATGAGATATATTACCCTGAGGACCTAATGGCACACATCTAAGAGGGTATTTACAGCCATGTGCTAAAGTGTAAAGGAAATATAATAAGTACAAATAGAGAGAATCATAGTAAGGAATCTATATGAAGATTGAAGAATGAGACACACTGTTGTTCTGTATCGTGTTTGACTCACTTGCACACTTGACCTAGATACCATCATCTAGCCATAATTCAACATGAAGCCAAGTCAAAAGATTAAATGATATGATGTCCATCATTACATTCCTTTACAGCAACAGCTGCTGCATCTGTTCTGACCTCTCTGGCGGAGCACCAGAGGTTCCAAAAGAACACATGACTTATACCATCCACTGGCAGACTAAGCCCAGCTGAGTGAGTTAAACTGCACATAATGTGGCGACAAAAAGTCCAGAGAACCAGGCGACTTGCAGTCCCCTCAACTTAGCTTTTAAATTGTTAATACCACAGTGACTTACCCCCAATTTCTGCAGAGCAGTGTGTGGGTCCTCCTTCTCAACTGTGTGTCTGCAGTCAGAGCACACCCACAAAGGCAGCTGGAGGGCACTGGGTGTCTTGGTGGGCTGTGCCGTACCGTTCTGGCCTGAGATTCCTGCCTCGGAAGGCACAGCACCGTCTTTGCGCTCGCATCGACATAAGAGGCAGCGGTCGCCGGCCGTGTAGGGCGCCCGCTGATTCAAGCCAAACGTGAATGGGGTCTTTGGTAAGAATATCAGAAGGAAGCAGAAAAAGAAGTACACACAGTAAAATATGCAGCGTTGCATGTAGTTACTCAACTGAAAATGATCATGAAAAATAAAAACTGAGACTATTTGAAAATGGTCTATGAAACTTAAGTTGACACGGTCTGTTGGTCTGCTATATAGTAACACAATGATTTGAAACCCGTTGCACTCTGGGTACAATGGCTTTCTTAATGACCTTGCTGCAGTCCATTTAAATGCACAAACCTTCTGTTAATGCACAACCGTCTATGTGAGAGAAGCACAAGGCGGCAGAGACACATCATTAGCAGCCAGACCTTCTAATTAATGATTTAAAATTGACAGTGTGTGTCAGGTGAAAATAACTTTGATTTGAATCCATTTCAGTTACATTTTGCAGGATATCTGAGTGTGTCAGATCCCTTTGGGGATCACTCTCTCCTCCAGCAGGGATATTATGTGACTGAATCATTGCTGCACCAAAAAGCCCGATCAGTAAACCGCTCATGTCAATTTTTTGTTCCAATTGTCTGTCGTGATATTTTGGAACACTGCACAAGTCAGACTGGGAGAACAACTGAAAAGGTTCATGGACTGATTTAATACAATGTGATAGTATAACACATCCAATTTTAAGTTAATTTATTGACCTATTTGATTTATGAGAACAACAAGCAGTGGTTATATTTGAAACAACAGAACTGAAACAGTTACTGAGGTAAAAAGTCACTCGAGATATGTTGAACAGGTGCGTCGTGAATGTTGCAATTATATAATTGCTTTCTTATGTGAAATGCTTTTATAAGTCAGCTCACTGGATGCTAAGAGATAAAGGCTTCTGAGTAGTGCACACTGTTTTAACAGTGTTAGAAACTGTAATAGATCATGTAGGGAAGGCAGTCCCTATGAAATGGAAGTGGGGGCCTATCATCTTCCAAACACAAATATTGAGGCATCTTGTCATCCTGCTGTTGGTGAAGTGGAGTAGGTTTGTCAGACAATGAATTTCTGTGGAAATGAGGAAATGCAGTCTTGTTCCGCAGCCCTGGTGTAAACACTTTTGGCAACACTGTGTTGACTGCATTTGGACACGGCTTTGGAGGAAAAAAAACTTTTCAGTGGGCTTGTATGAACTTATGAAACACCTAACATAAATTTACCTGAAGGACTCCGGAGAAGTCAGCGTTCACTGGTCCTTCTGTAAACTGCGGTGTAACACTGTTGTTCATGTTGACCTGAGAGATGAAAACAACTCAGTGTTTACATCAAGGTGACAACTTTGCATTTAAGCGCTTAATTAATAAAAGTTATTTCATAAGTTATATTTGGACATTCTAAAACAGTCAATCATCCAGTGAGGTTAATGATTTTGTTAGAAATCTATTGCTGATCGGACTTGTGAGTGTGCTAATTATGGCATCATGCTTCAAATGTAATACTCTGTGAAGTGTATGTGTATTAAGGTTCATAGCTGTCTGTGGGTGTAGTGCACACGCAAAGCAGAAGACTGATAATAAGCAAAGGTCAGGGTGTTAAATTCCTTCATTAAAAGACAGGTAGTATAATATGAAAGCATGAAGTAAAAAATACTCATGATTGGACATTTGAGAGAGAACCCAAGTTACATCAGAACACTTGCCCCAGGTGGTTTGCAGTTTAAAACACAAAATAGATCATTCCACTCCAAATTTAGTTTTAAATTTTACACAATTTCTCTCAGTGTTTTTCTATCCAATAGATTCTCATGATCAGACGTTGTTATAATTCAGCTTTACTTGTGCACACACCAGTAAATCGATGAATAGACACATGTGACATCATCTAATAAAAATCTGAGTTCCAAAGACACTTTGAAATATTTAATAGTGTCAAAGTAAGCTTATGAATTTGGGTTTTGGGGTTTATAATGGGGGTATGGTGGTTCTGAAACTCAATTATTATTATCATGATATTTTGTGACCATCTTGTATTCCAAGAGAATGGAAGAGCAATTCCCACAGCTACTGCAGGTGCAGCCTTGTTGTGCTCTCATTAATAACCTATATCAGAGCTTGTTTTATTAGACTGACACTAAGTATAATCACTTAATTACAATGTTTAAAGTTAAGGCAAGGTGCAGCTTTTTTTAAAAAAATGACATATTACTAGTGTTTATATTTAACATGTCACTTTCGGACTATTACGATCAAACGCTAGGGCCAGTGCTATAAGTGAAACTAGATCAATTAGGATTGAGATGGTTGGTGACAGGTTACAAACCCTCGGGTACATTCAGGCTAACAGTGTGAGAATTAAACCGTAAAACCCGAACCGTGGCTACAACAGACGATGTCTGAACCGTGGATTAGAAGAATCATTACTCTCCTTTATGAGTGTAGCTGAGATAACTTGGGAAACTTTAGTTTAAAGACAGGGTTACCCCATATATGGTTGAATAGGACTGTATCATAACATAGGAATAAATAAACAACAAAACCGGAGGGTCAACCTGTAAAAACACACTGAGGCCCGGTGGGGCTGCAGTTGTTGGTACTCCTGAGCGCTAGCATCGGTTAGCACTGGTGTTTAATACCAGCTTGTGGACTAACTGAGCCGCAGCTCATGGTCCTGGAGAAAGGTGTTAGCTGGGCCGGTGTAATATCCACCTCCCTGAACGGTACCAGCTCGGGATAATGACTGTAGGTGTTAGAACTTGTCATCGATTCGGCTGCGATGTCTGTGCTGAAGCTAACGCTGGGCAGCCAGGGCCACATTAGCTTGTGTTTCCGGCTGTTCGCTGTTACACGATAAAGCCGCATTAACTACACAGCTAACCGTGACGGGGGCTAGCTGGCTAAGGTGCTCCACAGACCGTTGACACCGGCATTAACGATAACTGAGCCGCCAGTATCCCCCAACGCTGCACAGGTTCGTTAGCTAGCTGCATCCTTCGCATCAGTATCGGGCCTGGATCAGATTTGTGTCGTTGATGTCGTTGATAGCGCTGCTCGCTTGCTCGCCCCCGTCCTGACAGGCACCGGTCCCCGCAATGTGGCCCTCTTACCTCTCCGTTAATGCCCGTGATGGAGCCCATAGTCCCGCTGCCGGTGCTCCCGGGCGTTAGGAAGCTGACGACGGAGGCAGGTGCTGCTGTTCCCGCACAGCCCAGGGCCGAGGCGACCCCGGCCTTGCCACCGCTGGTGTTGCAGACAGCACTGCAGCTACTGCCACCGCCCCGCTTGTTCTTCCTGCGCTTAGCCCCTCGTTTAGCATCGGTAGGACTCATTTTCTTCCACGACAGAGGCGAGACAACTTGCCGTCCAGGCTTGGCAGGGTCTCGGGTGGAAGGCCAGGCACAATCGCTCGGGTACAACTCCGGGATAGCGATTTAGAGACTCCCGAGAACCGACAGACGCTCAGTAACCAAAGTGTAAAGCCGACTTCATAGATTCCAATATGGCCGCCGGCCGGACTGCCTCAGTTCGGCTTCAGCTTACGTTGCGACGTAACTATGCGTGGTACCCCGGTGGCTTATGGGAAATTGAGTTCGTAGCTGAATTACTACCATACCGTTTATTTATACAAAACTCAAATAATACAGTTTACAAAGGGTTTTGATCTCTAGAAAATAGACATAACCCAGAAACAAGGTAGTGTTTAAATTAAATCAATAGAAAATGATTGTGAGAGTACAGATACTTATACAGATTAGAAAATATGCTGCAAATAGGAAAGGTATTTTCAATAGAAGAGTATACATAGTCAGCATTACAGCACCTCTGGTCTGTAATAGCGCCTCCTAATTGCATGCAGCTATATTAACCAGCAGGAGGCGCGCGCGTCCAGCATAAGCTGCAGTTCTCTCCAGATGACAGCCGAGGGCCCCAGTACACAGTGGCACATTCTTCCGGGGTTCAAACTGCGAGTCCGCTGGGCTGCAGGGAGTGAAGCGCCGCCGGTGATAACTTTGTACTTTACCCGTGTGACTTTAAACGCTGCGAACAGCGGACGACAGCGAAGCGTCCCGCGGCGCCAGGATACCGAGGAGGGGGGGGGTCCAGTGAACTGCTGCTAACGGCTAATCGTGCTAAAGAGTTAGCCACGGCCGCGCACACAGGTAAAGTTTTCGGTATCGCCATTTCCTTGTATGCAAAGTGTCGTGCAGCGTTCCAGTGACTCTAAAAATGTTAAGTTATATGGGACAGGAGTTAGCCATCGTAGCTTTGTGAGCTAACAACGCGGCCAGTGGCTCTGCTGCGTTAACTCAGACGACTGGTCAGCGTGAAGCTAACGACAGGGAGGTGAAGCCACACGTAGGCTTTGCATGTACATCCGCGTATCCTCCACTCTTTAATACTACAAAGTGTACCGCATTTAAACCAGTGGCGTTAGCACTTCTGGATCCCCCTCCTCAGTCACGTGACTCTGCTGCAACAGGTAATTCACCTGCCATTTCCGGCTTGTCATGTTTCAGCAGCCCTCCGTGCTAATAACCATGGAACCACGAGTTAAACGTGTTTCCCTGCAGAGTAATGACAAACTTCACATGTCAGCCGTGTCATTAAAGGAGATTTAAAAGAAAATAATTAGGGAGATCGGGATGATTATTTTGCCCCGACAGATAATATATGCTCGGGATATGAAAGAATCTGTCTGCATAGGTTAGCTCAGTAGCAATAACCCATTTGTGATTACTGGTTGGCATGTAGCTTAATAAGCTACTTGATTATGTCTTTTTCTTTGTGATCACTTTGATGTTTTTTCCTTGCAGATGCTGTGGTTTGCATGATGGTTTGTTTTATGTGCGCGTGCCTGGCTGTGAGTCCTGTGTAGAGGCATCTATTATAACCAACTGTCTGTACTAACCAATGACCCTGTTGAGGGAAAATCAATTGAAGTAGTTTTTTTATCCATCACACTTCTCCAAGGGGATGTAACTTTTAGTGTTGTTGTTTTTGCTCTGTACAAAATTAGTCAGTAACATGTGTTTTATCCAGGTGTCATTATAAAGGTATATTAACTGGTTAGACAGGTTAACATTCTTGGAATGTGTCCATATCAGCAGTAAGCTTTGAAAACCAGGGATTCATCTTTAAGAAAATGCAAAAGCTCAACTGAATGAATGGATGTAATGATGACCATACACCTACAAGACTGGGGCTTAGGTATTAGTTCACTAGAAGCAGTCAGCCAGCTTGCTAGGACCCATTCACACCCTGCTATCTGTCTGTTTTCAGGTATGTCTGAAGTTAGTCTTGAGGCCGAATCGGGGAGGACCCCAGCCGAGAACCCTCAGATGGACATTGAAGAGGCTGGCAAGACAGAGGAGAGCTTGAGTGAGGATGTGAGGCAGGAGAGCGTAGACGACAGTAGGGAAAAAGCTTGCACTGACGAGGTGCTTTACGATGTCGCGATTGACAGTGGTGAGGAGAATGCAGAGAACAGTGAGGAGGAAGAGGACATTCAGAGGGAGTGTGTGTGGACTCACAGGGATGCTGATTCTGCACATGAGTCTGTCAGTGTAGACGCAGGGGGGCAGGAGACAAATCATCATGCTGAAACAGCTGAGGCGCCAGAGGAAAGTGGAGATTCTCGCACTGAAACAAAGGTGATATTCATCTTCTAGCTTTAGCTTCCTAGCCCTTCCCTGCAGCACACCTGTTCATGTGGCTGTGCTGGTCTTGATTTGCTGTGATGGTGGTGGCGGTCTCTTTCCTATATAATCACAGAATGATTGGGTTGGAGTTTATCTGATACAATCAACAACCTGAACCTGCTTACAGCCCTATGTAGTGTGTCTTTGTGTGTGTTTTGCCTTGTCTGTGTGTTGTTAGTGGTGCTTCAGATTCCTTTCTGCTTTGGTGGAAGTTTTCAGAGAGGTAGTTGGTGTTGTCGTTGCTCTTGGTGCAGTTGTTGGCTTCCTGATTGTAAAAGTGTCTGTGATGTTCTGTCTGTGTTAGGGCATAATCAAAGCTTTGCTCAGTTTGTTGGCTTTGTATACATTTGCTGTCCTGAAAGTTATTCATTATTTGTATGTATAATTTTCTCACTGAGCACTTGATTAGGAACACCATAATGAGCAGATCCTGCCTTTGCTCTGAAATCAGCCACAATTCTTTGTGGCATTGCTTCCACAGGATGCTGGAAACGTTCCCTTGAGCTTCTGGTCCACACTTTTGCCAGCTGCACATTCCTCTGTTCCACCACATCCAAGCAACTTTCCTTTGGATTCAGGTCTGGTGACTGGGGAGACAACTAAAATACAGTGAACTCACTGTCAGGTTTCATGAAACCAGTGCAGTCACCATTTAAAGACAAAGATGGCCAGAAAGTGATGCACAGGCCCTGCAGTTATAGTCAGAGAGGCTGTTGCAATCAAACAATCAATTGCCAAGAGATATATCTTCAACACTATCACTCACAGGACTGTTGTACCCACGGATCAATGCCAGATACCGTCTGTGTCACGGGAGATTTCACAATTTATCAGACCACGACAAGTTGGAATTGTCCAGTTGTAGTTATTTCTTGTGAAGCTTCAGATTTATGGTCTTGGCAGACAGGAGTGGAACCTGATGTGGTCTCCTGCTGTTGTAGCTCATCTGCCTCAAGTTTCGACATATTTAAAATGCCTCGCTGCCCGCCACAGTTGTAAAGAGTGGTTATCTGAGGCACCCTAGTCAACTCCAACCAGCCTGGCTATTCTCATCCGACCTCTTGTCAGCAAAGCTTTTCTGTACACAGAGCTTCTACTATTAATTCCAGACCCTTCTCAGCAGAAACCTTAAAAACTCTACATGTAAATCCACAATCAGCACTTTCAGAAACAATCAAATTGGCCGAGATCCATCACACTTTATTCAGTGACCATAATCATTGCACTGCTTCCATGTGATAAGCAGGGGTACATGTGTTCCTAATGAAGTGCTCAATGAGTGTATGCTCACTGTGTTATTTTTGTGATGTATTTGAGACATTGAGCTATGATGTGTTGGTTATAATATTCATGTCAATTTGTCTGACTGCACAGTCTCAGGCAGTCCCACATTTCTTGTGTTATTGGAATGTGTGACTCTGCCGGCTGCGAGCCCAGAGCCTGTGTTGCACAGCATGTTGCATAAATTACAGAGAAGCTCAATTTTCTTCTAAGCCCTCTTCTTTTAACAGCCCTAAATGTAGCACAGTTGTCATACACACATTTCCATCCATTCTGAATTCCTCCTTCAACATGTTTGCAGCTTGTATCCAGCATTGTGCAATGTGTGTGTGGCTCCAGAGGCAAGATTCTTTTTTTTTTTCTTCTTCTTCTTCTTTGGCTGACGCAGCTAATTGCACAATTAGCTCATTGTTGCTATCCCTGGATCCCTCCCTCTCACGTCAGGTTAGCTTGTATCTGGGATACTGAACTGCAGGGAATGGCAACCCATGGCATGCCATACCTTGCCCTTGCATATGCCTGATTAACTCGGAGCCACTTACCGTCCCTGCTCCGCTGGACTGACACTGCTCACAGGCTTTCCAGTAGAGTGTTTGCGGATCATGGATGGGATCCTTTTGGGTCAGGGCCCTGATCATCATCTGACCATCCATGACTGAATTAGTTCCATAATGCTTTATGACATTTAAATCCAGATTTGTGGTTTAGCTGGAGTCAAAGGAAAAACAACAGGATCAGCAAATCTTGGTTACAGTACGTATTTATTTACACTTTATTTTTCAGATGCATATAACCTGAGATGTGCATCTGTCTGACAATCTGTTTAGACTCTGTCAGGCCAGAGTCTGTCTTATCAGCATTATAAGGCTGGACAGGCCTGGTGGAGCATGTCTGAGCTATCTGCCTGCATGCAGGCGTAGTGTGGCCTTTAATTATTTATGTCCACCACATGACAGTAGACAAAGTAAGGGATTACTCATGAGAATTATTTAAAAGGGCCTGACTTTGGTATTTTAGTATGACATATTCTGGTTGGGCTTAGTCCAAGAATGAAAACATCCCCTCAGTCAGCTTCCTTGCATCCAGTTTCTATCTTTAACTAATTTTTAAATTTTAATGATTAATCACTAATTAGGTCAATAATTGTGTAAGATTTAACACTTGTTTTGTTATTGATATAAACACACAAACTGTCTTTTTACTCACACAGTGGAAACCAGTATAGACGAAACCTGGATCTTGTTACCTGCTGATCTGGAAGCTGTTTACATTATTTACACACCGGTTGAGGTCCAAGGATCTGTTTCAAAAGGATTTAAGATTAATTGATCACTGATTAGAATAAATGAGGGCAATTCAGTGGTGCGGCTTATGTTATGTTTATCATTACCAGCTTTACCATGAAAGATGTTTCAACACTCACATGCAGAGCTCTATAGTGATTAGCTAAGTGGCCCAGTTCTCCAGACCACAGTGATTAGGTTCAGAAAGAAATGAATAAAAGTAGGACAGCTGTATTTCCAGCCTACAGCATCAGGCCTCTATGTGGTCACAAACTGTTGTCTCCACCCTGGCTCGCTGGGAGACAACGTGTAAATAAATGTGCATCTCCTCGGCCACAGTGTCACTGTGACATTAATCCACAGGGAAAGACTTCAACATGTCTGTCCATATGATTTTAAATTATAATAGAAATGGAGTTTTGACCTTTGCGTGCTTTGGTATGTGTGACAATACCAATACCCAACCAGGAGTTAGAGGCTGAGAACAGGGACAGGCTCTTACTCAGGTGTTAAGTTAAATAATCACACAGCTCTGTCAACTAGAGGATCGTTTGAACATCAATGTCGGTTGTTTCTCAAGAACTACCTGTGAAATGCTGTAATGATGCAACCTAACAGACATAAACCTTACTAAGCTGCTCATCCTGTCCTGCAAATGAATGAAAGAGGATAGTTTGGCAAGAAGGTAAATTATTCCTGTAATAGTCTGGGATTTTAGCTTTTCATCTTTGTGTTTTTACAGAATTCTAAGGTGCTATAATCCTAAATCATAAAGATTTTTATTGTTTCAGATTGTAAAACTGTAACTTCCTTTATTTTGCAGCATGTATTGATAAGCTTAGACCAACTACTCCCTCTGTGACAGTGTCCACAAGGTGGCAGTCCATAGCTACTCTGTCCCACTACTGGACCCTGAGTCCTGTTCTCTTCATGGTGAGCTGTTCTCATGTTGTCAACAGGGCGCTTTAAACAATAACCTGCTTCATTTCACCTACCCCATTATAGGAAAGCACGATGGCAGAGGAGTCTCATAGAAGCACAGCTGCTGAGATTCCGGTCACCAGCAATGGAGACCTGGATCAGAGCCCAGAGACGGTATTCCAGAGGGTAAGAGTTCATTTAGAGATGGTTCAGAATGTCTGCTCACAAGCAAAACCTTGATTAGGTCATTAGGTCTAAAGATGATGTCAGTGACAACAAGAGTGACATCATATGCTATGATTTTCATTATCAATTGTCATTTATATTGTTTGAAACTGGGAAAACTTATTGCATATATTCAGATTAATTCTTTCACGGTGGGTAAAGCAATTCTGATACTAAACCACAAACACCACCAATATATCAAACATATAATAGGTAAAAAATAAATAAATATTTTCTGCATTGAAGATAAATTCTGACTTTAGCTCAAGAGATGGAGATGGAGATTGAATACAAATATAGGAAGTTAACCAAACCTTTTCACTGTTGTTCGTGAGTCTCTGCACACAATCCTTAAACCTGGTAATACAGCCCCTGTTTGATTCTTCACAGGACCATTACACTGCTGGCCCTGGTTCTGTTCACCTTTCAGAGTCCCGTGTCTCCTCCAGCAACTTTGCTTCAACTACAGAGGGCATCATTGAGTCAGGACCATACAAAGGTATAAACTCCACTTCTCATTTTCACTATGATTGTCTGCACTTTGTTTACATCTAATTTACCTTTTTAAAGATGCAGCAACTCATTAGACACTCCCAGGAATTGTTTTTGTTATTTGATCTGCAGCATTCAGTGTTTTTAAAACCATTTCTCTGAGTACTTCCTGTGGCTCTACGTATTTTTCTCTGTGAAATTAAAAAGGGCCGACATTTGAATTTGTAAAGGTGGATGCCCAATCGAAAATAATGAGTTTCCTCTGATCTCCAGGTTGTTAGCCTCCTTTCCTTTTCATCATCATGCCCTTATTGCCCTTATTCCAAATGCAAATAAAAGTCTCCTTGTATAGCAGCAAGCTGTTGTCGACCGCTTTGCCACAGTGTTGCCATGGCTATTTGCCATGGCATTGTTTACACAGAATGAGGAGGCTGTGTTTGTTAAAACACTCACTCTGCGACACGGGGAGAGCGGCTATTCATAAAAAACAAACAAAGGAAATCACCATCAGTGACAAATCCCCCCCCTTATACTTGTGTAGGAGGAAACCTGAAACAGCAATAAATCAAACTAGTAATGTATCAACTCTGAATCAACTCTGAATATCTCCCAGGGTCAGCAAGCCTGCCCACGTCTCCCGTGGCACCTGTAGCTCCCAGCTCGGCTGTTGCCGGGCGCCTGGCGCGCTCTACCAGTGATAGTCAGGCTGAGCAAGGTACCCGCAGGAGTATGAGCGAGATGATACTGAATCGTCACCATCTGCTCACTAAATTAACCACAATCTACTGGACCTTCCTTGGTTTTCATCAGTTTCTTACCCTCTCCTTGATCCCACAGGCTGCGCTCCATTCAGAATCAAACCTTTCCTCTACCCCTTTCTTCTTTATTGGCTCTGCCATTGCATAGGTCTGGGCTAATTGAAGTAGTTTGCTTTAGTTTGCTTTGCACTTGCTATTTTATAAATGTTTATATTCTCCTTAGTGTCTTTAAATATTGTCTAAGCATCACTGTTTCTATATTGGATGTGACTTCCTGATGCCTAAAGCATTAGCTTGGCTTGGAAAGAAAACTGCTTTCACATTTAATCTCAGTGGGTCTTTCTGCTTGCTGCCTTTGTCCTCACTGAAACTGGCACTGATAGTCCCGCTCTGTGGAGAAATGAATCTGACCTACTGTAGGAAAAGGTTTGACAAAGAAATATACATGTAAACAACTCACTGAATGCAAGGAAAAATAAACATGTATTTTATACTTCAACTTTAACTTTCAATTTTCTTGATTGATGAAAGTAAAATATGTTTGTATCGAATATTTTTTACAACTAAAAGTTGGAAACACAAAACATAACTGAAAACACTGTTTGCTAATGATAGCTGTGTATATAGTATACTACGCTGCTATTTATTAACTTTTATTAAACAGAAAGTGTCTTGTATTTATGTTGTCACAGTTACCCAGTCACACACACACACGTTCACACATTTCTATAAGTTTTTCTTCACTTCACCACACAGACAGGATTCAGGGATCAAACCAGAAGTTGTCCATACATGTTCTTTTGCAGATATCCCTTCACCTACAGTTGGTCAGTTTCAGGACTCCATGTCTTTCACTGTTTGCCAAAAATGAACTCATTCACTGGATTATTCTGACTAATTGTGTTCTCATTTCATTGTCAAGAAGACAACACATGACAATTATTTTTGATTGTAACTTGTATTACACCTCCCTAATTTTCACCACAGGCTTAGCTAGCTTTCAAATCCGTTAACTCAATCACTAACTGAATGAATGAATGACTTTTAATTGTCCAGGCGCCATGAAAGCACAGTCAAACGCTGGAGCCGTGGTCCTTTCAGATGACTTAAAGAACCCAGCCATGGAAAAACTGGACCTAGTGAGAAAATGGAGCATCAACACTTATAAAGTAAACCTCCCTGTCCTTGATTTATTTTTAAGTCCCTCCTTCATTCTGCTTACTCTCCTCAGCCTCACTCTAAATCTTCTCTCAGTCGATTAGGTTGGTGGCAGAAAAGTGAATTCTACCCGAAACGGATATAAGTAATTTACTACACCATGTTCTTTTGATGTGTTCTTTCAGTCCGTCTCCTCCTCCTCTCTTTAGTCAAATCCAAACTCCTCGCAGTCACCTCTTCCTGAACGTTAGCGTGTGTGTTGATCAGCCTTCTGTCCTCCGCAGTGTACCAGGCAGATCCTCTCAGAGAAGTTGGGTCGGGGCTCGAGGACCGTGGACCTGCAGCTGGAGGCTCAGATTGAAGTCCTTCGTGACAACAAGAGAAAGTACCAGAACGTGATTCGGCTGGCCCAGACGCTGGCCAATCAGCTGTCCCAGATCATGCAGACGCAGAGGCAGCTGGGGGAGGCCTTCACCGACCTCAGCCTCAAGTCTCCGGAACTGCATGTGAGTCCATGTTTTTATGATGCAATGATTTGTTATCTAGTTTCTTTATGGGTGGTAACATCAAAGTTGTCTCACTCAGTTATATTGACCGCTAACGCTCCTGTTCATCGGTTTCATTTTGTTTTCCTCAGGAGGAATTTGGCTTCAATGCTGAGACCCAAAAGCTTTTGTCCAAAAATGGAGAGACCCTGCTGGGTGCCATCACCTTCTTCATCTCCAGCGTGAATACACTCGTGGACAAAACAATCGAAGACACTATGATTAATATCAAACAGTATGAAATAGCCAGGTAAGCTGCACTTTAATATGTTTGACCTTCATGCAGATCCCTTTCTTCGACATGATTGATCTGCAGCTTCCTGGGGGCACATATCATCTTTATAAAGTGGATGACTGAGGATTCCAACAGTTCAGACACAGCAGAAGAACACTGGGTGAAGAGGTTACATTAGATGGTGTTTAAATTGTGTCACTTCCCCAGGGTTGAGTATGACGCATACCGCACAGATCTGGAGGAGCTGAATCTGGGGCCTCGCGATGCCACCACCATGCCCAAGATCGAGCTGTCGCAGCAACAGTTCCAGCTCCACCGTGAGAAGTACGAGAAGATGCGAGACGATGTTTCTGTCAAGCTTAAGTTCCTGGAAGAGAACAAGGTCAGCTAGAAGCTCAGTCTGCGCTACCTGCCCCAACATCTTCATCAAAGTACCCACCTGCTCATGGTCTCTCTTCCCCTGCTCCCTTACAGGTGAAGGTATTGCACAACCAGCTCATCTTGTTCCACAATGCCATCGCTGCATACTACGCTGGAAACCAACAGCAGCTGGAACAGACACTCAAGCAGTTCCACATCAAGTTGAAAATGCCAGGTGGGGACAGTCCATCATGGCTGGAAGAGCACTAATCACTCCTTTCAAAGCCAGAGTGGCTCAGTTTGGGGGTTTTGACAGGAAATGTAAAGTTGTAAAAAAAACAAATGACAGGAAATCCTCTTCCACAACTACAACTCTACAACTGTCTCTTGAAATCTCTGAATTGTAAATCTTTTAACAAAAAAAATTCTACAATCTGTTTTACTCTCGTTCTTAAACAATTCTTTTCAGCTGTACATTTTTCAAATCATAGGAAATGCACTTTTATACCGTTTGGCAAAAGCAGTGATCAGGAGTTGCTGCAGTAAACACACCCAGAATCTGTTCCTGGTCTTTTGTCCAGCTTATGAATGTTGCATCCCAGTGTGGCAGGCATGCCGGCTCCGAACAGGCAGCTGCAGGATTCAAATCGTCTGCCATTTTGTTCACATTATTTACATTCTCTCACCAGCAGACTTGAGATGCATGCTTTATCAAGGGAGATTGCTGACTCGTCATACCTGGTTTTCCTTGAGTCATGTTGCGATAAATGGGAGGGGCATTATTAAAGAATCACCCTCTCATATTCATCATTTAAAGATAGTGTGTAAGAATTAAGTGAAAGGCATCTGTTGGCAGAAATTGAATATGACATGTTTCATCCAAATTGTACCAATCATTGGCCATTTATATTTACATTGGAAGCAGATCTTCTATGGAGGCCTTGTTTCTTCTTTTTATTTTCCATAACATCTTAAATTACCACTGTGAGTGAGGTGAGGGGTATTCATCTGCATCCGGTAATGTCACCTCAAGATTTCAATGAATTCTACAAACTGAACCTTTTATAAAAGCCAGCAGCTGGTTTGTTATGTGTAGGTAAGCATAAAGACTGGAAACAGCTTTTCTGACCCTCTCCACATTTTAAGAAAATCTCCTGAGTCTCTTAATGACACTAATACAAAAACCAAAGTGTAAAAATAAATAAATAAAAAGCTGTGGTTTTACGTGAGGCAGGGGTTTGTACATTCAGGACAGAGGCGGGCTAACAGTTGCCACGCTAATAAGAGTTATGGAGTAAATAATGGTTGGGATAAATTATGCTTTGGTTGGGATGCATTCAAGGACTCTTTCCTTGAATGTGTGCGTGATTTTATGTCCTGGTAAATAGGCGTTGGAATTGCTAATGCTGCCTCTGGTGTTTAAAAACGGTAACATAGTCAGAACAGAATCTTTTGTGTACAGTGAGGCAGGAGACGCGTCGGGTATGAATTATGTCACCACGATGCTTCTTTCAAATCAAAAGTACCCTTGTATTTTTAGAAACTCCCTATTTTCATATGAATGAGTGTGCTGATTCTTTCTGATACCAGAGAAAGTGAAGGACCAGCCTTATCTGACTAGATGTGCCTTGATTTCCTAAATTTGTTCCACTCCTCTCCTTCATGCTAACTGGTGTTTTAATCGGAAACAGGAAATCATATTACTAGTTTACTGGACCAACTCTTGATGGAAGAGAATGGACCAAACGCACAAACACACACTCCAGGGATAAAGTTGAAACACTCCATACAAAACAAAAGGAGAGCTGTGTTGTGTTTTAATAGTAAAGGCTCCGTTAACTGTAGAAAGTCAAAATGTTTTTGATGATATACTGTTTCTTAAGGTATTTATCCATATTGCACACATGCACATTTATGCATTTGAGGCTAATAACAAAACACTTTTATGATGTGTGAACCAAATTACAAATAACTTGATAAACGGTTTTGTCTTTTGTAAATTTGAAAAGACCAGCTTCCTTCATTGGGCTTTATAAAAGTATATTTTTCAAAGGGGACATCACCTCACTTTGTTGATTTTTACTTTTACTATGGCTCCCTGTAGCAGAGTGACAGTGTGAACCTTGGACAATAGGTGGAATTATATATATTTGTAACATTCTCTATTTTATCTTGAGTATGTAGTCTATGACCATTTGGTTTTGTTTCTTCTTCTTTTTTCCTGAAGACCCAGAATGGTTTGCTAGTACTGCTATGTACTGGTTCTCTACCTTTGTAATAATGATCGATAACAATTTGTGATTTCAAAAAAAAAAAGCTTCAGATTATTGTGTTATATACCTCTTTGGGAAAATAAACTTCTTTTCTTTAAACATCTCCAGAGTTTTTGTTGTTGTGTTTTTATGGTAGCAGCTTTAAAGCGATACCCAGGGTCCAGTAAAGAAATATGAATCAAGGTTAAATGTCTGACTGCATCAGTATCCATCAACTCTTTTCTTAACTGACAAATCATAGATTCCCATTATGTTGTAGTCGACTTAGGGACTTTTGTCTGCTCAAACTCAGGTTTTCAAGATTAACCATACTGTTTTTCATAATAAAAGCCCCACCACACACACAGGAATACATTTAACAGCATGTGGATAATACTCTATCTGTCCCTGCCCCATGATGTCATCTATCTGTTTATCTAGCTTACGTCACTGGGACAAATGGATCTTAAAATAGCCACTTATTCAAAGCCCTAGTCAAATGTTGGTTTTTCTATTACATGAATATGCACACACTATTATATATATATATATACAGTAAACCCTTGTTTTTCGCGGGGGTTACGTTCCAAAAAGAACCTGTGATAGGCAAAATCCGTGAAGTAGAAACCTTTATTTTTTTTTTTACAATTATTATACACTTAAATACTCTATTATACATTGAAAAGAAAGAACAAACAATTTTACAGGCTCAAGCATTTGTTTCACAAATAAAAGTACTTTAGAAACGTTTTTGTCAACAAATAACTTCTGTACTGTACTGTCAAATAATAATTTTAATCATCAATGTGAACAGAAGGCTTCAAATTGCGGAGATTAGCACCGCCCACCGCGACCC
>JAFBJW010000054.1:2951346-3003747 GCA_016785235.1 Pseudorhombus dupliciocellatus | reverse complement strand
CAGGTGTATTTCACTGCTCTTCAGACTGAGCTGCTGCATCCTGACTCCGCTCTGCAGTGTTTTCTTCTTTTGAAGCCCGCGGTGCAGGTGCTTTTGTCGGTCCAGAGCGTTTTGTAGACATTATGGGTTTTAGAGAAACTCGAAATTGCAAGAGAATTTGCACGTACGTAATGTAAATTTGGCAAGCTGTTTTACGTACGTGTACATATTAAACTACAACGTTATTGACGCACAGGTAGAGAAGAAGCGGAGTGACTTTTTAGCCAATCAGAATGCAGAACACAATGCACGATGCAAATCCGTGAAATAGCGAAACCGTGAAAAGTAAACCGCGTTATAGCGAGGGATCACTGTATCTTTTCTGAGCTTGTTCTATGAACATATTATTTTCACTCTGATGCAACATCCCATCAATCAGCTAATATAAAGATCTCAGTTCCTTTGAAAGGTCCAGTGTGTCCAGGTGAATGGGTGTTATTTTATGGTTTGATGATGTTTTCACAGAAGAAGTGTAAGATGAATTATTAGTATTAGTATTATTCTGTGAATGAAGGCAGGTTCTCACTCATGTTTGGAAGCGGATGGCGAGGTGAGGGGCGTTCAGCTGCAACGTGAAGCTTCACCACTAGATGTCACTGAATTCCACACGCTGACCCTTTAAGTTATTATGGCGTTCTGTTTGTTTGTTTGTTTGTTTTTTCAAATGTTTTGAATGCATCAAGTTTTTAAACCTTCGATAAATGACAGAAACACTGTCATCCCTTTTTTATTCCAATATACTGTGTATCATGTCCAGATCAAAGTGTAACATGACGTCAGTGCAGTTTTTTTTATTCATATTTGCAGCACATTTTAAATTTTGAACTCGATAACACTGGCCGCTGCTGCTCTCTGGAATCTGCCGTTCGTTCTTGCACCAGTGGTCACAAGCTGCAGATGGCGCGCGCAGGAGGGGGGCAGACGTGAGCGCGCCTGTTCCACCTGATCCAATCGCGTAAGAGGAAGCCGCCACAGTGAGCTCGTGCTGCGGCTGCTGGTGTCACGGCGTGTCTGTCCTTGTGTTTGTGTGCGTGAGTGTGAGTGTGTGAGTGTATGTGTGTGTGTCAGGGGCTTCAGCGACACACACGCGCAACCTGCACCACAACACATCTTCTCCTCATCATCATCCTTCTCATCATCATCATCCAACTCCAGCGGTGTCTGAGCGGATTACGTGTCCGGACCAGCCTCCTCATCCCCCCCCCCCCCCCCGGCCCCGGCCCGACCCCCCCCCCCCCCCCCCCCCCCCCCCGGTAAGTGGAGCAGGACGCTGCCGTGTGAGGGTGCTCGACCCTCGGCTGTGACTCTTCGGAGGAGTCCCTGCGGCGTGGAGCGAGTTCGGTCTCCTCTGGCCTAAGGTGAAAGGCAGGAGATGTCCTGCAGTGCAGCTCCGCTCCGGAGCCACGGCGGAGGAGCCGGAGGAGCCGGAGGAGCCGGAGGGAGGCCTGGATCTGTTGCTCCGCTCCTGGATGGAGGAGGCAAACACAGGGAGCAGCGGCTCCCTCTCTGCACTTTGGAGAACTTGTCCTGATCCAGCCGTTGCATTGTTACTATGGTGACCAAGAATGTGCGCGAATGCGAGATTAAAACGAGGCCTCTGCGACCTGAAGTGTGAAACGTGTTCTAGTCAGACAGCTTTTCAAATGAGCTGCTCCTCTTATGTAATGCGATAAGCTGTGGTTTTACTCTGAAGAAAATTCAACTCATTGTTTTACATGAGTCAAGAGGAAAGTGCTGCCGGGATGTCTCTGCACTACATGAGTGAGTTGAAGTTGAAGTAAAACTCTCATAGAACTATAATAATGTACAGATATATCTCCAATTCTTGCTGGTATACAGCCAGGACCGTTATTGTGATTGGCTGGTTGTTTGACAGTTTTTATGATGTGGCAGTTGAAAGATCTTTTTTTTTTAATTAAAGCAAAAGTTTAAGAATGTTTACTTTCCATCCACACGTACGTATATATGACATGATATTCTGGTTGGGAAGCCTCTGATAGTGACAGCAAGTGACCGGATGTGGCTGTAGTTTCCTTGCCTGGTGGTTTCAGAGTGTTGAGGTTCAGTGTTTCCCGACGGAGACTTGAAATCTCCATTAAAGTGATTCCTGCAGTCGCTCTGTGTGAGTGCAGTGCCGCAGATTCCTCGCAGGCCCTTTTACTTCAGCGTGTATGGCTTTATAACTCTGCCCCTGTTGGTTTTGTTCCGCGCCCCGGACCCCGGCTCCCTTGGCTTTTGTGCACAGTTCTCCTGGCTGAGATGAATTAGAGGGCAATCCATTCAAGTGTTGGGAACAATGCTCCCTATGGGGAAGAAAGAAGGAGATTCTCGGTGGGTCGGGTCAAGGGGGAGGGCGGTGTCACCCCCCAGTTGCTGTGGAGGCCGAGAGTAACATGGAAAACTCAATTCTCTGACGTCACCACGAAGAGGAAGATAGTGGGTGGGGTGGGCTTGATTTACTCGTGTGGGAGCAGGGAGGAGCTGAATAGTTGTTGGCGTCTTGAAGCGTTCTTTATTGCCCCAAAAATCTGTCCTGGTCTTATAAATTCAGTTTGAACCTGCAGTGAAAAACGGCTGCAGGAGAAGAAGAGAAATAAAGAAAAGAAAAGCCTTCATTGGGGTTGGATGAGGCAAAGAGATACCAACAGCAACAACAGAATATTCCAGCAGAGCTCTAAATGTGGCTTCTGCCTTGCTCAATGGCCCAGTCAGAGTGTAACGTGATCCGGGCCTGTAAGCGGCGTTTGGTTGTGTTCTCTTAATGAAGCCTGCTCTGTCCCCGTGCCCTCGGGCAAACACTTTTCCCCACTGCCATGTAAACATGTTTGCATTCCCAGCCATGTTCCCGTGCCGTTGTCTCCACGGCGACCCCGAGCACCTGCTTTTATTTGTCACCTCCGTGTCATGGCACTCACCCGCGCCCCCCCCCCCCCGTGTAGCTTTAAGAAGGTTGTCGAGCCAGTTCTGCGTTTCCGTGACAGGTGTCGGTGTAAATCCGGCGAGGTTTGCCTGGAGCCGGTCTTGGCACCAGGGCTCGGATTGCTGAGGAAACAATTGGAGCTCGGAGTGTAAGCGGTTCGTGCTCGAGGCCAGACACCGATCGCAGGAACAAACGGGGAGAAGAGTCAAGGCTGTGGTTTTGATCTGCAGCCTCGCAGACAAAGTATCCCATCACCTCGTACCCCCCCCACCCCTCCCCACCCCCACCCCTCCTGATCGTCCTCACTGTGGGTTTGGTTTCAACTGGTTTACTTTCCCCCCTTTGTGTTTTTTATCAGGAGACTGGGTTTGATAGCTGCTGCGTGTGATGGACACTCCCTGTGTTTGCTGTGTTTTTGTCCTTCTGTGGTCACTGTTGTCGTGAGGAGGCCAGACATCGCTCGAATCCTCTATTATTGTCTTTAAGAGTTTAATTTTAGCTCAGCAAAATTCAGAAGACATTTAAAAAGCATCTAAAAACAATAGAATAAGACATCCAGGCCCCAATAGAAGCATAAATTACGTGAAAACAATAGATTGGCGGTACTTTTTGCCCTAAATCCCAAATGATCCCTCATTCTTATCCGTTGTTCAACGTCTCAGTGACCCACATGTCATTGCAGCAGCGATGGAGATATGTGCTGGATGAAGTTCGAGGCCGATGTGTCCTGTCGCATCAGATTATCTGCCGACCACATTTTTCTGCTTGGTCAGTTTTTTGTAGGATCAACAGATCAGCTGTTTTTATGAATCAGACTCTGTTTTCCTCAGTTCCGGGCTCTCGGGCGTGATGGAGCCGGTGTTACGGCAGAGATACATGTTCATATTAGTCTTAGCTGGGACCCGTGTGAAGCCGGCTCAAACAGTCATTGACAGGTTGCGCTGACGCGCTCTGCAGCAGTGGCAGCTTTAATCTTTCAAATCTGGAAAACTTGTTGGAGACGTGGGCTGTCATTAGCAGGGTTAGGCTAAGCTCGGGGGATAGGTTGTGTTGGGGGCTGCTGCACCTGCACATGGTCTTTACTCGATCCTGCGCTGGCTGACTCTGCAGGTGTTCCATGCAACGTGAGGCTGCAGCTTCCAGACTGTTTATGACTGTTTACCGTTCAGCTGTCCGCCTGTTTTGGCAAGTGAGCGGATCTCTGTGTGAGGAACGGTTCAATGTGCAGTGATCTCATATGTTTCTACACAGGTCTGTTTGAGATGAGTGTGTTAATGAGTATAGAGGAGGGCAGATCCACTCGCACACAGTCAAATATAAAGGAGTCACCCTTTGATAGATATTGTCATGTGACTAACATTGCTGAGTTTACTGAACTTATTCTATGATTCTGCACATTCTAGAAGTTTTTTTTGTATCCCAAAATTCTCACTTAAGACCTTTCACTACCCCAAATGCTGTAGCTGACAAGGTGTTTTTTTTACTTCCAGACTTAAATACATAACCCAGAAACCCACATTTCTCTGGGTGAATCTCAGGCTCACATCTTAAAGCACAGAGGCACCTCCACGCGCACATTCTTTAATTTGAACTTTAATCGATTCATTGACATTTCTCATCTTGCCAGAAAACAACGAGATGATATGAGGAAGAGGAGGAGTGATCAAGGTCGTCTTTGCTGCATTATTCTGAACCCAGGGCCTCGCCTCTGCAGAGAGACGTCCCTGAATGCCACAGCAGAGGAGCATCTTTCATTTCCTGAGACGGAAACAGGTTTACCATCAATCTCAGACACTGACAGTGAAACAGCTTCCGAGTTCCTGCTTCTTAATTGTGGCAAACTTGCCTCCTAAGTTGCAGCATTTGCATTTTAATAATTTTAATGTTGGTGTCCGATGCAAATGTCCCACTCGACAGTAACGTCTATTGAGGCCGAGTGCCTCCTGGTCTGACCCTGAGCAGACGAACCTGTGTGGAATCGCTCGCTGTCCGTCAGCGCGGGCAGGTTCAGTTTCACACGGCGGGAGGTTCTCGTGCTGTACCCTGACCCCCATTACCGACTCATTCCTCGCTCTAGACGAGCAGCACCGCGTGTAATAAGCTACTTAAAAGTGATTTTGCAGATTTGAGAACGGAGAAACTGTCCAGTTCCTGTTCGAGCCGCACTAATCCTCGATCACACACGGCTATTTGTTTTGGGCCCTGCCGGTGGATGTGGAGTGGTTGTTAACGTATTGAATCTGTAACTCCGTCTTGGTGTTGGAACAGAAGTTAAACGAATGATGGAGATGATCTGATGTGGACGCTCAGGCCGACTCTAAGCGGTGATTACTTTCAGGGCTGTAGGCTTCAACTCACTGATCTGCAAAGGTGAACAACACAGGGGGGGGATAAAGCGGAAGCAAAGAGCCAATTCTTACACAGACTGGGTTTGCACAGGTGAGCTGCATCAGTGAGAGCGGGACAGGAGCAGGTCAGGTGGAGGAGAGGCGATGTTATGAACAATTTAGGTTGTGCCAGGGTTCACTCAGGAGATAAAGGTACCAGGCGCTCGGCCTTTGGAAATATTTCATAAATCCAGGACTCCCTGAATAATCGGTTTCTTGTTTGCAGCGTTCCCGGTTTTAACTCCTGCTGATGCGTTTAGTTCGTACACAACCAGCGACCGGTAGCTCGAAACATATCTGACATGAAGTTGGTAACTGAGGCACATTTTGTCTGGACTGTGACAGGAGCAATTTATTTAAAGTCGTTAAAAAAAAGGCATGGACCGTGTGGACATCAATATTAACCCTGATTGAGACAACAGTCTGATTAAGACACGATTCAAAATGAGCAATAATCAAATAAGACAAGTGGTTTATTCTGACTTAAGTTGCATTGTGGGGACATCGAACATATCAACAAGAATATGAACTGATTCCTCTATGAGCAGAAATCACATCAGATTAGATTTTGAGGCCCATGTTTTGAACGTATACACGTCATTTGACCTGGGAGCACTTTTATGTAACAGAGCAGCTCAGGGATCCTGCTGCGGTCTGTCACCTCCTGTCACATCCATCTGATGAGCTACAGCCACAGACCACAGGACATGAGAGAGAGAGAGAGAGAAAGACTTCCCTCTCCGCTGTAAAGAAACATGGGAATCAGAGAGATAAACCAGTGTTGAGAAGAGTGGACATTCTGTTTCAGTCCTGTACGTGGACGTCGACAGAGTGCACGTCCACCGAAGGGACAGATCTTAAGCTTAACATTCTTAACATTCTTTGGGGTTTGGACGGTTGCTCTGAGAAATCAATGTGACGATGATGACACACTGGGATAGACTTGTGACCAACTTTTCGAGGTTTTGCAGATTCAATGAACACAAACAAAAGCTGTGAATGGTTGCAGCCAAAATATTTGTGTTTCAGTTATGAGTGAGAAAGAAAATTCGACTGCTTCACAAATCCTGTCACTACCTGACTCCCCCCTCCCGCCCCCTCCCTCCTCTCCTTTTGGATCAAGGTGGTCAGGGGGAGCAAAAACAAAGGGGTCTGACAGCGACGCCCCGCTGAGCCGTACGCCAAACCCTCGGCTAACGAGCGTTCCCATGGCCGTGACGGCGGAGCGGGGTCGGCCAAATCCCCTGTGACCTCGCCTCTTTGCCCCTATGGTGTGGGTGAAAGACCCCCGCTCTGCAGGGGCTTCACTGACTTTGAGGAAATTGAAGTGGAAGTTAGCGACAGGGGATTATTATCGCAGGCAGTGGCGCTTTGACCTTCGGCGTTGCACCGACCAGAGTCAAAGGGGACTTTGTTTGTTTTGGAACTGATGGCTCCCTGGAATGGTGATGACGGTTACCTCCGGTTAAAATCCTTTTAACAGGATTGCTTCGAGGAATTTTACAGAACGAGATGCTGTCAGAGGCCTCGGTGCTTCGCCTGAAGTCTGTTACGAAACGACAGGATGACGACGGACAAGGACGGAGTGCAAACCTCCACCAAGATTTAAGATGTAAGATTTGGATCCACAGTTATTCAAGACAACAGTAGATAAATGATTGATTTAAAATGTGAAACCCACAAACAATACCCAGAGAGAATAAGTGTAACCTGGCCTGGGTCCTGGTCTGAGGTTGGGCCCCCGGCTGTCAGGACGTGTACTTTAGATTTATAGGAAGAGGGGCCCCACCCGCTCTGCGGCAGAACACTTTGACCTTTGTTAATGTGGGCGCTGTGAGGGCGGGCCCGTCCCTGTCCGTAACGAAGACCGATGGGTGCGGCGACGCCTCGGGGTTGACAGCAGGTGAACCTGCAGACGGAGCCCCGTCATGTGTCTGCGCTGGCCCCCAACAGCAGGTGGATGTGTGGGCTCTCTGCTTTCTGGCCCTCAGGACCCGAGAGGCGTGTTTCCTCCTCTGTTTGAAATATGAACAATATGCAAACTGCAATTCCATCAGTGTCGAGGAGAAGATCCCTTCAACAAGCCGGACCTGGTGTGTGAAGAGGTTAGAGAACAGTTTTATGACCAATACAATGGACTGGAGCTTGGATTTCAGTGTGAAACGATAATTCAGGCATTTTAGGAGGTATTCTTTACGGCTAGGAGTTGTACGCTAACACACGTCTGTGCTAAGTCTTCTTTAAAACGTGCCAACAGGAAGTTTCAAACCAGTTCCCTGACAGTTGGCTCCCTTCGGTCCCACGGTTTCCTCCACGCGTCAGCGCTCGTTCTGAGCCGGACGGACTCGGTGTGAGGTCAGATGTTCTCTCCAGATCATGAATTAGACATGAGGGACGGTGGGGTCCAAAGGACGGAGCAGCTGAGTGTGCAGGACGCCTGTGACGTCGTCTTCTTTATTAATTAGTAATAAACTTTAGCTCTTGTGTAGCCAAGGCTGCTAGCAAATAAGTTCTGAAGCTGTAAGAGGTCACGGGATTCTGGAAATCCCCAGAATGTGGCAACTTGTGGTGTTTGATATTCATTATTTTATTTTGAAAAAAGTTCTGTCACTCTCATTTCAAACCCAATGATGTTCCTTCACATGCTCTGACGTGTCTCCTCTTCTCTGTGAGAACGTCTCCTCATGTCTGTGTTCAGACGGACGAGTATCAGATCGCCATGACAGTGACTGATGTGTTGTCCTGAAACACGACTACACGTTTCCCTCCAACGGAGAGCAACAGCAGCCATTAGAGGGAGAGAGGGGGAGGAGGGAGGTCGAGCAACTCGAACACTCGAGCACTCCCGTCTCTTATGTTAACTCCGGCCTATTAGCTTTAAACCCGCCTGGCTCATTAACCCCATCATGAAATAATCACTCAGAGTGAGCAGATGAGCCAGTGTTCATCCTCTGGGGAGCAGGAAAATCCCTCTGGTAAATAGACACGGTCATGACTGGTGTTCATGTGGAAAACAAGAACTGTTTGCTGATGAATAATCCATAACTTTTTTTACATTCTCAAATATTAATACTTTGCTGTAGCCTTATTGTCATGTATAAGCTAGTATTAGTACACCTACCTTTTAGTAACTCTTCCTTTTTACACGATTAAACTTTTGGAAGCAATAGAGTAAATAAAACGTTTCGCACCTTTAACCTGCAAAGCTCCACATTTTGCTCTTTGTCAGTTGCGCAACTCATCTTTCATGTGTCAGTCCCGTGACCATCATTCACTCCAGAGCCTGACATCAAAGCCTTTCCTAAAACAGAAAACAATGATTGTGAGCCCCCTTTGACTGGGGACCCCCTTCTCTTTTGATCTGCTACACCCCTTAATTTCCCCTAATTTCAGATTGTCCATGACAGCGTGCATGACTGCCTCCGTATAATCCTCTCCTGTGTCGTATCTGTTGCTCTTGCAGCTCCATGGCCGTCGCCGCCGCCCTCTGCCCCCTGGGAGGTGACCTTCAAAGGACGGCGCTCAGCACAATGGACGACCAGCCGAGTGACGGAGACGGTCAGAATCAAAGGACGTGCTCCCCTCAGTGTGCCTAGATGAAGGGGACGCCTTCGTCGGACTGATGCAGCTGAAGGAAAATTAACTAGTTCTCTGGCTTAAGAGGAAGAACCCACCCGGGCGACCACGTTCGCGGGCCACGCCCTCTCAGCGTAGCGCTCCTGTGCTGACCGCCGTCTCTGTGATGCTGGTGATGAGTTGTCCATCCACTCCCAATGAGCCCGAGAGCTGCAGCAGCGAGGGGAGCAGCTGCACCACCTCCTCCATCACCACCACCTCTGACCCGTCCTCCATGTCCGGACACTCGGCTCTACCTTCCCTCAGTGACAACCCGGACACCTCCAGGCGCCAGGCTCCCCCTCCTCCTCCTCCTCCTCCTCCTCCCCCTCCCCTGCCTACAGCACCTCCGGGCGCCCCCCCTCCGCCGCCGCCGCCGCCCCCGGCGACCACGTGCCACAATGCCAGGAAGAAGCGGCGCGTTCGAAGCTTCTTCTGGAAGCCGATCCCGGAAGAGAAAGTGCACGGGCGGCCCAACATCTGGACGCTGGCCGTGCGGCAGCAGCAGTACCAGATCGACGTCCGCTCCGTGGAGGAGCTGTTCGGGCAGCAGGAGGAGGCAGCGACAGGCGTGCGAGGGGCGACCGCGACCGCTGGGGCGTCGGCCCGTGTGTCCCGGTCCCGCTCTTTCAAAGAGAGCGCCAAAGATGAGGTGAGCTATGATGTCATGAGTCCGCGACCTCTCAGAGGGGTGAGGGGAGGAGGTTTTCTTCCTCCTGGTGCTGAAGTGATTTTAAACAACACACATCATCGTGATTTAGAGTTTTCCATCCGTCCCATTCTTGTTAGCTTTGAGCTCTCAAGAATGAAGAAGAAAGGTCAAAGTTCACAAAGCACAATGGAGGCCTTCAGCCACTTCATTTTCAAATTCAAAAACGTTTTGAATTGTTCTCTGTTTGCAAAAGTAGATTTGATTTTGATTAAATATTCTGAGATTCCTCTTCGCCTCAGTATCAGTGAATTCCCAAACCTGACGCTGTGACAGATCCTGAACACACGGCTGTTGGGATTCAGAGTCCCAGATTCATATAACCGCACAAAGCCGCGGCACATCGCTCCACTCTGCTCCCGCTGTTATGTGGAATCCCTGCGGGGACTCGTTAGGTAACGGTGCTGAGTTACAGCTCGTTCTTTGAGAGTAAAATATGATTGTGTCCGCAATGACCACAAAGCCCAGAAGGTGAGTAAGACGCGAAGTGTAAAGCAATACCTGTGTGAGATAGTCCAAACTCAGTGGTTACTAAACTCACCTGTGGGAGCGAGCAGAGACACAATCTCGTCTCTATCATCTATTAACTTGTGAGTCTTTATTATGGGAGCTAGAGAGAAAGACTATTGTAAACAAATGTACGATGCTCGTATCAGTTTGATTCTTCAGTTATCAAAGTTACTGAACTGAAGTCATTAACTTGTGATTGATCGCCGCCGCCCTGTGTCACCGTGCAGGATGTTACATCACAGGAACGGCTGCACTCGCTGTAATTCCACCTGCAGGAGCGTGTGATCGTCTGAGCGCCATAATAGGGTCTTGTGACGGAGCCTTTAGTTTTTTTTTTTTTATGTATGTGCTGTACAGTACAAGCCTTTGTTAATGAAGGAGCAGAGAAGTGCACGTGGCCACGTGGAATTTCTACATCCCGCCAGCTGACGCTGGGCGTGGGGAAGGTTGATGACTCACGGCCTCTTTCATGTGTTTTCAGATCAGCATTCTTGACTCCAAGAGGGGGATGAACGTTGGCATTTTCCTGAAGCAGTTCAAGAAGTAAGTTGTTAATAATAAGTTATAAAGAACAACCAGTCACTCACACTTCGAGACAGGGTCACCTGGAGGGCGCTGGAGAGACGTTCCAGCGCCGACCTCCTCACAGCCGGTCACACGGGCTGCAGTGGTTTGGGAAAGTTGTTGCACACGTCGCTCTCAAATCTTGAGGGAGTTTCGGGGATTCGATTTGTGTCCCTGAGCATTAAGACGACAGACACTGTTCTGTTTCCCATTTTTGTGTCGGATGTTTTGCTCGGCCGAGGATGTTGTGTTTGCAAGAAAGAAATCACTGAATTTGGGTTAGGGCTCTGTTTTGTAACTTCCTTATTAATTTCCCGGGGAATAATTTGATGGAAAACATCAGGCATGTTCAGTGGACTGACATCTGAGTTTGATTGAATTTAGAAGATCTGCTGGTGACTGCTCGTTCTCATTAACTTCTCTTCTCTGCGTGGAAGCGCCCACAGTTGTTGTGGGGTTTTTTGGGTTTTTTTTTTTTTTTTGTGCAGCCACCTGTGCGTACACAGCAGACTGTGTCACTGGGAGGGGTAGAATGAAACCGAGGGTTGTTGTGTAACTGGTTCGGAGACGTGCTCCAGAGCTGTGAGCGAGGATTACTGCTGCAGGAGGAGGAGGATGCATGTGATAGATTTGGACATTATGAGCTGATTAACCTTTTTGTTTCTTCATCAGCAGTTGGATAACGGACATTTTGGGACCGCTGACCAAGACATGTACAGTATAAGTGCCAGTGTTTCACTGCTTCATTAAAAACCTTCATAACTGAAGGAGATTAGGGTCAAAATCTGTGTCAGTCGCTCTAATGAGCTTTCTCAGCCCCATTGTTTGTCAGGAATTGGTTCAGGAAATCTGGAAGTGAGCTCGGCCCGACTGGAACAGGGCGACGCGTCACAAGTCTGAGGTGAAGTGTGAGAAGCGTGCTCGGTGTCTGATTTCACGTCTGCGCATTTGCATGGCTCTCCACTTCATTTCAATGACATTTGACTGTGAGGAGAGACCATGAGCAGTGGCATCAGGGTTCATCCTCTTATTTTAGCTCCGCATATGAGTCCCGGCTCTCTAACTTTGGATTGCGATGCTCTTGAAATCTGTTTCCATCAGTGAATTTATGAGCTGTAACACAAGGTTCAACTAAACCAAGCACAATTTACAACTTAGTGGCTCCAGGCATTAAATCGGACTTTCCTCTATTGCCAGTATTACTCTGAGACTGTACCTGAACCCAGAGGACATAGAGGGAACAAACCCTAACCCTGGACGGATTCTGAACCTCATTCAGGAGTAATAAATGATGGGGCGCATCAGGCTGTGTGCTGACTGGAGTGATGTGGCAGTGATGCAGTCGGGTGTTGTGGTGCAGAGCTAAAGACTGTATAAAGAATATGTGATGACTGGGTGTGAAAGTGGAAGTAACAAGACGTGACTGGGAACAGGTGATGAATTCATTTGAGAAATTGCGTTAACAAGGTTAGAAGCAACTGAATCCTCATCACGTTATGAAACTCTGTGGACAGAACAGGTGCTTCAGTGTCTTTGTAAACATTGGGGAGGAAGCCAGTGAGACAGAGCGCCACCTGTGCCATTCATCACGGAGTCTGACTGAACTGAGCTTGTCTGATTTCCAGGTCCAACCGCTCCATTGTCGAAGACATTCGCCGAGGAGAGGGGAAGCTTTACGGGGCGGAGCCGCTCAGAGACCTGCTCAAGCTGCTTCCCGAGGCGGAGGAGGTCTGTGTTTTTGTATTTGTGCACGTGGGCGACGCCTGGAACAAGTGAAGTGTACAAAGTTTTCATGAACTGATGACAAAAGACAGTTTACGCGGACTAAAGCTTCCTGCGTCTCTTTGTTTCCTCCGCAGATCAAGAAGCTGCAGATGTTCAGAGGCGACCCAGACAAGCTGACGCTGGTCGACTCCTTTATGTTCCTCCTGATCCAGGTGCCGCGGTGAGTGGGTTTCTGTGCTGGAGCTTCTATCGAGCGGAAATGTGGAGTCACTGGTTTGACAATGGCTGAAAGATGGGTTTGGCGAGGTCAGTATGTGGAGGTGTTATGAAGCAATAAGGGAATGATTGTCTCTCTGTGTCCGTCAGATTCGAGGTCCGCATCGAGGCCATGGTCCTCCGCGAAGAGTTCGTCCCCTCCTGCGCCGTGATGAGCCGCGAGATCGACGCCGTCCGTGTCGCCACTAAAGGTGATGACACGCGAGCTCTCGTACTCTCGGGCACGCGCGCCCCGGGGGGGGTCGGGTGACCCAGATATCTGAGCCGTCGGTGGCGGTCAACAAAAAGTAGGAATGCGTCACCTGAGATCCAGCGATGGGGTGTCACAGTGGAAAGAGAGGGCTGCGTCATCGCAGCACTGAGTCGCTGTAACCGAATGAAACCAAAGTCAGCAGGAGAATCAACACTTTATCAAACCCCCCCCGTTACAGAAGCCATCGCTGAAAAGAATGTTCCAGGGTCATTTCAGCTGAGTCTAACTGTCTCTCTGCGTCTCCTGGCTTTATTGGATTGGAACTCTCTCGGTTACTTTCTCACTGCATTGCAGGGCTCTCAGTTCAACGCTGCATGACGTCAGTTCAAGTGAAACAATTTAACCACGTTTGAAATAAGCTGTCGCTATTACAGCCCTTTACTGTCGTTGTTGCCGTTGTGAATGAGATGAATCAACGTGTGCTGCCCTCCTCTGCTCTGGATCCTCTAACCGCGCATGTACTGATCTCTTCCTGCAGAGCTGATGGGCTGTGAGGAGCTTCATGCCATCCTTCACCTGGTGCTGCAGGCCGGGAACATCATGAATGCTGTGAGGGCGTCGACTGCTGATTGCCAAGATGAAAATAAAGAACACAAACCAAATGTTCCCTCTCGTTCCCTCGTCACGCCTTTGTGACACCTCCCCATTGTTCCTCTGTGGTCCTCAGGGTGGATATGCAGGAAACGCCGTGGGATTCAAGCTCTCCTCCCTCCTCTCACTGGCTGACACCAAGGCCAACAAGCCGGGGATGAACCTGCTGCACTTCGTCGCCATGGTGAGTGAACGCCGCACTCGAACAATATGACGCACGCGACGCCGTCAGGGCCTGTGCCGTCTTGTCGAGTAATCCGATACAAGACTCCAACACGGAGCTATGGAGATTACCCTGGAGTCGGATCAACACTGTGACCAGATGTTCAGGTGCTGATGCTGCAGGTGTACTTGTATCAGGAGTTTAAAATAGACAACACAGTATTTATCCAGTGTTTAGAGGAACATGTATTGACTAGTTCCAACTCCAAAAATAGAACAGAACCGTCAAATAAGGAGCTTAGTTAGTTTTATATCAGTGTCACACAGCAGTGGTGCTGGAGAGGAACAGCCCAGCGGGCAGGGGGACAGCAGTTGGTGACAGGAAACAGAAAAGAGCTCAAGAGCTGCGGCTCAGACCGAGAGCAGCAGCTCTGTCGCTTCGGTTTGGACGGTGAGGAAGAAATGTGCGTCCCAGCCCCCCAATGTGCAACTGTGTCTGCTCTCACAGGAGGCGAAGAAAAAAGACGAGAAGCTGCTCAAGTTTCCCGAGAGACTGCAGGACGTGCAGAGCGCGGCCAGGTAAACAACAACATTATAGCTTCACATCGGGAGACGTTAATGGTTAATTAGACAAAAAAAACTGATCGATGAGACATGTGAAAACATCAAGTAATGGCAGAAATAACGAATTATTTCTGCTGACGTCTTAACTTCACATCATGTCCAGAGTGGGATTGAAGAGGCTGTCAGGCCTCACAAGGTTGTCTCTACGTGGCGTCAGTACAGCTCCTGCACCAAGATTTCCCCTCCCTCCCTCCCTCGGGAGGTGCTCACACATTTCTCTCAGCGGCCATGTTTTCACGTTGAGCAGATGACAGTCTGACAGTTTTGTCACTCTGACGGGTTCAACACAGACAGAAACAGGATTTCATATTATCATAAATAATTTTTGGAATTATTCCTCCTGTAGAATCTCAGTGGAGAACATCGAGGTGGAGTTCTCTTCTTTATATGTTCGGATTAAATCCCTGGAGGAAAAAGTTCAAGGAGATCAGGAGCTGCTGCAGCAGCTGGAGCCGTTTCTGCAGGTGAAGCATCACACACACACACACACATACGCACAAAGCTGCAGCCAGGCCACCGTACGTCTCTGCAGCTGCTGACTCAGGCGCTAAAGATGAAGTCATCCATGAAAGTGGATGAAGCATTTTTCAGAAATTAAAAAAAAAAAAAAAAAATGCGTTACAGAGTTCAGCCCAGACGCTTCAGGACCTGAAGAGACGCAGGCTGGAGCTGCGCAAAGAGGGAAACACGCTCATCGATTTCTTTTGCGAGGACAAGGACACGTTCAAGCTCGACGAGTGCTTCCGCATCTTTCAGGACTTCTGCATGAAGTTCAAGAAAGCTGTCAAGGTCGGTTCGGTTCAAATATTCATGAGAAGGTGCATTATCGACTTCATCACTTACAGCTTCGTCTACATCATCTCCCTCTTAGGACAACTTGGACCGCGAGTTGAAGGAAGCGGCCAGGCAGCGGCGCCTGAGGGAGCTGGAGGAGAAGCGCTTCGCATGGTCGGGCGCAGATCAGAGCGGGGGCTTCGGCCGCAGCAGCAGTGAGAACGACGTGGAAACGCTCACCAGGGAGGGCCTCCTGGATCTTTTCCAGCAGAGGTCTCAGAGTCCGCACACGCCGCTGGGACGCTCCGCCAGCGCCCGCCGCCACCGCCACACCATGACCTCCATAGCGGACCGCGAACTCCAGGGGTACCTGGAGCTGTTTGGCGGCGCCGGGAATCCGGCTGACTGTTCCAAGTTCAACAGCCTACCGCGGTCGGGCCGCCCCGTGCAGCGGAGGACGACCCCGTGGATCTCGGCGCAGGATGACAACCGCGAGCTAGGCTGCGACCGGCAGGCGACGTCTCCGTGCGCGCAAACCGAACCCATCAGCCCGCTGGCCAGGTTTTCCTCTTCGGGGCCGAACACTAACGAGGAGCCGCACAACAACAACAACAGCCTTTACTCGTCGGTGTCTGAAGGCAGCGCTCTGCCTCCGTCCTTTTGTGTCTTTCAAAAGCCCAGTGCGGCGATTAGCGGCCACATGAACGTTAGCTTGGAGAAGCACACTTTAGTGCGGGGTCCTCGAGCCTTCGACCTCCCGCGTCCAGACGGTAACAGCAATCACGTGCACTTTGTCAATCAGGGGGATTTAGTGGTGACGGACTTGGACAAGCAGAGACGGATACCTCCCGAGAGTCTGGACAACTTTCCAGGTGATAAACTTTTAAACAGAGGAGCAGATCCCAATGAGGCATGGGAAAATAAAGCGGCTCCGCCCACACAGGCCGGGCTGTCGCCTGAACGAGAGAAGGAAGAAGAGGACAACAGCACAGTTTCCTCTACGACCTGCGACACGCCCCTCCCGCTCGATACGTCGCTATCCAACAGGAAGCCTGTGTTTTACCTCGACTGCACGGAGACGGACTGCTCCGTCACTCTGGATTATTCTGAGGCTGAAAGCTCGTCCCTCACCAAAGAGGGGCGCCCTTTAAGAACGGTGGAGTGTCACAAAGATCAGGAGAGCCAACGAGACCCCAGCTCTCTGTCCTCGAACCTGGAGTCTCCCAACAACCAGTCCGTCTCTACCAACGAGCTCTCGGCACCAAAGTCCGCGGACGCGACGTCCATGATGCCGTCGGTGACGACGGAGGAGTGGGAGACGGAGAGCTGCGACACTGCCGAGGGGAAGCAAGGCACCGTCAAAGACGCATGGAGCAGCAGAAAAGTGGTACTGGCAAAGAACAAAGCGAACAAAGCAGCAAAGAGCGGTGGAGTTCGCGGCGTGCGGATGCTCACCAGCAGCGAGAGCCAGGGCATGAGGAAGGTCGTGCCCATCAGCAAGCCCACAAGGACAAGTAGCGGCAAGGGCCCGGAGAGAAGCCTGGCGAATGAGGGCGGGGAGTCACGGCGTCCTCTCCGGGACCAGAGCACGCCAGCGAGAGGTAGGAGCGAGAGGACTACGCGAGCTCCCCGCCACTCGAGCCTGCCGCCGGATGAGACGACAGCTCAGAGGGGGAGCGGCCTCTCCGGGGGCATTTCAAGGTGGGCACGTGATTCAATGCCAAGGAAGTCCTCCATCCACAAGCCGAGCGCCAAACCGCTGAGGAACATCCCCAAGGCGCCGCCTGAGGAGAAAATGTGCCGCTCCACGATGAGGGCCTTGGCTCAGGCCCAGACGCAGGGAGGAGCTTCATCTGAGAACAGCAGCTCACACGCGCTCAGCTCAAAGAATGTCTCCGATGTCCCTGGCTTCGCCCGTAACACCGTAGCCTCGTCCTCCAGAACCAAGAAGGAGCTGGGCCCCCCGTCCGTCCCCTCCACGCCGTCTCGCAGCCCCTCCCTCCTGGGTCGACATCCCTCCACCAAGCAGAACCGATTGTCCCCCGCCGTCAGCAACGCCGGCGAGGAGTCGCCCAGTGGGACAAACCTGCGGCGAGTGCAGAGCGTGAAGGCCGCCAGTCGACGCTCCTATCGCAGCGAGACACCGCCACCGCCGCGTGAGGGCAACCGCACGAGTAGCTTTTCTGAAAAGTCGCTGATGACACCGAGCAGGAGCGCGAAGCCAAGCTGGAAGTAAAAACTTTCCCACTTCATCTCCAGAGCTGTTGCTCGTTTCATTTAAGATGCAATGAACTCCACCACATTTTGATCGTTCTCAACTTCCCTTTGTTTTCTGAGGCGGTGGGGGGGGTTAACTTAACTGACAAATGGCAGATATTGGCGTTTTTACCCAGGAGCCTCTTTGCCCGCTTAGCCGTCTGCAGCCTGTCCGTGTTAGTGTCCGTGTTCTGCTGCTAATTCGCTCTGATGGTTTGAACCTGACCTCCAGTGTCTTGATTCAGGGTTTTCAGCTTTTCGTTTTAAACCTTAAACTTTGCTGCTGTAAACGGCGACTTTCACTTTTATGATTGTTTGTTTGTTTGTCTTCGTTTCCTTCGCTCAATACCTCAGTTCAGAACTTGCAGTGGCCTTGAACCAGCAGGAGAAGTAGAACATATTCTTTGGTTCTGCATGAGAACCATGTAGATGAATTCTAATGAAAACAGAAATATAACTTTTTAATAAATTCCTGGTATATATACGAGATATATATATATATATATATATATATAAAGTCACAGATTATATGCCCACAGTGTGTAATACCTCTCGTACCTCGTGTCAGTAGTTTGTATATGTAGTAGAACTCCTCCATATTATCATGGAGTAGACGTGCACGTAGGAAACGTCCTCTATGCTGTAGGTCATATACGACGCTAATGCTCTGAAAGAAAAGCATTGAAACAAAACGTTGATGTGATGGGACGTCTCTGCTGCACACTCAGCCTTTCGACTGCTCGTAGCTCTGTACCTGTTTCTTCAGTGATCACACACGTGCACGTGGTTAGGCATCTTCCAACACAGCTGCTGCTCTCGACGGATTCTTCCTGAATCCTCAAACACTCTTCCTACCTTGGCAGAAGTTCTTTCAATGTTGATGTTAAAAATCCAAAAAGTCCTCACTGTCATGGAAAACAATTACAGAAATACTGTTTTGCATCAAAATAAGCTTTGACCAAATCATGAAAACAGTGAGCAAGTTCCACCCACTGTGGCACCAAGATTTTTAACAAACAGGAGTTCCAACTATTGAAATCTTCATGAAAAACTGCAGATTTAAATAAAATTTAAAAAGCTTTGTTTAGAACATTTTAGAGCAACAAATAAAGGCTTCTGGTAGAAATTAATACAAATTTAATTATATTTAAAATAAATAACTCAGATAAATCTGGACATCGAAAGGTGTTTGTTGTAGCTGCCTGGATTGAAAATATCGTTGCATTGTGAGATCCACCTTGAGATAAAAAAAAAAATCCTTCTGAGAAGCAGTTTGTGTTTTCAAAGATCGACAATTATTTATTGCCTGGATTCTTCTGTTCAATACTTTGTGATATAAACATGACCAGCTGGTCTAAGTCCCGCCCCATCGGCCATTCCACACCTGTTGCCTTTCGACCTGCATCGTGCCATTAGCCTAGATGGAGTCAACATTCACGACAGCGCATTGCCTTAAAGCTTGTGATGTAGCCGAGCCGTCACCAGTAGAACCTTGATTGTAAAAAAAAAACTAAATAAATAAAAAAAAATTTAAAAAAGGAGAGTGGAAACTTTCCTCCATCACATAGAACTCAGACAGTGACCCACTTTGTAAATAATGTAAAGATAATAGTATTTTTCTGACGATCAACATGTTTACATACCATTAGAAGGGGAAGGTAGCAGAGCGAGGTGAAGAGCGGGACAGTGAACAGATATTTTTTTAAATGGAAGAAGTTTATCTCCCACAGCTCCGTCGGATGATGGCCGTCCCGGCTGCAGGGGACACGCTGTGGGTTTCTTCCTCTTCCTTGTACCTTGTTGTGGAGGAAGTGATGACACAAGAGAGTCAGTGTGTGTCCAAGTATATTCAGAGGGTTTTCATCCTGACCATCAACTTTTCTTTCGTTGAGATTAAAGAGTAAAGGACACATCGACTATTGTAAAACATAAAAGTTGCGTTCTCTGACGTCATTGACACGTGACGTGGGCTCTCTTCCTCATGCTTCCTCCTTTGTGTCGTCTCCTGCTGACTTTTTAACGTTACAATGGCTACCCTTTACATTTCACCCCAGAGGCCTGCAGCTGCAGAGCCGCTGTGGAATTTGAATACGTATTTGCCCTTTTCATCCACTTCCTTGTTAACCGGGTGGTTGCCATGGCAACAGTGCAAACACCAATTACCATAACAGGGTTTGACCCTGTAAAAGGACAAAAATGCTGGTCCTGTCCACAAACTTTTGTCAAACTGTTTGACCCTGATCAATATATTTGACTTTATATTAATTATTTAGAGAATATGTTTTTATATCATCTTTTTGTTCTGATGCCTTTCTCCTCGTTCTACCTTTCACCAAGTGATCAATCTGCTCTGTTTTGGCATTTATCTGAGGAACCAGATGTTTATGTTCTCTTTGATCTGACGTGATAATTTATGAACATTAACAACATGCTGTAGTTTTTCAGATGCTGCTCTGCTCTGTGTTGTTTACTCCACTTCATGTCTCATGATGACGGCAAAGAATGAAATAAAATCACATGTTGCTGTGTAAACTGAGAACTAGTTTCTGCCGTGTCTTTAAACGCTGACCGCTGGGTTGCCAGGTGACGTCATTCCAAAAATCCAAAGATTCCATCGCCCTCGTCCCTTTTCACCACCAGAGAGCAGCAGAGTCTGCGTTGATCTGTTCCTCGGCCTGTTTTCTGTCATTCCGCTGACTCTCAGCTGATTCTTATCAGTAAATAAGTAAACTGCCATATTGGAAATACAAACTCAAATGGAATATTAAAGTAATACAGCAGCAGCATCAATGATTGTTTGAAGTATTTCAACATATTTGAAGTATTACTAGTATAACTTGGTTATTTTTAAGTATCACAACTTTACATTCACATATAAATATAAATAATTGAATCTGCCTTTCTGTCTTTAACCATGGCTACTTGGTTCCTGAGGGATCCCAGGTTCATTATTATTAATTTTCTTCATATTATTAATGTCATGACAAACTTTTAATGTTTGTCTGCACAAACATTTATGGCAGTGTTGTAATTCCCCTGTTTGTCTGCAGGGGGCTCTCATGAGGTTCCTTTACCCCATGGAGAAAAGAGAAACTTTTAAAATTTGATCCATCCCAATTTACATCCAACATTTTAAAATAAAGTCAGATAATTATTGTAAGACACATTAATTATAATACATAATATTCAGATGAATCCTGTACCACACGCACGCAGTTCTGTCTGTGCAGCTGTGATCCACACAGCTTCATCCTGGGGCTCCTGTCCAGTGTGGGGTCACTGCAGAAAACAAAGTGTTATATGACTTGAGATGTCAAGCGACTCGTGACCAGCCTCGTTAATCTGCAGATCAAAGTTGCAGGAGCCATGTGTGAGGGATTACGCTCCTTTCAATCCCTCTGGATCCTGCAGCTCAGCCCAACACCTGAAGAGGAAGATCTCTGCTTTCACTCTGCTGCAGGTACTGACCGCTCCTGTCCTCTCAGCCGCAGGAGCAGGGCTTCTCATTTATTGTGTGTGTGCATGTGTGTGTAAGAGACATCAGGCTGGAGGATGTTCTGCTGCCCGTCACGTCCGTCATGAGCCACCGGGATTAACTGCGACAATGTTCCTGCAGAGGAGTGAGTTACAGCATGTGAATTTTTTGTTGGTGTTAGAATTTAAACACACGTCAATTTAAAATCCTCCTGCAGTGATTGCTCAGATATTTGTTGTCAATTTTTTATTACAGCAAACACACAATCCAAAAAACAACATAGCTAAAGTAAAATATGGATCCTGAGTTTATTTGAGTGCAGAAAATGTACCGTTCACCAACAGGGGACAGTGTGTCCCGGTGATGACCTCAGACTGACCCGTGACCTGCTGCATCACTGTGACCTTTAACAAACAAGCGCGGCAGCTGAACACCTCAGCCTCTGCAGCCGGCCTGCGTCCCATGGACTCACTCTCCTCCAGCCACAGGGATTATCAGGGTCAGATTAACACGCGGTGCAGAGACCTCCACTGTTGGGTGCCGGGTCCACGCAGAGGGAAAGGGCTCATGTGAATGAAAGAAGGAAACGTGTTTTGACTTCCTTCTGTCTCCAGATCTACACGACGTGGACGCGTGATGAAAGTCAAACCCCGGGACGGAGACCACAGTGAGACGGAGATGGGGTGAGAGACACATTCCACGCACTCCCTTCCTCTCCTGTGTCCCAGTGAAATCCTCACTTCTCCCTGTTCATGTGGCTTTGTGATGATCAGTCAAGTCTTTTTTTGGAATTTGGTCTTGAACACAAAAAGCCATGGCTGAGATTGTCTTGAGAATCCCATCATGCTCTGCTGCAGCGTGGACGGCAGCAGGTGCAAGCAAAACGATGTAAAGCGATGGTTCCTTAGACTGTGGTCCCTCTGGTCTGGCTCTTGGACTGGGCTGTGAACCAGCACAGTGCACGGGATCAGCTGGTGAGACCCCGAGGTGTCAGAGTCATCGATCGTTTTCTCGCCGCCTCTCATCGACATCGACGACCCTCTGACACCCAGTTTGATAATGAGTATTGAGCTGCGTCATGTTCAAGCAGAGAGCGTTTGTGGGTTTATCATTGGTGGACACTAACTTAGACTCAATGACTTTATTGTGCTGTACTTCTTACCATAGAGTACAACGGTACTTTCATTTGCTGTTACAATCTACTTCATCCCAGAGAGAAGATTTACGACTGAATTTAACCCCAGAGCTTCAGTCACATATTTCTTTGCAGATTAAATCCAAGTATCATGAGGTTGCACATGAAGATGATTTGTATTATATGTGACTGTCATATTATGGAATAAATAATGTATTTGGTATATGCACCACAGCATTCAAATGCTGGAGGAAACCTTTGATGGCAACATTTTTAACAAGGACAATACAATAAGAACAACTTTTGGAACACGGTTAGGGTTGAACACTTCTTTAGGGTTAATCAGTCATTCTAGATGTAGTTTGATCACATTTTGAATAAATGAGCTATATAATGTAAGAGAGATATGAAGGACAAAGCCCTGAATAACCCAGAGACCTAGAGTTGTTATCCACAGATCAATACGGACCAGGCTGTTTGTAGTCAGCAGTTTAATACAGCGAGTTAATATCAGCATCTTCCAGAAACAACTCCAACACAGAAACATCATGAATTATGATCTGATTATATTTTACATTGATTTGATTCAGTTCTTATTGAACCTGCTGAACCAGAGGTGCGATACTGAAACAAATATTTGTACCGGGTCGGAGATTGTGCTATGCATGTTAAGCAGGTGCCCTCTGTCACACACACACACACACACACACACACACACACACACTCTCTAAAAAAGTTGTGAGGCCTTCAGATACAGCATGATCACCCCCCAACCTCCTCCTCCAACACCACACAATAAACATGCCGCCTTTTTCTCTATCGCACAAAATCAGTAATGGAAAAGGAATGCAAATAACCTGTTTCTGTCTTTCTTTCTGTTCTTTTCTCTCTTTCTTTCTTTTTTTTTTTTAAATCTGAAAAGACTCTTTCATGGGCTGCTGCATAATGCAGGGTTGTCCCGGCAACAGACTCCCTCATAAGAAGGGAGGGGCCCAACTGGAAACCACAGTTAGAAACGGTGCCGGGACGTCCCGTCAGGAGGCTGACAGAGTATTTTATTTTCCCTCCAGCCTCAAATTCGATGCATTAATTCTATGTAATGTTCTGTTTCATAACTTTACATTCATAAAACACATGGAATTCCTGATTTTCCGCTTTAATAGACAAACACTGGTAACAGAAACACTGTTACCAGTGTAAATGTACTCTTCTTGGACCACAGTACTTTTACTTATACACTTGCTCTTGCTTCAGAATTCTTTTGTAGTTGAAGTTTTTTTTTATTTCTTGTAAACATTTCTAAAGTAGTTTAGCTTTAAAAGCATATTTAAACGTATATATTTTAGTTCAGTTTTTTCACTACTCAGTGCATCACATGTCCCACAACACTGCTTCTGTAACCACACGGTGGAGAAATAATGCATACACCTTCTATTTTTACACACAATAATGTAATATTGATGGTTTTTTGAGGACTGGATTAGCTCACTGAAGTGAAACCGGCCGCCATTGCCTTTCCCTCTTATTGTCGGCGGATCCCTTTAATAAATGAGGTGGAAGAGGAGTGAGCTGTAGTTGGAGCAGAGCTGCAGGAGAGAGGAGCAGAGCAGTTTGCACAGGGAGCACAAGCGTGAGGACCACAGCCGTCTGTCACATGCACACGTCTGTAGATCAGCAGCAACAGCACGTTTAGGTGAGTGGAACTGAATCTGCTGCAGGTTGAAGGTTTATACGTGATTGTGTTGCAGGACACAGAAAAACTGCAGGATGCACAGTTCGTTTTTATTTCAATTAAAAATTCTGCATCCAATCCTTCAAAGTGCCGGGCTCTTGACTGAACTCTGCTGCGTCCTTGCTAATTTATGAACGTGAGGCACTTTGGCACTAGTCCATTTGCTGCAGCTTTGCGTTTGTGTCAGCATCTTAACCCTGAGAAAACCTGAATGAATGAATGAATGAATGAATGAAGCTGCTGATGCTTGAGTCAAACAGAAGCAGCCTCTGTAGGATCATGTGACTTCATGTTAAACCAGTCTTCAGGTTTGTTGTTGAACTTGAATTAAATGTTGAGGTAGATCTGTGCACTGATGCTAGAGAGGTTCAGGCTCGATTTAACACGGAATCAGAAGGTTCATGTTGTTTCTGTCTCCATTTGATTAGATCATTTCAATTTGTCAGGAAGACGTTCATTTCTCAGGAAGAGGCGGGGCTTAATTCATACTGCAGCCAGCCACCAGAGGGCGATTATGCCACTGGGATGATTCTTTCACAATGACGCAAGAGAAAATAAGTACATACTACGGGTTACTATGGTTGGCTTGTGCGTCTTTGTCGACGTCAATCTTTGTTCACTGTCAGTCACTGTGAACTTTGATCTTTTGACTGGATCTGCATTCCTTCGTCAGTATGTAGTGTGTGTGTGTGTGTGTCAGCCAGCACGGGGCATCAGCATTGCATGTAAAAAAAATACTTGTAATAATTAACATAAAGTTGACTGATGGTGATCCTTAAACCTAGAAAGTCAGTGTGTCCTGTGTGTGTGTGTGTCAGATTGTGTAATAATTTCTACTTTCTTGGGTCCAGAGTCTCATTTTCCGGTCATTTAATATTTGGACTCTCTGCACTTCCCTCTGATCGCAGCGGTTCTTCTCTGTGTGAGAGATGAAATGAACCATGTCACACTTCCTGCTCTTCTCCGTTTAAACCCTCTCACAGAGAAAAGAGAATCCAGCAGACCCCTTTTATTTGATCACACGAATGACATCATCACATTATACGACACTACCATGGAAATAAGTAAAGTAGTGGTGCTCCTGTTTCCTGTGGAGCCGCTCTCTGTGCAGCCGGTAATCTGGTTAAGTGGGAGTGGATGTGCAGCAGGAAAACAGAAAACAGATGCATTTGGTTAATTACTGACCTCTCAAGAAATGAGGAAACTCTCCAGGGACACGTGTGTATATGCAGTATGTATGTATGTGTGTGTGTGTGTGTGTGTGTGTGTGTGTGCGTGTGTGTGCGTGTATATATATATATATATATATATATATATATATATATGAAAAGAGGCAATATATTGGTCAACTGACTAATGATTCCACTAAAGTCTCTGAAAGCGTCATGAAGAATCACAAATTGAAATATGGATGTTGGATAATATCGGCTCTTTAATGTCATTAAATCATTATTCAATATGGTGAGTTCAGTTCTCCACTGACACAGACGATCACGTCCTGGATTTTGAAGTTTGGCCGTGAGACTTTTTAATTTATTTGTTTTCCATTTGCCCCGAACATCAGGACAATTTACACCGCTCCTGAGATGTGAAGCCTAGTGTCATAGGTCATCAATCCTTCCTCCTCCATGTTAGAAAATGGAACATGACCCAAAATTAAGTACAGATCAGATGAGATAAGTACACTGGTGTTTATTCAAGAGTTTACCATTCTGTGGATATTATAGGCTCATTTCCAGTGGCATGCAGTGGAGATGGGACCTGTGCTCTGGAAGCACGTTGAGGGATCGGGGGCCATATCATTGTTCCTTGCAGCTTTCCCTTCATCCTGGTGATTTGTGGTTAAACCCGCTCTCTTCCTCCAACCTCTCCTGAGGTGGCGTCTTCTGTTTTATTGCGTCATCTCGGCTTCAGTCCCCCGGGGGCAGACATGAGCGACAGGGGCGTGCTTGTGTCGCTGGTGGATAGCTGCAGACCTGCTCTTTGAAATGTTGTGTACTGTACGAGACTATGGTGATCACTCTAGGCTCATGGCCATGGAGGGTTTCTCCAGCCACGATGCAGCATCTGCAGCACTCTGCCGTGAATCACAACGTTCAGCCCTTTGTGGACACTTTAGCTTTGAGGCAAAGAAAGAGGCAGCTCCAGCTTGTCGCGTCGATAAGTCGAGCTCATGCACAGTCTGTCTTTATCTGTTTCTGCTCCTTGCTCCTCAAACCTCCGGGAGTCTTGCCCTCACTGGGGTTAAAGAGCAACACAATCCTTCTTAAAACCCCCAGCCCCTCCCTGGCCTCCCTGATTGGTCCATCCCTGCCCTCCACACACCGGCGGCGAGCCCTCCCCCTCGGCCTCCGCTCGCCCAATGGCACCCTGTCAGTCTGTTTGGATTATTGTAACAGCAGCTCCGGCCTCTCAGGAGTTGCCCCCTCTGCCCACTGCCTGAACACAGCAGCGTGTCTCACAGATGAGGGGGATTAGGTGACAGAGAGCAGTGTTGGTTTTATTTTTGAAGCCCAGAGAAGAGAGAGGACGTGGGAGAAGACATGGAGCTGAAGTAAGTGGGATTTTAGGGGGGGATTGAGCGATGAAAAGATGAGATGGGAGCTGAGTAGGAGAGAGGAAATATATAATATATAAAGAACAAAGAAGCTTGGTGTTGATTTGAAGAAGCCATCATGCAAAGTGGAGTCTGTCTGTGTGCTTGGCTTCTGTAACCAGAGAAGATTATTATTATTAAAGAGCGCCTGTAATTCCAGGTTGTTGTGCAGAAGGTCTTTATAAGGCATTCTAGAAATACAGGTTCCAGCTGCACCTCACAGGAGAACACGAGAAACGCTGTTTACTCTCAGCACGTGGGCTTTAACGGGCTTCTCTGTGCAGGTGCATGAATTCTGCAGGCAAACATCAGCGCGGGCTCTCATTTCCTTTTCCTGTTTGCCTTCCTCGCCGGCTGCGGCGCCTCTGTCCTTGAGACGCAGCGGCGATCGTCGGGCCCAATCTGCACCACGCACAGCCCTATCTCTCCTCAGAGCAATGCAGGGTACAGAATATGTTACTGATAAAACTTTGCCAGACGAAAGATCACGTAAACTAGAACCGCTCTCTGTTACTGTTTTAGTAAAAACATTCTGGTTAGCACCCACGTTCACACAGTCACACAGCAAAGAAATTACATCCATGTGAAAGCAGCTGGATAAACGTGTTCGTCTGGTCGTTGACTTTGCTTCCAGTGAAGCCTACTTCTCAGTATCATGGTATTGATAGCGAGCAGCTAGCGTGGCACGTGAGCTCAAAAGTTAAAGACAGCGTCGCGGTTCCTTACGCTAAAGGACACATGAGTCTGGCGTAACGGTTAAACACAAAAATTGTTTAAAAATCAGACAGTCTTCGCCACACTGCCCCCTGTGGTCTGTGGTACTGTATACCAACTTCATATCGACTGTTTCTTCCACGGCTAGTTTTGAAGGGTTTTGTATCATGTAGCAGTTACCAACGCATGTTCTGGGTTGGAGCATAACATGCCACAGAATATTTAACTAATATTCTTTTAGCAGCTCATGTAAACGTCTTAATCGTGAGAGTAATGTCTCATTCAGAAGAAGGACTCTATGGCCGTTCATGTAAACCTGTCGTCAGCGCTTTGGTTTTAGTGAAGTCGAGCTGGCAGATGTGCAGCGTGGACAGTCTGAAGACGTTAATTTGAGGTCGGCTAACTGCACTGACACAGCTTTGTCTTATCTTGCGTGGCCAGACACATGGCTGGCAGATACAACGCATCGACTTCCTCGTTCTCTCGGAGCGCAGCCTTTCTCGCAGGAAAATTTAGAGACGCTGGGACGAATAAAAACATGACTGACACACTTTGATGGGTGGCTCTTTTTGTACAGATGATTTTAGACTGTTCTGGGGGGAGGGGTGGGGGGGTGTTCACTGCTCTGCTGCTGTAATCTGTCATCATCCTGTTCCCGCTGGATGTTTTATCACAAGCGTGGTTTAACATTTCCTACATGACATTTCTTTGTGTGCATCCTGAAGCTGCTGTTGTGTTGTGTTGTGAAGCGACTGAAAGCCTAAATGTCAAATGTGCAGGTCCTTTGTTTTTTTCTATTCAGATAACATTAGAATTGTTTTTATTTTAGTTTGAACTTCTAAAAAATCCTCCAACACTTTCATGATATTTTTAAGGTTAACTTGTGCATCGATGAAAAGACATTATTTATTAAAAAAATAAAGAATAAGTGAATACAAATAAATCAAAATATAGGAATTACATTAACAAAAATAAACACGATATGTAACATCAAATAAAATAAAAAATAAGTAATAATATAAAAGCATTAATGAATGATTCAATCTAATATGATGTTATGATCATTATTAATTAAATATATTTAAGTGAATATTTCTTTATTTCATTTTATTAAACTGGAATCAATCTATCGAAAAGAGACATTTGTGTTTGTTTAAAATCTGACTTCAAATGTAAAATAAACTAGAAACTTTCCTGTGACTCAGACACAACACTTGCTGCATGTGATCTGTTGGACTTTAAACCTGACAAACTCACCAGTGTTGAGCAGTAAAACCTCATGAAAACATTCAGTGACGTGCACGTGAAGTGAGACAAGCCAGCCGCTCTCCAGGTTTGTTCACATCCACCTGTTTGTCTTCAGCCTGGTTGTTTGCGTGTTTGCCGAGCGGTCGCTGAGCCGGAGCGCCGTCATCATTGTGCAGCGTGACATAGCGTTTTTGTTGGGTTTGGAAACAGAGAGAGACGACAGAAAGAGCTGAGGTCAGTGCTCTGGAAAGAGCGGCCGGACGGACAGCAGAGGGAAACCCAGAGTAATGTTCAGTGCAAACCTCCTGCATGAAAACCCAAACCCTGCTTTAAAGAGCTGCTTCCTCTTCAGGTTCTGGTGAGTGGAAATGAGCTGGTTTAAATAGGCGGCTTGGCCCAGAGCCTCAGCACAGAGCAGCAAAAGTTCAGTTGTTCGGATGGAGGATGCTGGAAGTCTGGTTCTTTCAGTTCCAGCTCGTGTTTATAGGATGGGCGTGGAAGCTGTTGTTGTTGTTGTAGTGTCATGGCACCTTTACAGTGTCTTTAAGCACCAAGGGTGATGACGTGGGTGTAAGTGAAGATGTGTTGGTGTGTTTCTGCCCCTGAGCTGTTGTCTCTGCTCAAGTAAACACCACACTACGTTCAAAGGTTTTTCTCTCATTTTAAACAGATCTTTTGTCACCTATATTTCTTTTGTTTTCTTTTCAAACTAATTTCCCCCCTTGGGGATCAATAAAGTCAATTCAATTCAATTCTCATTTATTACATTTAAGGATATGAGAGCTTTCATAGCACCAGTCTGACCACACGCTTTATTTTGAAAAAAGAAAAAATGTGAGCACTGAAATTTTTGATCTGATCCCAAACACAAAGTTCATTCGAGCGTCAAAGCAGAAGAGGGGAAATTGGAACAGGATTATTTTGCATTTTCGCAGCCTCAGAACAAACTGTTTACTGCTCGTTTTGTTTTTCCTCTTTCTTCCCTGGCGGTTACGTCGGCCTCTTGTTGTTCGGAGCCGTGCTCCTCTGACTGACTCAGGTTTGGCAGAGGCTCGGATGAGATCACTGGAACAGCATTGGAGCTGCCAGGCCTAATGAAGTCTGTGAAAAGCCTCGGCCATGTTCAGCTCCTGCTGCGTTTGGGGCAGAAGAATAGAAATGATCTCACAGAGTTATTAAGCACGGTGTAATTTGTTGGTAGATTTCTGACTGTTATTTAATCAGCATGTTGACTCGTTGTGTTGGACGCTGTCAAATAGGTATATGTGAGGTATATGAGTCAGACTGGTGTTGAGACATTTCTCAGGTCTTTTATAACGTTTTGTCTGATATCATCTTTCAGTCGCTGATTTCTGCTCTGGACTATCTGGCAGAAGGTTTTTTCTTAAGTGTGTGTGTGTGTGGGGGGGGGGTTAGGGTTAGGTTGGACCTCATGGGGACTAGATCCTGAGGCTTCATAATGAGGCAAAATCCAAATTCCTGAGGTTCCTGGTTAAACTTGATGTTATGATGATGGGTGAAGGCGTAAGGTTTCGCTTTGGCACAATCTCAGTTTGTCCAGTTTGTCTCTACTTTCTGTAGGCTCATTTTCTGTCCCTCTTGAATGGACTGTTTTAGAATTAGGATTTGGGTCACAATTAGGTTGAGGTCTTGAGTCCCTGAGCACCTCTTCTCGCTTGGTCTCTTGTCTTTACGATGCCTCAAATCATGATTCTCTTTCCTCTCGACTTCCGGTCCATTCGGCCTCTTTGCTCTGTCTCTGCATGAACAGTGACTCAGCAGGACACACACACACACACCTGCACACATACGCACCCAGTTAGATCCCCACCGCTGTCCCTCTTTCTCTCCATTTGTTGAAATCCTCAGCCGTCAGCCAATGCTCGCTCACATGCTCCTGATGCTGCACACGCTCGCTGCACTGCAGTGAGCCAGCACCTCAGACAGGAGGAGGGGGCTGAAGAGGGGACACGGGCCGAGCAAAGAATGCAAGTGATGGGAGGAGAGGAAGCGAAAAGGGAGAGCGAGGGAGGGAGGGAGGAGAGATGATGTAAAAACGGAAACACAATCCAGCTGAATCGCCCCTCCTCAACTTTGCTCACGTGTGTGTGCACAGCCACAAACACGGGGAGGAGGCCGTGTCTGATGCTCACGCACATCTTGTCTGGAGAGAGGCATCAGTCCATGTGTGAACTGACGTGACCTGGAGGAGCAGGGTCAGCAGGGATTTTACTGCCTTTCAGGGGGATGCTGTGCACGGGGGGTGGATGACGCCTGTTGATGGGTTCATAGATGCGGCACTGTGAGTCACCCTCTTTTATATTTGGACAAACTGTTGGATCTGTCGTGGGTTTTTTTGCACGATTGCTTTCTTCCTCCTGGCGTCCCTACGTGCAAAAACACGCTCCCCTCCCCTTCCCATGTGCACCCTCCTCTGTGTGTATTATCTGACAGCTCGGTCCAGCAGGAATTATTCCGCTTTACTGCTACGGATCTGATTATGTAAGAGTGGAGAGCTGTGTGGCTGCTGCGACCTTGTGCACTGTCAGCACACAGGGCTGCTTCTGTTGTCCTGCCATGTCTGTCTGCAGAGGGATTAAAGGAATTTTCGATTTGTAATCGGTGCCATGTAGCCGGTGCTCGGGTTCGTCTGCTCGGTCTGTTCGTGTGAGGAGCCGGTGAGTGGCAGCCCGAGAGGAGAGACCTGTGTTTGTGCATGTGTGTGCAGGTGTACAGTGATTTAAATATTAGAGGCAGACAATGTACTTCCTCCTCATGCTGATATATGTGTGTGCTTCAAGATGTTTTAAAACCTCTTCTTAAAACTTCTCCTTCGATGTTGGATTAGGTTGTGAGGAGGGTTTTGTGTGAGGTAACTTGCTGTGTCTGTTTCAAATGCTAATCCAGCTCTGTTCCCAGTGGACAGAAACAAACAGCATCATTACTATTTAGCTTCTCACAGGGGTGACATGTTGGAAAACGTAGGTAATAACCCATAACCCACAACAAAAATCTTCATCCTCTTCCCTCGTGTCTTCAGGCCAACAGACGCCCTACACCGCAGGTACAGGCGAGAGGTATATGAGAGAGAGAGATTTAATGAAAATAGAATGGAGAGGAGGAGAGGAGGAGAAAGAAGAAAAGTCCCTGAGGGCTTCCTCTCCTCTTCAGTGTGAGGAGACAATAAAAGCACTGACACACTTTCAGTGTCTAAGTTCGCTGCCAGATAATGTTACAGGACAGAAGAGACAGTCGTGACATAATGTACAAAGATGCTTTTGAATTAAAAACAGGTCACATTGGACGTCTGCAGGATAAAAAAAGAATCTGTGTGAATATTGTTCCTGTGCAAAGCATTTTATTTTGGTGCTTGCAGCTTCCTGTTCCTCACATGTGCTGCGCAGTGAGTGCTTTTCATCTACTTAATCATCAATTATTTATGACCTAAAGTGCTTTCTATGACAAACGCAGAGCTCCAGTGCAGCTCAGACACAAGCCCTGCTGCCAGCTCTGGGGGTCGAGACCTCTGGAAATCTGCACCACACTGAAATGAGGAAACTTTCTTTTTCTTTTTCCAATATTCCTCCAAGTTTGACCCCAGGACTCGCCTGATAGATCAGCTGAGCCATTCTCAGTGGTGACTCTGGAAGATGACATTTTCTGGAGGTGGTTCACATATGAAGCACGTTGCAGGGGATTGTACAAAAGCAGACGGCTGTGTGGAGCAATCAGGTGGTGTCTGGGTGGAACATGCAGGAGGCAGGATGCAAAGTGGAAATTCAGCAGAGGGAATCAGGGAATCGCATGTTTTTGTTTGCTGTCTGTTGGCCATTATCAAGTCCCATTGTCTCTCTTTCCAAGTTGACGCCTTTGTCTGTGTCCTCTCTGTTCGGAGCGCCTCTTATATCACATCCTGAGATATTCATATTGTTGGCTGGTTGTGTTTGAGAAGCTGAAGGCACTGATTGATGAGTCTGCTTGTGTATTTCCATGTCCTGGAAGGAAGCAGGTATTTTTTTTCCCTCAAGTCCCAAACTTTGATCTTCCCCACCCACAGGTTTCCTCCTGGCGCCACGGAAGGTCACCGCCGCGAACGTTACGATCGCTCCGCTCCGTCCTCACTTTGTCTCTGTGCCGCTCTGCAGGGTGCAGGGAAAGAGGAAGCGTGACTCGTATGTCAGAGTTTTGAGATGGCCAGTGAAGGCTCCACTCTCCCCAGCCCCGTGGTCCGTCAGATCGACAAGCAATTCTTGATCTGCAGCATATGTCTGGACCGCTACGAGAACCCCAAAGTGCTGCCCTGCCTGCACACCTTCTGTGAGAGGTCAGTCCAGTTTCATGTTGATTCCAAAGGGAGAGCACTTACGCAGATCCTCAATAGAAGTTTTCTGGAAATAGTCCAGAAATGTATTGACTGCTATCATAAATTATTTTTGACAGATAGATAGAGACAGAGGGATAACGCTAGATAAATGGCATTATCATGATATATTCCATATATTCCAAAGATTTGAACCTCTACAGGGGAAGTTAAAGGTCAAATATCTAATCATTCGTGACTAAATGATGATGTCGAAAGCATCACACACACACTCATCGATGCTCCAACCCCCAGGTGCCTGCAGAACTACATCCCGGCCCACAGCCTCACACTGTCGTGCCCCGTGTGCCGCCAGACCTCAATCCTGCCGGAGAAGGGTGTGGCGGCATTGCAGAACAACTTCTTCATCACCAACCTGATGGACGTGCTGCAGCGGGAGCCGGACAGCTGCAGCCAGGAGGCCGCCGTGCTCAACAACATCACCGCTGTGGCCACAGGCCAGCTGCTCTCCTGCCCCAACCATGGAGGCAACGTGAGGGCCGCACTCACCGCCATATGCTTCACACACATGAAATCACGTCAGAATCCTAATGACTGGAATATTGTAATATTATGTCAAAATGCCGGTGGTGTTAAAGGAATGTTGGCAGACCCTGTTTGTATGGGAATCCAATAATTGTCACAATACTTTATTCAGTTGGATGAAAAGTCCCTTGATTTGATTTTTTCCTTGTCTGGATGGAAGTGGTGGACTACACTCAACCCCATATTTATGGCTAATGTTAACGTTCCTTTGCTAGGTCATGGAGTTTTACTGTCCTCCGTGTGAGACAGCCATGTGTCAGGAGTGCACAAGCGGCGAACACGGAGAACATCCAACCGTGCCTCTCAAAGACGTCGTGGAACAACACAAGGCCTCGCTGCAGGACCAGCTGGACGCCGTCAAGAAGAGGTGCGTGGCTCTCTGTGTAGCACGGTCGTACATCTCCGCTGGTTTGAACAGCAGCCAGGATCTACACACGGCAGATCCTCTGCGTGATGGAATGAATGACCTCACCACAGCCCCCCCCTGCTCTGCCTCTCCGGCCCCAGGTTACCGGAGATCGAGTCGTCCCTGCAGATGCTGTCGGAGATCCTGCAGCAGCTCACCGGTCAGAAGAGCTCCATCGAGGACGACATCCACACCACGTTCGACGAGCTGCAGAAGACCCTCAACGTCCGCAAGAGCGTTCTGCTCATGGAGCTGGAGGTCAACTACGGCCTCAAGCAGAAGGTGGGGTGTGACCCAAACAAGCAACACTCCGAGACGTCGGTCGTATCAGTTATCTTAAGTCTTGTTTGGGTTCTGCAGTTTTTATCTGGGACCAGACGTTATCAAGCTGTTTTCAGGGCATTACAGGAAAGCACTGGCCTTCTTTGAATTTATTTTGGGAAAGCACTTAACCTGTCACAGCTCAACTCATCATCTCTTCATAGCAGTTCGCTGTTGTCGGCGTTGGGCTCAGCTGGGCTGACAGGCGATTAACAGGCATCAAGACAGTGGGGGGGGGGGGGGGGGGGGGGGGGGGGGGGGGGGGGGGGGGGGGGGGGGGGGGGGGGGGGGGGGGGGGGGGGTTGCTGCCCCACCCTAATCCAGACGACCAATCAGCTGGTCTGCTTCAGAGCCTGGAAGTCTGGGAGCTGCGTCACATGAGCCACTAATGGTTTACTAGTCTGTCATAACAGTGAGATGTGAGAGTTGCTGCAGCGGAAGCTAGGTGGAGCCAGCTCACTGTATGTACAGTGGGACTCCGGCTGGTAAGGGTGTGTCTTCAGGAGCAGCAGGGAAAAGAGCTTCTCCTCCAGCAGCGACGCCAGCAGAAGTGCGTTCAGAGCCGCAGTGTGTGAATGAGAGGAGGAGGGCAGTAGGAGACTGGGGCTGATGGATTAATGGCCTCTCTCGCTGGGGAAGATTGTGACCCTGAGATGAGGGTGAGTGTTTTGGTGATGTAATGAGTGCGTTGTTATTTCCAGGAAAGAGGAGAAACAGCTGTAAGAGTGGCAACAACAACAAGCATGAGTTGACATGCAGCGTTCAGGGGCATCACGTGATCTAAATGTGACTCATGTCACAAGCGTAGGCCATATATTTGTTGTTACGAACCGTGAAACCACACACATCCAGCAGGTGTCAGAGGGTCCAGACGTCACGTCGACAGTCCAGTGTCATGAGAAAATGTGTTGAAGGGGTCAGACGTGGTGTTGCTGGCGATAGAGAATGATGCTGTTGTTATCCGGAACTTCACTGACAGACTCTGCTCGTCACCACATGATGACGTGACCTCATCTTACAGACACTCTTCTGTCTCTCCGCGCTCTGTAGCTTCGGCTTTGCGTTTCTGACAGTGAGCTCTTCAGTTCGCGTTTGAGCAACAACAACAACAACACGCTGTTTGTTTTGCCACCACCTTTGTGCCGAGACGCGATGTCGCGCCCTTAGTGCCGACAAATCACGTTCCAGATTTGATTTAGATTCTGCAGCGTTCTTTTCGCTTGTTGTGAGAGGAATACAAAGAAGAATGTACTTTACTTAATGGGATTATATTTAGATTTTTGGGTTTTCCTTTTCAAATATAACATTCTAGCCACACTGGCTCTCTGTGACAAGGGGGTGCAAGACAACCCGTTTCATTTTTAAAAAGGATCATTAAGGAAGATGAAGAAGTTAATTTAATCTCAAGCTCTTTCCATAAATGATATAATATAATTGTCTTAGACAGACACACTGACCCTGCTGCCCCCTGGTGTTCTGTGTGTGTCAGGTGCTCCAGGCCCAGTTGGACACGCTGCTCCAGGGTCAGGAGGGCATCAACAGCAGCTGTAACTTCACGGAACAGGCCCTGAGCCACGGCACCGAGGCCGAGGTGCTGCTGGTGAAGAAGCAGATGAGCGAGCGCCTCATCGAGCTGGCCAGCCAGGAGCTGCCTCTGCAGCCCGGCGAGAACGACCAGCTGGACTTCCTGGTGGAGACAGACGGACTGAAGAAGTCCATCCACAACCTGGGCACCATCGTAACGACCAACGCGGTGGCCTCTGAGTCTGTGGCCACGGGCGAGGGGCTGCGCCACTGCGTGGTGGGCGTTCCCACCTCCATCACCGTCACCACTAAAGACAAAGATGGAGAACTGTGCAAGATGGGCAACGCCGTCATAACCGCAGAAATCTCCTCGCCTGACGGCAGCAGAGGTGAAGGAGAGATACTGGACAACAAGAACGGCACTTACGAGTATCTGTTCACGGCCCCGAAGGAGGGGAACTTTAACTTATCGCTACGTTTGTACGACCAACACATTAAAGGAAGCCCCTTTAAGATCAAGGCCACCAAGTCCATCGACGTGTCACCCACGTCAGACGGCGTGAAGAAGAGGCTGAAGTCTCCGGGCAGCGGCCACGTCAAGCAGAAGGCCATCAAGAGGCCGGCCAGTATGTACAGCACCGGGAGGAGGAAAGAGAATCCCATCGAGGACGACCTCATCTTCAGGATCGGTGAGAGACCAATCAAATCCGAACAGGTCAAGTCAAGTAAAGGCTACATACTTTGAATTCATACAGGTTGCAACAGATGGAGTATAGACCCATCAATCAGTTAACTCCAGAAAGATAGAAAGAGGGCACATATTGATGACACGTGTTCATGGCTACAGGAACAAAAGGGAGAAACAAAGGGGAGTTCACGAACCTGCAGGGAGTCACCGCCTCTCTGGGGAAGGTTCTGATCGCAGACAGCAACAACCAGTGTGTGCAGGTAGGACGATGATGATGAGCCCTGCCCCCGGTAAACAGATGATGGAGGATGAAGCTGGAGGTCATGGTGGAGCTTCGCCCAGTTACAGTTAAAACTGCTGATGATAAAATCCTCCTGTTCTGATTGTGGTGGGCACAGATTTTCTCCAACGATGGCCAGTTCAAGAGTCGATTCGGTATCCGCGGCAGGACGCCGGGTCAGCTGCAGCGGCCGACGGGGGTGGCCGTCCACCCCAACGGCGACATCATCATCGCCGACTACGACAACAAGTGGGTCAGCATCTTCTCGAGTGAGGGCAAGTTTAAGGTGAGTCACAAGGTTTTATGCTCACGTGAAACTGTATTTTCATTTTAAACTGCGCTCACCCATAGAGCCCCGCAGTTACTTCCTGGTAAAATTAACACACATTAAAACACACATCTTGTGTGAATCTTTGGCCCTGAACAACAGGAGCTAACATTTTTCAGTATAAATAACTGTAGTCTGAGGATTTAATGCAGGAATTTGTCCTGATTTCCTTCTGACATTTACAATCCTGGTGCACCAGTGAAATGTTAGAGGCTGTGGCCGGGGGCCCAGTCGCTGAATCTTCTCTTAGGCTCATCACAATGTAAATTAACCGTTATTCATATCTGAGTCTGAGTTGTTGAGTCATAAACTTTCCTGCCGCAGAGCAAGATCGGCTCGGGGAAGCTGATGGGCCCTAAAGGAGTGTCGGTGGACAGGAACGGCCACATCATCGTGGTGGACAACAAGGCGTGCTGCGTCTTCATCTTCCAGCCCAACGGCAAGCTGGTCACCAAGTTCGGTAACCGTGGCAACGGGGACAGGCAGTTTGCAGGTACACTCAATGGTAATACGTTGCACTGCCCCCTACAGTCATTCTGCAGCCTGTGCATGTGGAATGAGGACTCAGTCCTGGACACATAAAGACTGTCTCATCGTCCTCTGACCACTGAGTGTTTATGTCTCCACAATGACGGCACGCCGTGGCATCATGTTTTCATGCCGTCCACATGTCCGTCCATCTGATCCATTCTTGTGACACCATAGTTCCAGGAAGCCCTGAGGGTTTTTCTTAAAAAAAAAAAAACATTCTCACAAACATTCTCTTGAACTCGAGAAAGAAGTGATTTTATTTATTCAGAATTCAATTTTCCTCCAAGCAGCATGTTGGACCACTGAACATGACTAATTGAATTTTTCTTTCATTTTTCTGTTTTGATTTTCCTAAATTCATCATCTACTTAAAAAGCTGCACGTCGTGGCTTCGGTTCGCTAACTGTTGCTACAACCTCCTTCAAGATCAGAATTTGTGTCTGAGAAACTGCTCGATTGCTTTTTTTCAGGTCCTCATTTTGCCGCCGTCAACAACAACAATGAAATCATCGTGACTGATTTCCACAATCACTCAGTGAAGGTAAGTTCAGCTCAAGGTCTGAACGGCGCCTGGTGTTTTACGTGCTTGACGTTTGTTCATATTTGCAGGTGTTCAACACAGAGGGAGAGTTCCTGCTGAAGTTTGGCTCTAACGGGGAAGGGAACGGCCAGTTCAACGCGCCCACAGGCGTGGCAGTGGATGTTAACGGGAACATTATCGTCGCAGACTGGGGCAACAGCAGGATTCAGGTCAGGAAAACACAAGTATCCTCATGCGGATCACACAAGCTGTGTCCTGGTTGGGCTAAATGTACACTGCAGCATTTCGCTGGAAGCCGTACTGCAGATGTCTGATCTCTGGTGTTTGGTTCATGTGACAAAATCAGTCAAAATAGTTTTGACAACATCGCCCCCTGCTGTACGATACTTCCCACAATATACTGTATACGTGAATGGTGCTGCATATATTATATAAATGTAATTGTAATGCAATTAATTAGTAATGTAATTATTGCTTAGTTATGATAGTGTTTTCAATTTACATTATTTTACTTTTCTGTATTCATAAATTTATTGAAGGGACGGTGCTTCTGTCTCTCAGGTGTTTGACGGCAGTGGTTCGTTCCTCTCGTACATCAACACGTCAGCAGACCCCCTGTACGGCCCTCAGGGTCTGGCTCTCACCTCTGACGGACACGTTGTGGTCGCAGACTCTGGAAACCACTGCTTCAAAGTCTACCGCTACCTGCAGTAGCCCTTCTCCCTCTGACGCACACTCTGCACACCTGTGCATTAATACACACACTAGTAGTACAGACCGACCAGCACATTTTGTACTCACTCATTCATCCTAGAATCGCGCTGTTGTTGTGCCATCTGTTTCACTGTTCTCCACGAGGAGACAAACCAGGGATGATTCTGTGTGACGTGAATGAAGCAAGAGGATCTGTTTCTGACTGAGGTGTCACACATTCACCCGTTATTCACATTCCATCGCTGATTTGAGAAGCAAAGCTTTAGTCCTGTACATAATGTTAGAACTTTGATTTGTTGTGATATGGAAGGAAAACTGGAAAATGATACTGTTGCACTTGTTCAAAAAAATGGTTGGGCACTGTTTTAAATGAGAGTTAAATTAAAGCAAAGAAAATCACCCGAAAGCTAACAGGAAACTATAAACAGTTTCAGTAACTGCAGCTTCCTGTTAAATGCTCCTCACATTTTGCCTGTTCAACATAAAAGACAAAAATATCCCAGTAGGTTTCAGGCTATTTTCCAGCATGATAAGGCATCTCTGTGCATGCTAATATCGCTAATTAACACCTGAGAAGCTACTTTGCACATTATAGACATTTATTTCAAGCACTCTTGGAACAACGTCAACAAGAGAAACTTTTAATAGAGGCACTGTTTCAATTGCAATACTTCTGTGTGTGTGTGTGTGTGTGTGAATAAGTGACGAGTCGGTGTTTTCATCTCTTAAAATTTACAGAAACACAGGGTTTTGTGTGTGCAAGAGACACGAGAGAGAGAAAGAGTGTGTGAGTGTTGTGATGAATGAAAGTATTACACATGCTGACTTCTGCTGTGTAAGCAGCCTCTTGACTTTACGACTTAAACAATCTGCTGTGATTAAGTGCATCATTTTAGGATTTGCTGCAGAACCATAGTGAATAGCTGAAGTGCTAAATATAGACTGAGAAACATGAGTCAGTCCTCACTCACAGGGTTAGTTCATCGCGCTGCAGCGTACATCCCACACAGACTACTGGACTGTGATCACCTTCCATCCTCTCCACCTGCTCTCACATCTTTCAAGGAAAAATAATCTGTAGACGTAACAAGTTGTAGATGCAATTTGTAGTTTAACAGTGTGCTGTGAAAATGCACTGTGCTGCTATCTGAAAGCCTTGGTCAAAAACTGTTTGTCTTTACACAACATTTTCATCAGGTGTCCTGAATTCGGTCGTTTATTTTCTACACAGTTGTGTTAAATTATTTGTTTTCCATTGTCTTGTTTGTATTTGTAATGCCAAATGGAATTAAAGTGCCCATAGAAAAGATGGTTGTTTGAAATCTATTCATTTCTGTTCCAGCTAACCATTGCTGGACCACCGATGCTCCATGTCCTCACCAGATTTTCGGTTTACAAACGCTTAAGCGGTGTGGTACGCTTAAGATTAAGTCTTGTTAATTCCTATTCTGACAAAATCTAATCAACGGGACTTTGACCATAGTTCAGAATGGGTATCACAAGACTGAAATCACATGACTTCATGGGGGTGATGTTGCAGAAGGGTGCGGGGCAAGTGTCAATGAAATCAATTAGTTTATCAAATTTAAAAGATAATGAGAGACAGCATGCTTTGAGTAATCTGGGAGTCACTGAAGTTCTCTAACTGGGAATATTTACAGTGTAGAATTAGTTCTACCGATGTCAGAGTGTAGTTGGACAATACATTTTATCCATGTCAGTTCATATATACATATAGATACCGACACACACACACACACTCTTGGGTTGAATCCAATATTTTGTACCATGATTTTGCAATTTACGAGGAGTATTGAAGGCATCATGCTGACGTCATATCCATCCGCGGGAAAATTCAGAATATGACGTCTGACTTCCTGGGATGTAAGAGACGCGAAGAAGAAGAGGAGGACGTGCCGCGGCAATTTGCCTCTTAATAATCACAACTATCCGTAATACACAATGGTGAGTAAATGTTTACGCTCATCAGCTGTTTGCGCGACGCTGCCCGGGGTTAGCATTAGCTAATAGTTAGCATTTACGAGTGAGCGACTAGCGATCACACGATACATTCAACAATCTGTCGCCCCCTTTACGTGCTATTGAACCCTCAACGGCACTGCCCACTGTTCACGGCAGATATTCAAACAGCAGCTTTATTTATATGAACGACTATATAACTATGTGACTATGTGAAAACCAAGATGGAGCCATGTTGCGCTTCTTCTTCGTCGACTTTAGTGTTGCTCTCTGCTGACACGGGTGGCTGCAAAGTATAGTACAACAACACTACGCGCAGCTTGTTCAGGATCTAGTTCTGATAATTGAAGAGTTGAGAATACTTCTTGTCGCTTTCTGCATTATAGATGTAGAAAATCCTTCGCTCCGGAGTTATATAATGTCATGTTACATGTTCTGCTACAGTCAAAGAAGAAAGGACTGAGTTTGGAGGAGAAGAGAACTCGCATGATGGAGATTTTCTTTGAAACGGTGAGTTTTCTCATTTGCACACAATGAAACGAGCACCACACTGATCTGTGTACTTGTATGTATTTATGTATTTCTGTAAGGCTTCTGCAGCAGCGGTGATTTATTGATGCATTGATTGATAACTTTTGTAAAGGCCCGCAGCCTCAAAGGCTGCAGGTGCGTGTGCCTGTTCCTGAGGGGAGGGAGGGAGGGAGGGAGGGAGGGTGAGTGGAAATGAGGTAACCTGGCTGCTTAGTTTTTAAAGAAACTTGCCCTTGCACCCTGCTGTTTGTTCACTGGCTGCAGGCTACAGACGACAAAGGTAACAGCAGATAATCATCCCAAACACAGCATAACAATAGAAAGAAAATAAGTGGTTACTTTATAAAACGAGAGATTGTGCTCTAAGAAACTCTTGAGCAGTATAGCTTTAAGAAACGCCGCTTATATGTCCCTTGGCAACATTAGCCAGCTGCTCCCGGGGCATCCTGAGGCCTTTGTTCTGGGTCCACCATTGGGTCTGTAGTAAATTCTGTGCTGACACCCAATTGAAGGAGCTGAGGAGGCAAATACACCAAGCACCTCTCAATGTGAAGAAGCAGTAGCTGTCATTGGCTGGTCGATAACGATAAAAACAATATGAAGAAAGAAAAAAGCATAAAGAGATTTTAAGCATTTTCACACTACATACAATAGTTTGTTTATCAATACATAAGTGTAATAATTTAAATAATCATTAAAATAAATCTTCCATCATTCTGAAAAATACATGTTCTCTCCCTCATTCTAGAAAGACGTGTTTCAGCTGAAAGACATCGAGAAGATTGCCCCTAAGACAAAGGGTATATGTGAGTAACTTTAATGATCTGCTTTGATCCGTCTTTAATATTTGTCTGCAGTAAAAATTTTTGGGGCTTATTTAATTTAATTGTATGACTTTTTGTCCCACATCATTACTGAGCGTTTTCTAAAGCAAAGTATACTTTAAAAAAAAACATTTCGCTACAGCCCAGTGCACCTAATCAGTACTAGTACTCACATGTACATATTTTTCCTTTTAATCTTATATTAAAATTGACTTGTCAACTGAATGGTTTGTGTTTCATCACAGGACATGAAATGAACTGAAGTGATTAGTTACACAGTGTTTTTGTATTTACATTGCTACCTTAAGTATTTTTTTGAGACATGCACACATGCAAATATTGAACATAAAAGAAAGAGTTGTTGTGGGGTCAAAGGTTATTTTACCTCTGTTTGCTCACTTCTATACTCCTCTTTCAACTTCTGTTCCACCTTCAGGCATAAACATAGCTGTGACCTGTTTGCGGTATTAACTGTGGCAACCTGAATTAGCTGTTATCATCTTCACTTTGTTCAGTCTGTGTGAGCACAACCAGACTTATCACCAGCAGTAATCTCATATTGCAAAGTGCAGCTGAAAGGGTTTTAAATAAATAAAACACATTCTCTCTCTCTCTCTGTGTAAATATAGAGCCTTACATTACGAGTATCAGGGGAGACTGTGTGAAAACAGGAGGTTTTAAAGTGCTCACTCTTGCAGAGGAACAGATCCATGTTGTGTCTCCGAGAGAATTGAGGAGGGGTTTTGGTTTTTAAACTGGACGAAACATTAATCTGCTGTAACTGGATCTTGTTGCTGTGATTAAAAGCACATGTTCCTGACCCCTGTACTGGGGCATAATGTGGTTACTGAGTGATGGGGGAAGGGGTGGGGGGGCTACAAGAGCTCAACATTTTGGGCACCTTTTGCGGTAGAGGAGGAGAAAATGTGAGAAAGGGGCCAAGCGAATGATCTCAGCGGCAAGAACCCATGAGTAACTGTAACGAGTGGTTTTAAAAGGGGCAGAGAGTTCAATGAAAAGCAAAAGCAAGAAAAAGGCACGGAAGAGTGTGAAATGCAGCGTCCAGCGCAGAAAGAGCGTGGTTGTTCCATCCAGAATGTTTCGCTTTCAGTCCTCATTTTGACTTTTGCTGATGTTCAACATCCTCTCAGGACTCCAGCCCCGCACCACAGCAGATTAGCTCTTTCAGTTTCACAGTGCAGCGGCTGAGCTAACGTGTGGGAGTATCGCATTTCACCACTGACAGTGTTCAAGATGTAACTCTGCTCTATTACATCCTCACATGCAGCGCTCTCTCTCAGATAAATATAAACCGGCCAGATATGCTGTAGATGTGTGGGTTTATTTTTCTGAGCAGTTGCCAGGAGAACATACAAATGAGCATACAATGAGACCTGTTTTTGGTATAATATGGCATTCTGCTCAAATTTGCATTGTCAGATCTAAGTCTCCTCAGCTTGAATCGACCTCACCTTCTGTTTCAGCTGTTATCAAATCAGTAATCCACATATAGCATCATCTCTGGGAACTGAATGTAATGAAGGCAAATCAAGCTCACTAAAGGTGTCCTTTCCTCTCTCTGCCTCTGCTGCCTTTAGCTCCAATGTCTGTGAAGGAAGTGCTGCAGAGCCTGGTGGATGACAACATGGTGGACTGTGAAAGAGTGGGGACGTCCAACTACTACTGGGCCTTCCCCAGTAAGGCCTTAAATGCTCGCAAGCACAAACTGGAGGAGCTGCAGAAACAGGTGAGGCCTCACAGACTCGCCTGATATCTCAATATCTGCAGATCCTAATAAATGGAACCTGAGAATTGAGCTGTCTGTTCTCAGAGTTGTGGTGAAAGTGGGGAGTTTCACACCAGCGTGCTGTGTTATGTAAGATACATCAGCAGAGAGATGAACTGAGAGGAGAGGCAGCAGAAAATAAGGACACATACATAAAGGGATTAAAGGTGCAGTTTCTTCTTTGACTTTAGTTTACAGTAAATGGCACTGACACTTCCACTAACTGAAAGTAAAGAAAGTGAAAACGGGAAGAACGTTCCTCTTACTAAAAACAAAAGCAACATTTGAATCATGAGAACTTTCTTTATGTGTTGTTGTTTTGTTTTAGATCTGAATTCAAATCAGTTTAAACTCTAAATGTCTCACTTGGTTGAGAGATTTTTTTTTTCTCATCAGCACTCATATTTGAATATTCAGTTATCTGTGATGACCCACTTCCCTCTCCCACTGCATGGCAGGCAGATGGTGTGAGGGTGGCGACTTCACACACTGCATTGGCCACCAGAAATGTAGGACAAAAGTTAAATGTCATGAAGCCACAATCTGTCTCCAGATAATGACACATGGTTTTATAATATGAAATAATACACTGTGCAGCCATAAGACACCACACAATATCTTGCATGTTATGTTTGAATGGAAGCCTCTATTTAAGACACTAATATAAATTAGAATCCTGGATGCAAAGATATGAGAAGTGATTATTTTCAGCATAGTAGCTCCTTCTGCCAGTTTAACTCAAAAGCTACAAAGTTTGACAGAGGCAAAAACACGAGCACCAAGCTGACCGCTGTGCTCATTTTCTAATTTGACAATGGAGTCCGTTTTATATAACTGATCCTATTCTTAAAAAGAACATATCTAATATGGTCTTGTTAAGTCTGTGATGTTTTGGTAAATTCATTCATCACATAACAAGATTGTACTTTTAGGTAAGTTAATTGACAATGATGGATTACTCTAGAAACCCTCTTCATCTAACAAGAATAAATCAAAGGCACTCAACAACGTGCCCAACTTTAGACTTGTTTTCAACTGAAGTGGAAAACGTTGGTGCTTTTCTTTTTTAAATCCAAAATCAAAGCCGTCAAAGACTTTAGCTCCATTGGAATATATTGGGAAGCAATTCTGATTTATTTCATGAAATCTTATTAAGTTGTGTATTCATATGAATTACGTCGTACCTCTTAAATAGAAATTCATTTAACATCAATCATTGTAATTCAGTTAACGTTCTTCTTTTAAGATATCTGATGCCAAACAGAGAAAAGTGACTCTACAGAAAGCAGTTGAAAAGGCAAAAGTTGGACGTCAAGATACAGTAAGAAGAGTTTTGCTTTATATGATTCTGTATTTTTAACATGCAGTGCATTAAATCAAATGAACGATGATCATACACTGATCTGTGTGATCTGTGCAGAAAGAGAGAAGCTCCCTCCTGAAGGAGCTGCAGGCGCTGAGAGAGGAGCGGACTCAGCTGCAGGCCGACATGGAGAAGTACAGAGAATGTGACCCAGAAGTTGTCGAAGAGATGAGTGAGTAAAAACACACACAGCTTCAGTACAGTCGTGTTTTTTGTTTTATTGCAGGGCCTCTTTACTGACCACACATACATGACAGTTTACAGAGGTTTAGATCTCTCTGGTCAGTCATATACCGTATCTAGTTTTTATGGCACTCGACAAACAAAGCAGGTTGGAGAAGGGTTGTGAAAAGAAACCATTGTTTTTGTTGAAAACAAAACGAAAAATGAAAAGAGACTAATTGGAAAAACAGACGGAGCACTGGGTTCTGACATCCAGAGGCTCACAGAGGCAGATGGTGCTGTTCTGCAACCAGTGGAAATCTTTTATACAAACAAGTGGAGTAAACACTCAAGAACCAAAGCACCTGAGGAGTTTATGACTCAAACAGTAACATGAAAGCTTTTTTAAATCCGCTGTTGCTTCCTGTAAATCCCATATAATGTTATGATAAAATAAAACCTTCATTTAGTCTGCGGACATCAACATTTTCACCTTTTTTTTAAAAGATTAAGAACAAACTTAGATCAGTTACGTGAGCCAGCATTCAAACCCCCCCCCCCCCCCCCCCCCACCACCACCCCCCCCCCCCCCCCCCCCCCCCCCACACACACACACGGTTCACTCATCGCTATTTTATATAATGATACAGCTCTACAGTATGCAGACATCCAAATGCATTATGGGAAGCAACTGAATCTAAATGCTTAAATCAATGAAGTCGATCACTCTGCTCCTCCCACAGCTCCCTCAGCCGGCTCTGTCGCATTCCTGCACCTCACCTACACTTCATCCCCATGCACCAGCCAGGAGGGCGTTCACATACTCACCCACAGCCATGTGTCCCAACGCCTGACTTTAGCCTGCTCTGATTGGTCGGAGGGGCGAGGCTCGCTCACTGCTGCCAGGTTTTTTTGTTGAGCCTGAGCTCTTGGAGCTTTTAACAGAATAAAGTATTAACTGAATAAAATCGAGAAAAAGTCAGATATTGTAGCTTTAATTCAAGTTACATGTTGACTGGGTGCATGTACCACTTTTTTATGTAAAAGTGAACAGAAGTACCTCTCCAGGTAATTCAAGTTAAAGCTCCATTGAAACAGCTTAAAGATCCAATGAAACAGTGGTTATCTTGGGTGAAGGTGTCCAGGTGTCATTAACAGCCATTTGTAATATTACTGCTGGGCAACAGATTCAGACTTTCCCAAGATAAAAGTCGAAATTGTGAGCGAAGAAATGAGAACTTACCCACCAATCACTCGACATTTTCCATCCTCCCTCTCTTCTGATTTTAACATTAGTTTTTCAGTTTTATTATCAGAATAAAGGAACCTGTTAACTTCTGACTCCTCAGCTCAAATACGTATATATGATAAAGTTAAAAGCTTTAAAGACAAAACCAGGTTCACTGAAAACTACTGATGCTGATGCAGCTATTAATGGTATTTCAAGCATCCCATGCAGCTTTTTTTCATGATTCAGGGCGTGTGACAGTTTTTGTACACGTGTAGTTAAGGTGTCATAAAATGTCTGTTTTGTTTACCTGCTGCTCCCAGTGTTGCATCAGACGTTCATCTAATGTTCTCACACTTTTTTTCCATTGCAACGGGACATATCTCATCTGCTTACAGTCACTCCCCTGCAGATTCACAGGTATCTCAAACCAAAAATGCCCATTGCACATAGCACTTGAAGTTAATACTTAGTTAATATAGCTACCGTGCACTTCAAAAGCCGCATGACAAATGACTTGTCATGTTCAAGACATACAAATATTAAAAGGTTTTTGTTCATTAGAGGAATATCACGACTCTTTAAAAACACACATTTAATCAGAAGTGTAGCCAAAAAAATATAGCCAAAGAATATTTCAAATGTAAAAATGTTTGATGTTTTTTTGGCCTCAGGTCTTGGTCATTATCTTTCCCAATCTGGCCCCTCTAACTGAAAATGGCTTTTACTCTAAACCCTAAACTTAAAAAAAGTGAAACTGGTATTTAATGAGGCATTGATTCTGTACTCTTTTTCATTTATCACCATTTCCAGTTGAACTACACCACTACACCACCCGCACATGAGAGCGTTGTGTGCACGACTCGATGATATGTCTACACCTGAAGGGCTTATACTGAACCTGCAGAGTGGGCTAGCTCAGACCTGTTTATGCAGATGCGAAACTCGTTGGTTTGGAGAAGCGTCTTTGAAGCACGTGTCTGTTCAGATGCTGCTGCAACAACAATATACGGTTTAACCACTTCTCACAGGAAAGGGATATTGGGAGAATAGATAGATAGATAGATAGATAGGTACTTTATTTATCCCAAACTGGGAAATTGAGGTGTAACAGCCGTGAAGTAGTCAACAAAAAAAGATATTTACAATTATAAATAAATTCTATACAACAGAGGGAGCAGCAACCGGTCAGGTCAGAATAATCCAAATACTTTGAAGTTAAAAGCACGTTTTTGTTTTGAATTGTATTTTAGAATTAGATAGACTTTGGTCGTGTGCATATTTCTCATTAGGCCACACCCAGCGTACTAGGCGTTCTCACTTTAATCACCTCTGAAAACCCAAGTGCTGGCGACAGAGTGAACAGACAACATTTTTGATGCAATTGCCACACCTCTGCAAGTAAGATGTTGCGGTAACAGGTGGGGCTACCTGAGCGTTTGAGCAGATCCAAACAGAGGTTATTCTGCTGGGTCCCTCCCACTTTGAGCTGCTGCTAATAATCGTGACCATCAGCTTCAGTTTTAACTGTGCCATTGTAATTAAAGGATAAAATAAACAGCGAAGGTGTGGATGCTGTTTTACCTGCAGAGGCTCATTCCAGCAGCTGAGATGAATGCAGCAAATAATTAAGTTGGCTTTTTTCCCTGTCGTGGCTGCTTCATCAACATCTGTGATTAATTACCATGGACTCAGTAACAGGTTATTTTTAAGTACTGGTCAAAGGGAACGAGAATATTCTGCTGCAGTTAAGGGCTCAGTTTTATAGATCATCAAGTATATCTCTCCGAAACTGGGCTGTTCAGTTACAGCACATTGTTCAGGTTACACAATGAGCTCAAGGCCAGCTCTGGTTGCAGTGAAGTGAATACCACTTACAGTATTGGTACAGCTGTCCAGCAATCGCATCACTCACCAAACTTTCTTTAATCGTTTGTGGTGCCAGTATTTGTATGTTACCGCAAACTGTGCAATTTTACAGCTTTTGTGGCAGGGAATATTTCAGCTCTGACGTTAGCCTTTCCCCTGAGCGTTCACATAAGCCTTTATTATTCAGTCAATCAATCAAATGTATTTGTATAGCTCATAATCACAAATTGCATGTAATTCTGGGCTTCAACAAGCCTGTTGTTACAGTGAAATGTAAAAACTACCTGAAGGACTGATGCATTTGATTTGTGCTTGTTGTTTTCAGGGAAGTCAAATGTCGTAGCTAAAGAAGCTGTCTCCAGGTGGACAGGTAAGCATCTTTAGTTTAAAATACATAGATGGAATTATAAAATGTGTGGAATTACAAAAATATATTGATTTATTCCATTATATTGTTGGCAGCAAGTCATGATGATCTATTAATGATAATGAATGTAATTGTATTTAATGATTTCAAAGGGACATATTTCTTTTATTATGACAGTGAATCAACACCTGAATTTTCAGCATGGTTTTAGCCTAACATTAGCTGGGAATGGCTCATTCCATTGATAACTCACTTGGCTTTGTGTCCAGCATGTCACCTCCTGGCCTTCAGCACTTAGTCTCTCTGTGTGCATTAGTTGACCTCAGTGGTATCCATGGAAGCAGCTGACCTCTGGGGTCATGGTAACCAGCCAGACCTGCAGTGTTTCACTACTCTTTAGGTCAACATTTCTCCTGAGTCACATTGTCAGGCTGGAGAAGAACATTTTCCTTCTGCTGACATAGAATTAGACTAAATAAGTCACTGTGACTCACACCTGCCTCTGCCTTGAGTTCTGCTTCCCTCATCTGTGGCGGACAGTACTAAACGAAACCCTCGGTGGTTCCTCATCACACTGCCTGCAACAACAGCTACTCCTGTAACTACAACATGTAGTATTCATTTATTATGCTGCGGCTTTGAGCTATATTGTGTTCACCAAATCCAGAGGATTTGATAGCTACCCAACAGTAAATGACATGTTCCTGGGAACTTCAGCTGGATGGTTAGAAGAGGTAGATTATTCTTTTTCAGCCCTTTAAATACACTGAACATGAATGTACAGCTGTTTTTACTGTGTAGCTGCATTTATGTCACCAGAACGTCTGCAAATCATTAGATTCAAAATCACCTGCTGTCATTGCAAGTCAACTGAGATCGTTTGGCCCTCGGTGAAATGAAAACGCTGACTGTTGTTTAAAAGCATTCATTAGGGGGGTGTTTGGGCAGTGCTCATTCTAAACCTGTCTGTTTGCAGCTTTCTCACTGAAAATTTTAAAGAGACTTGCAGCTATTGCGCTGTGGTCAGTGAAGACTGACTGCTGGGCTCAATCCACAGGGCCCTGAAGCTGCTGCACCACCACTGGGCAAGAAGCTGTTTACCTGTTTATTCAAAGTTGAGCAAAGTACTCTGTACACAGACCTGTTTATTTAAGGTTTATCTATATTGAACATAGCGTGTGTCCAAATCGCACCACATTCAACATTGCACTTCCTTGTTGCTATAAGTGGGGAGGTGATTTGATGAATGGTGTCGGGGCCACATCCACACAGAGTTCAGCAATTTTTAGATTTGTACTGAAAGGATTATAGATCAGAGTGAAGCTCTCTTTGTCCCACACTGTCTGTCCTTAGTATATCCCGATGGGCGGCTCTATCATCTTAACTCATGAACTGTGATTTCCCATTTTCAGATAATGTCTTTGCCATCAAGTCGTGGACAAAGAAGAAGTTTGCCTTTGATGACGGCCGCATTAACAAAGCTTTTGGGATCCCTGAGGACTTTGACTACATGGACTGATTTATTTCCTGCTCATGGACACAGTGTGAGAGAGAAATAAGAGTCTAAGCTTCAGTTTGAAGCTTCCGCACCTGGTCTCTGCCTCTCTAGTGTCTGTTCTGTGCATTAGAGTGAAAATAAAGCTACCAGGATTTATATAAAAGCCTGGGGGTGGGCTTTCAGTAAGGATGGATAACCGTGGGTTCGCTGCAACAGATGGACTTTATCAGCAGATATTTTGCTTTGGTGCAACCAGAGACTGAAGCGTCCATTAGTGAGAGGGTTCTGAGCAGCCAGACGTTCGCGACACCTGTTTGCATGAAAACTGAGAACTCCGAGTTGACGATGGAAAGGAATCAACGCTTCGCACCAGTGTGTCACCAGTGATCTAATTGATATGGTTTCAACAGATGGTTTGGGATCAAATGCTTGTGCACTTTTTGCACTGGGACTGATGATAACAGACAATACACTCAGGATGTGATGTCTTTACAAGCGCTGTAAATATTTACCGTGCATTTATGTTTTTGCTTAACTGTTTTTCACGTGTTGCGTATAAAATGTCTGCTTTCTGAAGCTGTATTAATTCACACGTGCTTCTTCTGCAGGCCTCCAAATCGTTGGCATTTTGTTCCCCTCTGTAAAAGCAGAAAAGGAAATATCTGGAATAACTACACCTCCGTGTTTGCCTCTGCTCAAACAGACAAAAAACAAGTAGTTGTATGTTCTGTGTTTACTGAAAGACCTTGTTGTAATGTTTACCTGGGTTTGTTGATTTAAATTTCAAAGAGCTCTCTGCTTGTCTTGTGGTTAATGACGTGTTTACATGGTACTTTCTTTTGTTTTGTCTCTAAACCAATAAGGAGTCAAATGTCATGTGAACCATATGCAACCCTGGAAACACAGTTGTGTTTGGAGTTTTGTGTCTCTAATACTAATGCTCAATTATTTATACGCGTAAGTGTAATCTGTGACTGGACAATGGGCCACTGCCACTGTCCTATGTCTTTATTGTGGCAACGCCTGTCGTTAGTACCCTGCTGTCCGTAGCAACAGTGAGCCACTGAGGAGTCTAAATAGCTGAGTGCAGTGTTGTCTGGTGGAGCTGACACACCTGCAAACTGGTAACCTGAGCGTAGCTTCATGTATGTACCTGCCCAACTCGTCTCAGCTATGATTCATGAGTCAGAGATGCTGCGGCAGAGCATAGTTTGAGCTCGCTGTCACCGACTCAACAGGGTCAGTTCCCTCAGGTTTGAGGTGACTTTCAAAAGACCACCAGTGCAGCCGTAATATAAAAACATTGGCTTAACCTATTGTGATTATATAATGAGCAGGTCAGTAGATTATTCCTGTTAGTAAGACCGCTGATATGTATTCACATCAAGCTCTACTCACAAACACGACATCAAACACTCAGAGTCCTGCGTTAATAATCATACCAGGGTGTGTCTTATCAGATAAATGTGCTCTGACTCAGGCTGATATAGTGCACAATTACGCTGTTGCATCAGCATTTCTCTGCTTGTTGAGGTTTAGCTACCCCCCCTGGGGGGGGGGATTAGAATAATTGTTGGATCCCTGTTGACCTTAACTACATGACAGCTGTATTAGATCACCAGGTACCAGACTTATATTAAGATAAGAGAGGGAAGATAAGGTAAGATAATCATTCATTAGTCCCACAACGTGTTGCAGCAGCAGCAAAGAGGTCAGTCTAGAGACAAAACAAACACATCTGTTAAGTCCTAATACCTGCATGAATTCAACGTAATGTTAACTTTACTGTTTGTAGTTATATAACCAATGAGGTGGATTGCACATAAGCTAATCAGAATCAGCTTTATTGACCAGGTACGTTGTTCACATACAAGGAATTTGTTTCCGGCAGATCTTGACTCTCAGAGAAGAGCAGAAATGTATATACATATAGACATGCCGAAAATATATCTACACTATAAATATATATAGATACACGCGCCTGGAATAACATTTGAGTCTGTGCAAAAAGTTGTGTAAATCTTGCAGTGCGAAATAGAATGTTATGTGGTTACAGTAGTCCAAAAAGACAATAAATTGCAGATGGACAGATAATGGACAGATTACTGTGTGCAGGAGAGTGAATGTGATAAGTATCAAGGCCCGAGCTGAAGTCAGGGACCACATGTGGGGACTGACGGGGACGTCTGTGTGTGTGTGTGTGTGTGTGTGTGTGTGTGTGTGTGTGTGTGTGTGTGTGTGTGTGTGTG